>JAFIDM010006943.1:32447067-32464483 GCA_023159025.1 Thereuonema tuberculata | reverse complement strand
TTTTTCAACTGTCCACAAACAGAAACAAGAACTTTATTACCAGTATCGCGGAATCGAGTATACTCCAAATAGGAATACATTAAAGATTTGAGATCAAGTATTTACCTGGTGACATCTTAGAACAGCTGTCTTGATGATCGCCAATTAAAGCGAGAAACAGCTGTTCAGGGATGTCACCAGGTAAACAATTGGTCTCAACCTTAATGTGTTTATATATTTTTAAGCATTTTTATTTTATTTAATTACACATAGCAAATTAACTGAGGCTAATGGAGACTAGCACATGAATTATTTATTTTAAGTGGTTTTTTTTTGTTATTAATTTTAGATTTGGAAGATACCATATTTTTTCTTACGGATATTTTTTCTTACTAAAATAGGAATTTGAAAAAAAAAAAAATAATAAATAAATACGAAAAGTAATCCTACAAAAAAAAATAGATTAATTTTATTTTGAGAACACTATTGAAGGTTCCGTTTACATTTATCGTTTAGTTGCTGAACTGTTTAAAAAAAAAAAACAAGTTTTGTATTCCCTACTCTTTGGTAGAAACTCAAACGTAAATTTCAAGAAATTCTATCGTTTCTCTATTTAAGTCCGAAAGAGACCATTATTTTATGTGCGTTTCTGCGTGACAATAAGTTCAGCGAAAAAGCCTGCCTCTTTAAGAGAAAAAAAAATGAAAATTCGAGAATTATCTTGAATTAATTAAATTGCCAAATTGGTTACTCTTTTTTCGAAAGACACGAAAAAAAAAAATAATAATACCCATGGAAAAAAACACGAGCAGGTGAAGTCAAAGTAATACAACTTTTGTTAATGCACTACAAAGCAAAAAAAGTCATAATTGCAAGTTGTTTTTTCTTCTCTAATTTCTTTTCGAGGTATTATTAAAGAAAGAAGAAAAAAAAAGGATTCCTCTTTGCACAATTAAAATGATATACACTTTTTCAAGAACGTATTTTGAAATAGAAATCAATTAAAACAGACTAAAAATATTGATTAATAATTTCTTCATTTAGTAATAAACATTTATTATTACAGTATATGTTTATATAATAATATTTTTTTATTATTATTATTTTTATTTTAATAAGTTTACAATTTCAGTCCTATTAGATTCACTATTAAAGGGATCTGTCTGTAAGTTCTGTACAGTAAATCGATTTAAAATTATTACAGATAATATACATGTTAAAATAATTTGTTGTATTACCATACATATATTGTTATTTGATTAATATGATAGTCTGTTATAAAGTAGTATTAATATACATATAACAATATTAAATGTAAATATCAATGTTAAGTAAAGTAAATAAAAGTTGTAATATTCTTAATTCTATTAATTATTTTCTCAATTACAATATATTGACTATTTTCTTAAATAATAACATTTCTAAATTTCTTTAATGTTATATTAAAAACATACCATCCAGAAAACAGAATTACCTCTTTTTTTTTTTTCTTTTTTTTAAACATTACAGTATTCAACGTTGTAAATGATTAAAGAATATCATTTCTGACAGTTATATATTTCTTTAATATTATATTTAAAACATTTCAATTCAAGAACAGTATTATTATTTTTATTTTTTTTTTTAGATATTTTTATAAGATAAGTTTCTAAATGTTTTATATTTCTAAATTTTTCCGTATATTATTTTTTGTAATATTTCATTTTTTAATACACTTTATTCTATTACTAAATTTTATTTAGAATTATCATCATTTTATAAGTATGCGTTTAATTGTTTTAGTCGAATTTCCTGGAAATACTAGATACATCTTTTATAAAGATATACTGCATTTCTTCCATTATTAATAAATGTCTAATGTTCGAATGGATGCTGCTAAGGTGGAAAACCTAACTATTTAGAATGTCCCATTCATATATATTCTGTAAAAAATAATAATTTCAAATTTTTAGGTTGGTGAATAGTTTTGTACAATAAAAATTTAATTTAATACAGCAAGGTTTTTTTTTTTTTTTTTTTGAAGGGCCTCATATAACGACAGCCCTAATTGATCGTCATGAATTGCTTCCCTCCTATATTTCATCCATTCGCCACATGTACACATGCATATATAAACACAGCGTGATAACAATTTAATGCGAAGAAAAGAAAATAAAAATACAGAGGGAGTTTCTTTATTAATCACATCTGTCAAAATAGTTCCGTAGGGGACTATATAAATATAAAAATATATAAGAATGCATTTATATGTTTTATAAGAATGCATTTGAAAGTCTTGGAATTGGAAGTCTTTCGTAGGCAGTGATTGTATTCATTTCTGTTTTCACCTTCTCGTCAACTGACTCTTCCAGATACACTTTTAATACGTCCAAAAACAGAGCCTAAGTTAACAGAGCCTAGTTATTGAATGTTTTAAATTCTCCATACTTTTAAATACTTTTGGGATTTCTGATTTTTCTACAAAAAGCTGAAAGTTACTGATAGATTGAAGCTATTCACGTCTTATCAACCAGGCGGTTTTTGCACACGAATTTTAAATAAAAAAAAAATAATTAATGGATTTCTATTTCTAATTGTTGAATTTTCAAATGACACCAATGCAAGCGACCTATAATAAATCTTGTACATTTGTCTTTATTTCTGAATGTGTTCAATTATAAACAAAAGTTAAACAAAAAGACAGCTCAATATCTGTAATGGGATTTCTTACATTTGTCTTTTCTTTCTTTTAAGTTTTCAGTTTCTTCACGCAGCTTTTATTTTATTTTTTTTCAAATGCAAATTAACTTTGGCCCTGTAGGTATCTCACAATTTCAGGTACGGATCTTCCTGCACTGCCATTGAAATTCTTCATCTAATACAATTTTTCTTTGATATTCTTTTCATCTAGTATGATAGAGAATTCAATCTTTTCATTTTGTTGTTACAGCATTTCAAAATCTTTCAAGTGAGAATACGAAATCGAAAGGGAAAACTAGATTTTACGTTATTCCCCCACCCACCCCCGTCTAGACTCTCTAATTCAAAACCAAAATTCACAGTCACTTCTGTTTTAAATTTTCGTAGTTTGGCCAACCTATTGTAGATATATTTAACAACACCTAATCTTTTGGAGTTTAATAACAAATGGTAGTAAATAAAAACTATGTAGATTAAAAACTAGTTTATGTAATGATGCTTATGTGATTAATATTTTTACATGTCATTAAGAATGCTTTACTCCAAGATATTTAAGTGCATTTTTCTCCATGTATTTTTCTCTATTGCTTACGAATTAAAAAAGGATTTTGGTGGCAAGCGTTAAAAATAACAATGTTTAATTTAATAGCGTAATCCATGAAATCCTTGCTGAGATCCTTTGGGAGATCCCTTGATCTCTTTCATGTGCATTTTGTATTTGAGTTATTAACTGATGCAAACAAAAGAAAAACAAAAACAAATCTTAACAAAATAAAGTTGGCGTCCAACTTTTAAATTGCGAAGTCTCAAAACGTTTGTTCAAACTTCAGTTGATAAAGTAAATGTAATATTACAACTACGAAATTTATATTAATCGTACAAAGTAGAGCTGCACATTCTCGTATCAAAGATTTGTTTTCGATATAAGATCCTCGTTTATGCTTCTTATTTCTACCAGATTCAAAAGGAAGTCAGAAATCTGTGTCACTTGCCTATTTTCAAAGTTCCAACTTTCAAAAAGTAAGAATTTTTTTTTTAAGTTATTGTGAAAGATTTTTTTCTTTTAAAAATGAATAATGAGGAAAGTTTTAAAAAAAAAATCCTATATATTTGTTCATTATATCCTCACCTACACATCAATAGAAACATTCCACTTTTAATAAACTAAATTTCCCATTAAAGATATATCTTCCTTGAATAAATAGTTTTTCAATTACTATAGTTTACAATTAATCATAAGGCAAGGAGATATGCTTAGTCGCCTTTAAATCCTTTCATTTCTCTAATTTTGTTTTGTTTATCGGTATATAAGAGGATATCTAATTTACCTAATCTGTAAATTCTTCATTAACTATACCAATCTTACAGGTTCGAAAACCGTTAACATGATATTGACGGCCATTTTTCCCAATATGGCGGAGCAAAGCAAATTCATTTCAATGATAATTTTTGGCTGCTCACGCTGCCAGTTGAACATCTGTGCCAATTTTTTTTTTATATCTATGGAATCAAATCCATTCTTTTGTTAAAAAATGTGTAAGTTCCTTAGGGTGAAAAACCAAATGCTTAGATTATTCACAAAATTTCTTCTAAATTTTCGATTGGATGCAAAACATCCTCGATTTTTCATAAGACAAGAATAAGTTCCTTTAAGATGTTCAGAAGGACTTCTGCAATAACTCAGGAAGAATAAAAAAATAGTCTTTGCAATCCAGGTAATCCACCCACTCGGCTGATTAATGCAACTTTTTACGAAATTTAATAAGCATTTCATTAATCATTAAGATATCTCGGGTCTAAATTAGCTTTGCTTCAAGTTAGGAATATTAAGTCAGGCAATTGACAAATAATGCTTTATATCGTAAAAATAGTGCACTTTGTATCAGCTCATCGCTGGTTTTAACACCAAAAAGTTGACATTAATGAAGATAGAAATTAATAAGGAGCAATTAGGAAAACATTTTAATCCATCTCAAGTCGAAGGAGGATAAGCCCGATGTGGTTTTCTTCTTCAAATTTAGGAATAAATCATTTACAAAGTAACCTAGAAAGACTAAAGCCTAAACTTAAAAGTTTGGATACAATGAATTAATTACAATAAATAAGGAGAACCACACACACCATATACTCCTTCAACAAGTTAGATTTATTTCCATCTTCTCACGCTATTAATTGATATTGTAGTATATTGTTCACCTTTAAAAAATTACAATAAAATTAATGTAAATAATTAATTCCTGCACAACGAAACAACATATCTGTGATATTTTTGCATCTAAGTGCATTGTCATCCAAACTGAGTATGTGTGCCAATTTACAGCTCTGTACCTCATCGCAACATGGGTGAAATCTCGATTACAAACTTTTGACCATAGCGATCCCTAGAGAGAGCAAGTTAAATAAAAGCCTTTAAAATATACTTTTGAACAAATAAATAAATAAATAAAAGTTCGAGATAGCCCCCTATCGTGGACAGAGCAATATGTGAGCCTCTTAGAAGCCAAACTGATTAACTCCACTTTCAGTAAATTTTTGAAGTTTAGTATGAAAACACATGATTAGTATCTAACTTTAAATTAAAAAAAAAAAAAGCTATAAAATGCCTTCATGTCTTGTTCTCTTTGATCAGAAGTAATATTTTGATGTATATTACTAATCATGAGTTCTAAAATTATATTAGTTTTGTAAAAGATGGAATTGATAGTATAGCTTATGAGAGGCTTATACTGTATATCTATCTGGTGTCGTCCTCATGTGAGGGTGTGAACAAGAGATCTCCATTTATTGCGGTCCTCTGCTCTTCTTTTCACTTCACTATAACAGCCAATACAGGTCCACTTTTTTATGTTGTCCATATACGCTAGACGCCTCCGTCCTCTCGGTCGTTTCCCCTGGATTTTGCCTTCAAGTGTGGTTAAGAGATTGGATCTACATACTGTATATAGTTCAAAGTAAATGTTTAGCTTGCATGTCAAACTTGAATACAGTGAATTGGAGACATTGCATTGGCTGCTTATTAAAAAAATGCTCTACAATTAGTTATGAGAAAAACCATAACCAAAAAAAATACGCATTTTTCTTAGGACAATGAAACATATGATTACGTAAAAAATGCCAAAATGTTTTAAAATTGGTGTAAATGTTAACGTATTACCTTGCAGTAGTATAAATATCATGAATTACATACAGATGCTCCTCGTTTACGATATTTCGACTTGAATGTGCATCGCTATTACATCATCATCAAAGTTGAATGTCGATCTCGTCTCAGGCTACCAATAATGTATACAACCTGTACAAAATAGCACTACTGTAACACTGCATATGTTATATCTGAATCATCCTTGCATAATGAAATTAAATTAAAACTTTTATTCATTCATTTACTTTTCAAATACTGGTAATATAATTACAATAATTATTTGTTTATATATATATATATATTAATAATAATCAATTTCATTTAATAATATTTATTGATTTAAAAAAAGTCCGATCACGATAACGTGACGATCGGAAGGAACCCCACGTGATTATGACGTATCTGTTTTTCAGCCAGTCAACACATGGAACTGTTTCAGGACCTTTCTTTGCAATTAGAGCCCTTCAACAAGTTGCTCAAGATGAAAAAGAAATTTATCCACTAGCAAGTCAGTGATCCTTAGGGATTTTTGTATAGATGATGTCACGTTTGGAGGCAATAACCTTAAGAAAGTTCTCTCACTTCAACTGCAATTAATTTATGTGCTAAGAAAAGGCCGTTATGAATTTCAGAACTGGTCAACAAATAATGCAGAAGCATTAAATATCATTCCAATAGAAATGCGAGACAATAAACAAGTGTTAGATATTAATTCTGAACATGTTGTTAAAACACTTAGTATTCAGTGGAATCCAACAAAGGATGAGTTTGGTTTTAAAGTATCCATTTCTTTAATTAGCAAACCAAGTAAAATGCATATAGTGTACTTTCGGAAGTAGCAAAACGTTTTGATTGTTGGTTGGTTATCTCCTGTAATCATTACAGCAAAGTTAATTTTGTAAGAGTTATGAATCAGTGGTGTTGATTGGGATCAATTTTACAATATAATTTAGGAGATAAGTGGCTTAAATTAAAGGCTCAATTATCATTAATACAGAACATAAGTGTATTACATCGTTAAGTGTTTACATCTGAAAGTAATTATCAGCTTCATCGCTTTTGTGACGCATCAGAAACAGCATATGGTGAATGTGTTCATCTTCGGACAGATCATCAAGGAGAAATTTTAGTGAAATTCCTTTGTGCAAAAACAAGAGTTGCACCCATCAAAAAAGTGTCTTACCTCGAATTGAACTCTGGTGCTGTTTTATTTGCAAGACTCATGAAGGAAGTTATCATAGCACTTGAAAGTATTGTCAATTTTTATACTTGGTGTGATTCTACAGTGATATGAGCATGGATTAATAATCATCCAAGTAAGTGGAGATCATTTGTAGTTAATAAATTCAGCAATAAGTTAAAATTCAGCAATTAATACCACCAATTATTGGCTTTATGCTCCTACAAAAAATAAACCCTCCAGACATTGCTTCACGAGGAATAATGCCAAAGATCTTAAAGATAAGGTGGCATTCGGCTTGAATTCTTAAAATTGGAGAAGATAAATTGACCATCTAAGAACGACATTCAATCAATCACATCAGAACATAAAATCAAAGTTACCACCTTAACCTTACAAAAATGATGACTTGTTAAATAGGTATTCCTCATTGGAGTTACTATTACATTTCACAGCTTATCGTTTTCGTTTTGTGACTAACTTAAAAAACCCAAAAGAAAAATAGGATCATTGACTGTTAGAGAAATTAGTAACGCAATGAGATATTCTATAAAACAATGCAAAATAATAATTTTATCGATTTCATTAAAGTTTTGAAAGGACAACTTAAAGGTACGCATTCATATGTACAACTTTACCTTTCATTGATGAACATGGAGTGGTTAGAGTAGGCGGATGTATACAAAAATCCTGTTTATCTTTTATTCAAAGACATCTTATGTTGTTACCAAAAAACAACAAATTTGCTACATTAGCCATAAAAGATTATCATCTCAAGCTTTTGATGCCAAGAACACAATTAATTTTTGGCTATGTTACATCAGAAGTTTTTATGTTGTGAATGACCAAAGTATAATTCGTAAAATTACATGGAAATGTAATAAGAATTAAAAAAAAAATCACTTCAGGACACACATACTGAGGGAAATTAAAATATGTTTGTAATAATAAAAGATAAAACCTGAACGGTTTCGGCCTATTTTAACCCCATATGGTCATCCTCAGCAAAATACCAGAACTGGATCGTGAAGATAGATTTATACAACATTTTAACTAATTAAAAGAAAGCAGTCTGTTCATATTTAAATCAGACGTTGTCGGGGAACTTGGTGAGGGATGTTAAAACTTCGTGGAGCTCTGGTGGGAGATATTGGAATTAACAAACCGGAACTATAGAACTGAAAGACGACGTGAAGGGAAAAGCAAACGTAATGATAACAGTTAAACCAAATAATAAATTCAACTTTTTTTTTACGAATCACAATAAGAAAATTAAAATTGATCAAAACGAAAAAGGGGTCATTTACAAAATTACAAAACTGCTTCTATGTAGGCGAAATAGGCCAATATCTTCAAAAAACGCATACATTCCCATAAATATGCAAGCAAAATCTTTAGCACAGACTCCTCTATAGTTTCGCCCACGCCATAGAACAAAATCGTAAGCCTCTATTCGATAATATTGAAATACTTGACTTTCGCAACCATACTTTTAAACGCAAATGCATAGAATCATTTTTTTATATATTGCGGTTCGTCTTACAATACAAAATCGTCTAATCAAGATACCTTTGAGTTTTTTTCAGAATCTAAAGCTACGACCTCATGACGTACACATCATGAAACCACAGTTACGCATTAGAAACAAAAAATGAAGCCTTTCAAATCAGAACCATCCAAGCTCCATCTCGCATCGGATTTTTTTCCATGCAACAATGCAACCGACAATGACGTTCCGGCCAGAAAGTCATCTTCCCCAGATGTCACCATTTTCCATCATAATCCTTGATGCTCATCATCTGCACACATTCATCCTACAAATCAAAACACTCGACGTCCGCCATTTACATCATGGCATCTGTCATCCTCTTGACACCAGGGCATTTTTAAATTGCTGCTCCACTAATGGCAGTGCCAGAACCCGATGTAACGAACGTAAGATTGAATGATTTTACGATGACAATTTACATTACGTTTGGTTCAACAATTTTGGAAAGCTGGCATATTGACTGTTTGTCACAGTTACAACAACGAATAAAATAGTGCAAAAAAACAAACAAAAAACATGCAATTTAAAATTGAATGACCTGGTATTACTAAAAGAATGAAACATTCCATCTAAGAAATGATTACTTGGACGTGTAATTGAAAATCATCAATGTAAAGATGGTGTTATCCGTATGGCGACTGCACAGACTCAAAATGGACTGTTAAAACGCCCAATAATTATGATTTTATAGTAACTTGAAAGTTCAAATTATATATCCATTGTAATGCGTCAGGAATGGCTTCAGAAAACTACGTCAATAACCATCATCGGCAAACGTAAACTGATAAATTGTTTGTCGTGGACAATGCATTCACACACTATTTAATGCATTTAAATAGCGTGTTTTCGCATTTATTAATCCTGTTCCATATCTCATACTTATCATTTCGGGTATAACTTCCTGTAATTCGCACCACAAACGTTAACTAAACAAGAATAGTTCTTTCCAAACTTTTTTGATTCGCGAAACCCTTTCCATCTATCAAAAAAAAAAACCAACTCACAGTATTGAACCAATTTGTAATTTGATGAGAAGCTATTACAGAATTTTTATTGCGAGTCCCCTGGATTGCTTCGCAAATTCCCAAGAGGTTTGTGACCTACATGACGGAATCACCGAATCTACTGTTTTAATCATGTAGAATGCCATCTACTTATCTTTTTTTACAAATGTCTTTTTAATTTTAATTTTTTAATCTCGCACGAGAGTAAATTAACATTTAACAAAATAATGATGAGATTACTATTAGAAAAAGAATAATTTATCATTAAATACATTAAAATCATAAGAACACATTTAAAATGCATTTACAACTCTTGTCAGGCTGCAGATCCCTCGCTACTTAAACAGTTTCAATCTAAAATTCAATTGGCTAATTTAAAAACAGAAACCACTTCTAAGTGTGAGATTGGGTCTTCAAAACTCCCGTGTCGGTTTGTTGACACTCTGGCGCGTTGAAGAGATGCAAATCGACCCTGCTATTGTTGTCTTCCAGTGTGTGTGTGTTCTGGCGTTGGGCTATTCTAGTCTGTCTCTCTCTTAATGCAATTCTCTTATTCTAAAAGCTTTCTTTCCCATCTGGTTGCTGTGAATGATTCAGAATCTTCTCCAGCTCATTTGCCACAGCCAAACGGAAAATGATTCCTTGACTCTACCATGTTCCTCAGACGCTTTTTTGAATTATGGACAATTCCTTTTAGGATTCGCTGTCTGATCTACTGCTGTAATGGCTAACGGAAAAAAGAACTTGGCTTTTTTTTTTTCTTTCTTCTTGCTGAACGAATTACATTTGCAGATGTAAATTACGGCAACGTAAAGGAACCACTGTGACTTCAAGAGTAATCACGCTTTGCAAAAAAATAAAAGAAAAAAAAATCCTGCCGAATCATTCTATAGATATCAAGCCTTCATGCCCTCTCAAGTTTCTCGATTTTTCTTTACTTAGCGGCTAAATGCACCCTTTCCCAAGTAGTTTAGAAATAACCTTCTATACAGTGACCCAAGACAGAAACAATTTTTTAGTTATTTACTGAAAGTGAGACTTATAATTTTGAAGGATTTTAAACGATCTTATTTGGTATCTTTAAGTGTCTTGCTAATTTTATATTGATAATATTCTATAATGGACTTGTAAATGAGAGAACAGTTAATTCTTAACTTTTCATCAAAAAAAAGTTTATTTTCTATTTTCTTTAACTGACAGTTTATTTGCAAAAACAAAAAATCTTTCTCTATTCGTTTTGGGACGTTTCAATCTATAACAATTAGCAGGCAATCAATCCTAGTTATTATTATGGACCAGAGCCATTAAAAACAACAAAAAATAACTAATGTACCGTTCTGTAATATTGATGCATGGTGCATAGTTCAAGAGATTAAGGGATTATCTAGCTTCGTGAGGATTAAGACTATTCTTGGAATCAAGGTCTCACTGATTGGTCCTCAGCACACGAGGACCAAAGAAACAAAGGTTTTTCGGCGCTGCGAATCCAAAGCTTTTGTATATACCTATGTTGTTGTAAATAAAGTTAGTCAGACAGTTAGATTCAGACTAATAAAGTTAGTCAGTTAGTTAATCAGACTAAATAAAGTTAGTCAAGTTATAGTCAGACAGACTATAGTTAGTCACTAGTCAGATAGTAGTTACTTGTTAATCCCTCTCTGTCAACTTTATTTTAACAACTTAACAATATCAAGTAAAGTGCAGATGCTGTAGATACTAAGTCCCCTCCTATTTACTTAGATCATCTTTACTAAACTTAATTAGTCTATAAATATAGGCTACAATTTCAAAAAGTCGAAAACGAAAAGACCATAAAAAATGACAATAGAACATAAATTTATCATCAAGATTAAATATAGTAATATAGTTGGCAATGTGTTAATAAATTTATCATTTTAATAGTTATGAAACATGCTT
Organism: Thereuonema tuberculata; assembly: GCA_023159025.1. Classification (NCBI taxonomy): domain Eukaryota; kingdom Metazoa; phylum Arthropoda; class Chilopoda; order Scutigeromorpha; family Scutigeridae; genus Thereuonema; species Thereuonema tuberculata. The sequence continues at coordinate 32,453,033 of JAFIDM010006943.1, read as the reverse complement.
CGAATTTTCAAAAAAAAATTAATACGAACTAGTTAATATAATTTTGTGCTAAAGCATAAATTGAAGAGCTACCCATAATAAAAAGAAAGGAAGTACATTAACGAAAAGGAAAAATAAACAAAAAAAGTTAGAAAAAAAATAAAAAAATGTTAGGAAAATAAGAAAAACAAAAAACAAAAATCCACGGGGAAAATGGGGAAAAAAGAAATACACACACACAACGTAGATATATGGATTCAAATCGGCAATCTTTAGCATACGAATCCGAGACCTTTCTAGCTGCATTTCTAACATTAAGCTAATAGCGGAAATCCAATGACAACAATGGCAAATATCTTGAACGTAGTTGGCGTTGATCCCTGAAAATACCGCATTCCTATGTTGTTTAGGCCTCTGAACACGATGGTAAAGTCCGTTTGTCGATCCGACATTCCGTTTGGGAGTTGTTACCTGGGGATAGCCACGGACGGACAGAACAAACACAATAGCTACCGATTTTGGTCGCTATCAAAGTAGCTTCCAAATGAGTTTCTAAAAATTCAAGCTTTCTTTATTGTTCTCTAACTGAAACTCTAAATACAATGTTATTTATAAATTTATAATTTATGAAAGGATACAGATATAGATTTTACAAGTTTTTCTGTAAAGTGAAACTTTGGCTTAACAGCGGCTAAACTGCTAGGAAAAAAAAATGAAAAGAATAACACTAAAAATAAAGATATAACAAGGTAAAATTATAAATGTGTAGATAAAATTTATAAAATATAGCAATTACGAATAAAAAAGAAAATCCCTGTATCACTGTAAAAGAACATCATAAAACTAAACTGCAGCAAGAAGGAAAATCTATATATATAAAAATGAATGTATCTTTCTTTCTTTGTCTGTCCTTTATACACTCCGAGGCCCTTTGACCTATCTGGACCAAACTTTGCAGAATTACTCTTTAGGACCCTGCGCAAAAGATAGGCTACCTTAGAACCCGGACCCCCCGCCCCAAAAGGGGTTGAAAAGGGGTAAAAGCCCTGAAAAATCCAATATCCACCCGGTCGTTAAAATAAGAACTACACAAATATTGTGTAAAGTGAAAAATTCGCTCTCCTATGGGGGGCAGGGACACCACACTTGGGTGGGAGGAAGCCAACACAAAGGCTGAAGTGTCCCACCCCCGACCGACACCGGGACCTTATATTTAGGGCCCCTTCTCGGGCCCCCAAGTCAATTGCAAATAAGGAAAAATTCGCTCTCCTATGGGGGGCAGGGACACCCCACTTGGGTAGGGGGATGGCGACACATGGGCCTAAGTGTCCCACCCCCGATGGACACCGGGACCTTATATTTACGGCCCCTTCTCACGAGCCCTTTCTGTTTTTGAGTGGCATTGCAACGCATGCCGGGTACAGCTAGTAAATAATAAAAATTAATAGAGTAAAAGCAAGATTAAAGTGAAGCTGTATTTTTTTTTTTTAAAAAATAATGATTTACAGATAGTAAAATTACAAGAAAATGGATATAAACATTAGAAAAAGGTGGCAAGACCACAAATACGAATGAACTTGAAACAGATAAGATGGATAAAAGATTCCTCACTTTTAAAGGAAAACGATATCGAAGGGAATGTTGAATTCTCGATAATAATAAGCCATTTTACATTCATCAATTAAAATATAATGAATGATTCCACGTAGTGCTATATAGAAGATGATTTTGGTAAAGGTTAAAGATGTTTTTCTAGCTTGACTCCGAATGTCTCTGGCTTTGATCAAGCCAACACTTCATCCAAAAATGAACTTCTGAACTTTCCTGATTGGACAGAAGTTTTATTATGTTTTCTGTTATAAACTGAACCAATTCACTGTATTTCAGGTGACAAGGGAACTGCATAAGGTTCCGAGATCTTTCCTTGTTCCATTATGTATTTTTAGATTTTTATTACAAAACTTTTTTTAACAAATTTTGGTGTGTTGGTGATTTCGTAATCAAAATAGTTCCTTTGGATGAATTCAAAGTTAGATGTTTGGAAGCAGTGACAGCTACATCACAGAAGTTTATTTATATTTATTGTATAGTTATGGATTCGTTTTGATTGAATGTTCGTTGAGGTGGAAGTCGATAAAAGTATTTTACTTTTTGTTTCTGTTTTTACTATATTTATGACTGGTTTAGGTGCAAATTTTGAGTATTATTTTAATGAAAATTATTGCTTTGTCAAGACAATTAGGTTTAATAGTATTTGTTTTATCAATAAGCATAGTTTATTAGTTGTTGTTTTTTTTTTTCACTTATTGACTCATGATTTATTTAAGGCTTTATTGTTGTTGTGTGCAGGAGGTATCATTCGTTGTATGGGGGATTCTCAGGATATTCATGTAATGGGGGGATTAAGAATAAACCAACCTTATTTATGTTCTTTTTTTAATGTTGTAAAATTAGGTTTATGTGGAATACCGTTTTAGGCTGGATTTTACTCTAAGGATATAATTTTGGAGATGTTGTATGATGTCAAATTTTAATACATTTACATTTACCAGTGTGTGCTTTAGCAACTGGTGTAACTGTAAGATATTCTTTTCGATTAGTTGGTTATATTGTTACTGGAGATTGAAAATTTAAGGATAATCATGGATTAGAGATATTAATATATTGATAGGTTTACCAATATTAAATTTGATAATAGAGGGTGTTGGTTGACAAAGGCTTCGTGTTGGAGCCGAAAAGCTTCTCGTTATATGTATCGGTATTCTAAGTGTGCGTTTTTAATCTCAATTTTTTCAAAGGAGTATTTTTTATAGGAAGAGTTTTATCCCGAGTAGTATTTGGAGATTATAGTGTAGTGACTTTTCCTTTTTGTTAAAAATTACGGTATTGTTTGTAAGATTAATTGGATTTTGGTCAGGTCTATCAGTTAAATGTCTTAAGTCTGTTAGATTAGACAAATTTGGAAGAATATGGTTTAGACCAATATTAAGAACACAGTTTAGATATCATAATAGGAACCAGGAAGATGCTTTTAATTTTTTGCAAAATGATATTAATAATATTCAAAAATGGACATGGAATAATAAAATGACAATAAATAAAGATAAAACAAAAATTATTGTGATTAAGAATAAAAATAAAAAGTTAAATTATAACTTAGATCTACAATTACATGATGAAAATTGCGTAAATTCTAAGAAACTAAATAATTTAATTAAATCATGTAATTGTACTGCAATTGAAAGTGTTTGTAAACAAAAATATCTTGGCATTTAAATAGATGACAAATTTTCTTGGAACTCCCACTATAATTATATCTTAAAAAGACTGAATACTTTATTATATTTTTTCTATCACATTAAAAATATGTTTCCTTTTAAACAGAAATTGGTTGTTTATAAGGCATATGTTGATTCGATTCTAAATTACGGTTTGGACTGTTGGATATTTATAAACAGACAACAAATTAAAAATATAAATAAAATTATTCTCAAGATCTTTAATGATTAACTTTAAAAACAAAAAACTTGAGGAACAACAAAGCATAAGAAAGAAATATAAAATACTTTTATTAAATGAAAAATTTATTTATAACAATATGATAAAGAATTTTTTTGATATAAAAAATAAAAAAGATAACTTACAAAATAATTCCAATACCAGAAAAGGTTGGATAAAAATATTTAAAGTTACAAAAATAAATAATAATATGGGATATAGACAAAAAAATCAAATCCTTTATAGTCTTTTCAATCAATTAAATTGGGAAAATTACAATTTTGAAAGAATTAGTCAGGTTAAAAATCAGTTAATAATAGATATTATTGATGGTAGTTTTAAATTTTAATATAATTAATCTTATTTTTTTTTTCTTTTACTTAACTATATTTAGATTAAATTTTCAGTACCTACACCACAGGTATTTCTCTTTTAGAAATACCTATTAGGACTGATTTACATTTAAAAAAAAAAAAAAAAAAAAAAAATGTTTTTTGATAATAGAAGATAAATTAATTTTTATAAATGATGAGGCTTGAAGAGAAGAGGTTGGGACTCAGGGGTTGTTTAAATTACTAGTGGGGTATTTAGTTTTAGGTCAATGGTTGCAGAATAATTCTTTAAAGATATATTTCACTACTTTTTTAGTTTGATTATTAGTGATTATAATTCTATTGTAGCCTTTATAGTTTAATGAGAATATAGTATTGAAGCTGCTAAAGTGAATTATCTAAAAGTAGCCTAATTCATAATCAAGACTCTTTAACATTGAAAGTGTTCTAAGTAAACTATATTTATTAACTATTTACGGATTCCATACGAATCAATAAATAACAAATCTATTAAGGATTTGATGAACTGTCAGAGTAGATGGAATTTTGAACAGTATATCACAGATCTAAGCATTTTTGTGCATTTTACCGTAGATGTGACACAAAAATAGATCCACTGGTTAAGTTTCGTAGCTGACTGAACATTAGCGTAGGGTTCCCAATCCAGAGGAAATTATGTAAGGAAGAAGAAAAAAATTCGGAATTCGTACTCTCCACTTATCACGGAGCCTAACAAAGAAATGTCATGGCTGCTGAAAAAAACTTTCAAGACGACAACAGTGATACACAACGACTGCATCTGAATGGAAAAAGAAAATACAAGTTGAAAAACAAGCTGGAGTTGCTCATTGCCAGGATATTCCTTTCATAGTACACAGATTATACTAGAACACTTATTAAGCGTTTCAGATCTATAAAGGCAAGAAATCTATGGACAAAAACCACATAGACCCACACCGAGAGGATTGAATACATAAAACCTTAGGAAATATGTTCAGTTATACCAGTATTAGTTGAATGATCACTTTTTATATGATTTTAAAATTAAAATTCGTCACTGAAATTAAAATTCTGAGAATTATAACTCGATTAACTTTAGTAGTAAGGTTTACAAAAATATGCTACAATTCCGGAAAACTTAGTATTCAAATCAGTCAATCTATGTGATTATCCTTCTCCCCCATTCCACGTAATAAGTGGATGAACCTCTGGATGGATTTTCTTGTACTTGGCATACTTATTGACCTTAGGACAAAAGGTGATCTAACTAAAGAAGATTAAGAAAATCAAAACATCAAATTATGGAAATCAAATCTTTGGGAAGCTAAAAAAAGCACCACAAGAGGTATTTGACCACAAAAGAAAAACAATAAATAAAAATAAAATCTAATAGGTCTAAACAATACAAACCAATTCATGCCTTCTTTTCGTAAGGAAACTTGTACAATACTTGTCTTAGATTAACAAAATAAAAAAACTATCCTTCCATCATACATCTATTATTTTACATTAAGTCTAGTTTGCAACAGCTTTAATATTGCGTAGATCATTACAAAGTTCTCCAACGACCCCATTTCTGTTTATAATGTCTTCTGGTTGTAATTTAACAAGTTCATGATGATGGTTGCAATTCATCATCATTTCAGGAAATGTCGAATTATGTTCGTTTAGAGGATTTCCAAATTATTAATTCGCTCACTAAATTACCATCAAGTTAATCAAAAAAGTTCAAACGAGCAGAACCAATATTCTTTGTTGATGTCAAATATTACCTAAGTACTAACTCCCTGGATAGGGCATCTCTATTTACTAAGAGATCACGAATTCCACTGCTCTCTACGATAATAGAAGATTAATGTCAACATCCGTCCAGCTATGCTTCACATCCTCATGAAACATGTGCTCAGAATGGACATGCTAATTATTAGAAATTATTAAAACTTTAGAGTTAACGGAAATTTGCCCTAAAGGAAAAAAAATCCCAACAACTTTAAATCTAATAATAGTATTTTTAACGTGTGTTTCTTCAAAATAAATCGAATGAAATTGAGGCCACCACACTTTCAAATATAGAACTAAAATTTATAAACTTAACTAAACAAAATACATTTCGTTCCAACAAAACCGCAAGTGTTAAGCACAGATCAGTTCGTCCTA
>JAFIDM010006943.1:32386423-32442067 GCA_023159025.1 Thereuonema tuberculata | reverse complement strand
AAAAAAAAAGGACGAACAGATCAACTTTCTAAAATATTGATTCTTAATAACAACATTATTCTAATCCACGGACTACTTATGTTCCAGGAAATATACATCTTGTAACTGCTTTTGCAGGACCATATTAAACATGAGCCAAAGCTAAAAATTTAATTTCATCTAAGACGTTGGCTGACGTGCTTTATAAATAACAATGTAGCAGCCTTCTAAGCTGATGGTTGGAAATCCTACCATTTCCGGACGATAAGCTGTTATCGGTGCACATCCAGCAACAGTAGGTGGATCGCTAATTCTTCTATCAGACCCGCATGGCCGCAGCCAAGAGTACGAGAACTAGTCCATTTCTTTGCTTCTTCTTTGCAGCTTTAAAATCTGATTATTGAAAAACCAGCAAATGTATCACTAATCTCCGCTATAATTTGAATGAAAGTTTATTATTTTTTTATATAATTTCAAAAGACAACGATATAATTGGATAGTGATATTCAATAAAGTTTATCTGAAAAGTAAATTTACTAACTAAATAAACATGGCTGCATTATGTTTATTTACGTTAATATTATTAGCATTTACTCTCGCACGACTCGAGCGCCACCCAACCGATATAGAATATTAAGCAATAAAATTTTTCATAAAAACATTCGAAAATGACAAAAATGGTAAAGTTTTGGTTGCGGGGCGAGAAATTCCCCGCATACACGAAAAATCAACCCACTAACCCAGGGGGTGCGTCTATAAATGATAACCACGGTTGTGGCCCTCCGAGTAACCACGCCGTCTATAAAGTCAACCGGTTACTCCAGCCAACCAGCAACCGCGTCTACAAACACCAACCAGATTTGTGATTGCAGTACTTTTTTGTAACCCGAGTGAGAGGTGGGTTATTCCATTCCTAACAGCCGACATTATTCACCCACAGCAGACGATGGACCAAATGCAATTTGAATGTGGCGAATGCCAGGAAATCTTTTCAATATACGGTGAAGCAGTCAGCCACATGACAGCTGTCCATTGTTCTGACGAAGGTATGTAATTGTTTTTGTTCTCTTACTAATTATTTTATCTTACTTGTTTTGTTATTTGTAATTCTTTGTTGAATACTTACAATGCTACTAATTCTCATTTTTATATATTTTAGACTTAGACAGTCTATTGAGTAATTTCACTTCTAATAAATTTAATTCTTTTTTTTTTTAAATAACCAGGCTCAGAGCTGGATAACCCATTCGTAGCAGTAGACAGCTTTCCCAGACGACACAAAGGACGCATTTTACATTGCAGAGTTGCTTTTTACTCGACGATTAAATTAAAAAAAGTATTTTATTTCATTTTATTACATACGTATAAATGAGGTGAACTAAACATAAAAATTTTAGGGCCAATAATTTCTTCTTTTTTTTTTTTACTTGGCTGCGTTGCATGAAGATATAGTTATTTTATTTTTAGTTACTTGAACATTAATGAAGTAATCACACTGCCATTGAAACTATTTTTCTTAACTTGGTTTAGTTGCTTAAAAGTCAGTCATTTTATTTTTTTTCTTAGTTGTAGTTCAAGATGGCTGGTGAACTTGATTCAATTTCTAACAACAGATTATCTTAACAATGTCGGCCATCCTGTAACCATGCCGTCTTTAAATGCAAGGGTTGGGGACCAAACTCCTAAGTCAGCGTAACCAGTCACGTGACAAACATAACCGGAGCGGTTGTAACCACAACCGCGGTTATCATTTGTAGTTTACCTAACCAATGATATCACGAACGACATCAACCAATGAGAATGCAGTGACAATAAATAGTGAAATATCACGCCATATTTGTATGTCAAAAACGAATTTGAAAATCTGGATTTTTTTTTTTTGGCAATGAATATCTGCCTACGCCAGGCTAATTGAAAGTAGTGTTTTATTTTGAATAGAATATGCTTTTGACAGAATTAAGCTAATAGTTACCTTTGAGATAGTTCAAAAAAATGACAGACTTTTTGTAAGAGAGAACAGCCAATTTATAAAATTATCTATTGGCTTGGCCAAAAAGTTCGTTCGGTTTTTCAGTAAAAATAAAAGACATGTTTCGTTGTCACCAATAATTTTATTTAACTACGTCGTCAACGGGTTCTTCCATTACCTTCTGCCATCTTTCAGACAACTTCATAATTAACAATATTAAATTGGCGACACAAACTCACCAATTTTGATCAGTTTTTGTTTTAAATGCACGTTGATATGACAACTATCACAACACAATCTAACAAAAATGGTGTCGAATACGTTAAAGACACCTAAGTGCTGCTTAGAGTCAATTTATGTAAAAAAAAAAAAAAAAAAGAACAAACTTTTTGGCCAACCCAATTTTTTGACAAATCAAACCAACTTTCAGAAAACATTTTTCGATAATAATAATAATCTGTATTTAGTAGTTGAATGACCATTTGCTGTTATTATTAGATTTCGCAAAAAAAAAGAACTATTATAGTAAATACTGTCTACTTAAATACGGCCTACTTAAATACTGTCATATAAAAACTACTTACTATGGACCGTTAAGTATTTAGGACTACCTTCGCTTTAGTAACAATAACAAAATATATATAAAAAAAAAATTACTTTCTAAAAGAAAGGTAATATTAGTTGTTAGATAATATTAATTACAAATAATTCCTTTTTACAAATGAATATCTGAGTTCCAGTTAAGGAAGTACTGTCATCCTTTCAATAGAATTCATTTCTATATTCTTTTGTTTATGCTACAAATTTTTTATAGAGAAAACCCAAAAAATTCTAAGGTTAGTTTCGAGTATTGAAAGTGTAAAAGTGGTGGAAATTATTGATTACAATAAACACATAATAAATAAATCAATCAAATTAGAAACGATAAAAATTAATAAGAGTTAAAAAAAACTATTAAAGAATATTATTAATGAATTTATTAGGCTATAACTTTAATATTAATCCAAAAATACTTCAAAAGATGGGTTATAAACATAATTTCATATAAAATTTAATAGAATCCAGATCCATGTTTCGGATGTGATTTACATCCATTTTCAAATCTGGCGAACACAATAAACACAGATTTTCAATCTGGTGAATACAATAAACATTTAATAGATATCAGACATTTCCAATAAAGTTAAAAACATCCACATTTTATAATAATTGAATACTAGGAATACTCCCTGTCTCCCCCTGGTAAGTATGAGATAATCCAAGAAGAATCGATTCCAAGCGGTTATGGCAAAAAGTGATATTTTATTATTTTTTGAATGAACTCTTTATTTGATAGCGCGCGCCATTGTTGATGGAGAGAAGCTAAAAAAATGAACATTGAAATTTATATTTTAATATATTAGGTTAACATTAATAAGCTTTTTTCTCTGGCTCTTCTCTCATTGCGCCACACACACACACAAAGGGAGTGATAAGAAACAATTTGAATGTAGTCCCCGAGGCCTAATGGATAGGACGTCTGACTTCGGATCAAAAGGTTGCAGGTTCGATTCCCATCGCGAAGGTTTCAATAGAGAACTTTTTTCACAGAAAATTTTGAAGTTCAACAATGCTCATTGTGAATCTTTGACTTCCTCGCAACAATGAACAATGAAAAACAATTTCAATAAAAAACTAACATTGCGATTATTTTGAAATCACAACAATTGCACCTTGTGCATTTGTCGACTTCCTCGCACAAGACCATTTTCCATTGTTGCACAGCGCCGGACAGACAGAAAGATAAAAGATTTTATATGGTAAATATAGATTCAACAAATTTGTTACATCTGAAATCTCGTGTTTTTTGTTAATTAATTGTTTCCTATATTTTTGAATAAACAATGCCTCTTTTATTTTCAGTCTTTAATAGTTAGCTTCTTTTGCTAAAATTTTAACGTCTTTAAAATTATTATATCAATATATATGAGTAGAATTCTGCATTAAATGATCTTGCATTGAAGGAGTCATCAATTAATGCTGTTTCGTCCTTTTAATTAACTGTTGGGACATTCCAATATAGTTCTTTTTCCATATTTCACATTCTAACTGATATACGACACCAATCGAATGTAGTTTGGGAAGCTCATCTTTGGTGTGTTATAAATTATTTAGTAATTTATTCTTTGGGTATCCATACTATTTTGAAACCAACTTTTTTTTACTAATTTAAATATGTTATCAGATATATAACCATAATAAGGTAGAATTATACTCTTTCTTGTCCAATTACAAATTTATTTTTTCTTTCTGTGTCCTTTTGAGAATTAATTAATCTATTTAATCCTTTTAAAATGAATTTCAAAGGATAATTATTTATTAATAACAAATTTATAGTCTCTTGAATTTGACACCTTCTAAGCTGATGATTAAGATGCAATTTTCGAAGCTCGAATTATTATTGACAGATCTTTTATACATAAGTCGATGTATGGATTGGAAATCAAGTAACCGTCCAGTGAACGTTGGTTTTCTATATAATTTATATTCCAAGTTGTTAACTAAGTGACATACTGGTACAGCTGTTTCACGCTAATATGGCGATCATCAGCTAGAAGCAGTCACCAGTAAACAAACAGGTCTCGGTACACGGGCCTAAAGGAAATATCGCCGTAATCAATATGAAGCCTGGAAAGCTTAAATAAACATTAAAAATTAGTCATAAACTTAAAATATAAAATGTTAATCATCCTATTAATAGGCAAAAGTTCTACGATCTTTGTAAATTTGTAATTTGAAATAACCAATCACAGTGCAGCATTGGAACACGTCAGGCATGACGTCACGCCCATGTTTAAAGATGGCGTCTCTACTATTCTCTCCATTTCACCACGACAGATCGCGATTACATAATGACTATCAGCGTATTGAGATTTTCTTTCCCACATAAATGAAGTTTACACTGAAATGCATTCAGTTCTTGCGTCAAAATTTATCAGAGAGTTTGTAAAACCTCGGTTTTACATAATTTCGGCTGTGGAGTCACTCGCTCACTAATCAACAAGTAGGAGACAATGACGATGCACGAGCCGTCATTGTTGTCCAAACAGGATTATTGGTGCTGGCTGTTGGACATTCGTTATTGTTATTGTTGAAACTGGTAAATCAATTTATTTTATTTTAAAGAAAATTTGGCTTAATCATTCAAATTATATGTGGGCTGTTGCGGACGTCATGGCTTTTAAAAAATGAGCTTAGAACATCTTTTTCAATCTTGTGTTTTTCAAAAATTTCAGGGTATTTCAAAAATCTGGCATTTGGTTTACTTCCGTTAATATTACCTCAATTTCGACGAGCCTATTCTTTTAGGGCAGCAGGTTGCCATTATGTTTCATAATGAGAAACCGCAACGCTGGCTAGTATGAAAATGGTAAATCAATTTTTTATTTTAACAATATTATAATATTGTTTTTAATATCGGCTTATTCAAATTACATATGGGCTGTTGTGGAAGTCATGGCTTCTAAAAAAATTAGCTTAGAACATTTTTCAATCTTGCGTTTTTCAAAAATGTGGAAACAAATTCCACATTTTGTTTTACTTCCGTGAATATTTCACGGGTCGTAACTAGTAAAATTTAATATTGAACATTTTATAATATTACGTCTCCAATTTCATTTGAGTCCGTAAATGCCACCCAAGATTTTAATTATTTTCTAAACGAATTTAGAATTTAATTGTTTACATTTTATGATTACCTAAATTTATGTTATCTTATTATCTTTTAAGTTGAAAGAAAAGCTCGTGGGAGGAGAAATATAACAATTGACATTCTTCTATATGGCAAACAAGGAACATTTAAATAAGCTAAGTACTAATTGGTTATTATGATCTATCTAGATAAACATTAGCTTTTCATTAATGCTCTTCCTTCTATCTTGCGGAATACGCACTGTCTAATATATGCTGATGACTGCAAATTCTTTAGAGAGATCTCTAGTGAAGAAGACTATCGCTCTACAGAAAGATATGCGTAGTATTTATAATTGGTCTGTAAATAATACACTTTTTTTCAACATTTCTAAATGTTCAATTATTTCTTATACAACAAAGAAAAAAATGTTTAATTACACAATCTAAATTTCATAACATTAACCAAGAAAAGAGATAGCAAAGACCTTGATGATTTCTTCACTTTCATTTAATTATCGTTATGAGCATGTAACAAATAAAGCCAATAAACTACTTAGCTTTGTATTTCGTCAAGGAAGTATCTTTATAATAGTATCTTTATACTTCCTTTATAATGCCTTTGTCCGCTCGAATCTCGAATATGCTTCAATTGTGTGGTCTCCATATCAACAATACTCGTATTTTTACATTTATAAATTATTTTTCTTATTTTATTTATTTGAATCTTTTTTTATGTATTCTTGTGTTTCTTATTGCGTATTTTATACACTTAGTATATCCGTTATATTGTTATTTTGCTTTTTATGATATTTTCTATTTGTATATACATTATTTCCTTATACAGTCGGACCTCTATTTAACGAACCTCTATTTTGCGAATTTCTCTATTTTGCGAACTTTTCTTTGGAACCAAGAACATTTTGCTAATTTCTTCATAAAATAACCTCCAAATAGCGAAGTGCATTTTCTATTTAACGAACTTTTTCGGGGTATTTTTTTCTCCTTGAAATATTTTTGTTATTAATATTTCCTTAGAGGAAATGAAAGAAATGTGGATACAGCTGAGGGAAAAAGAAGAAATTGACGATGATGTGTTGATTGATGATTATCTTTCACTTGATTTTGAAGTTGAGACCTCGGAAACACTAACTGAATCGAATATTTTGGACAGTGTGAAAAATAAAAACAATACGGCTATGAATTGCGATGAAGATGATGAAAATGGATATGATCATGATACAGAAATCAAAAAACCTTCGTATGATGAAATGCTAAAATCATTTGAAACAATCCGACGCGGATTACAATTTGAAGAAAATACTGAACGGATTTTTGGTGCATTGCAAAGATGCGAGACGTACTATAAGCGAAAACGCTTTGTCAAAAAAAAAAAAAAAAAAAATTAACAGACTTTATTGGTAAAATTTAAGTACACATGTGGTAATGTATGCTTTATGTCATTGAAATTATTACTTTTTTAATAATATTGAATAATAAAAGGTGAATCTCTATTTAACGAATTTTCCATATAACGAACTTTTTTTCGGGATTTAGCGACTTCGTTAAATAGAGGTCCGACTGTATTTTAGTTTAGCTTTTTCTTTTTAGAGATACCGTAACTGAGTATATTCCCGTTGTATCTTTTCTACAAAATAAAATAAAAATAAATAAAAATCTGCAATTTTTCTATAATAAAGGCTGCTTTTATTCTACTTTAAGAGGAAAAAAAAAATTGTAAAACTTATATTTACTAAAAGAATTTTAGAAAAAGGTATAATATGATTCAAAAATCCATCCTTGTGATCGAAATATTTCGATAGTTAAGTTTTTATGAAAAGAGCAAAAGTAAAAATATATTAATATATTCTTAATTTTTGAAATATTTTGTAACCTGTTAATGTAATCAGAGAGCGGTGGCGGGTTTTTTTTTTTTTTGGTTGGATAGTTAGATAGAACGATACTTCCATCACTTCGAAATAAAATTACCCGTTTATGCGAGAACTCGGGTCTCAAGAAAAAGATTTGAAAAAAAAAAAGACGAAAAACTTTGGGTATCGCAGAAACAAACCATATTCTCAATATACAATGTCGATGCCGTAAGTACTCAAAAGACCCGCGAACACCATGCAATTTTTCAGCAACTTAGTCGTTCGATTTTGACGTCACGAGTTGATATAGACAGTCTTGAGCCCGTTTTTATGCAACTTGGCTGCAACTTTTGTCATCCGACTCGAGTTGTTCGTACACCTGCAACTCGAAAAGTTGCATCGAAGTCGCTGTGAATTACCCAATCACAGGGCAGCGTTGGAACACGTCAGTCGTGACGTCACGCCCATGGAAGATATGGCGTCCAAAATGATATTCGCCAATTCGATTCGAAGACAAGCGCATAAACAAATAATATCAGAGTATTGCGAGTTTCTTTCATGCAGAAATAAAGTTTATACTGAAATACAGTAATTGTATGCGGCAGAATTTATCAGAGAGGTTTCAAAACCTCGATTTTTTCGGATTTTCTACATCGGCTGTGGGAAACGCATTGCATTATGGGATTCCTTCTATCACGGCCGACTCATTTGCGTGTTGCATGGTGTGCGGGGTTTGACAAAAGTTGGCCAACTCGAAGTCGGACGACTAAAGTTGCTGAAAAATTGCATGGTGTTCGCGTAGCTAAAGAAAAATATATCTGAAAAGATTTCAATGTACTGTGTTGTTAGGTATTTAGATTTTTACAACTCAAACATTCGAATGAGAAGAAAATGTATTTACGCAATGAAATTTGCAAGGAATGGTGATAGTTCATTTTGAATGAAAGAAAAATGGAAAATTTGTAGTTACATTCAGTAGATAATTTGAGTATAGAGATAGCCTTTTCATTTTTGTCCTTTTTACAATTTAAAAAAAAATAGAAAAAGAAATTTTAAGATATTAAATTTTATTGAAAATAGGCATTAAGTTCTTATTGTATACGTTATCGTAAAATTATAATAATCATAAAATTAAACAAATTCTATTATATCTGTAATTCATTATTTCTTAACTTTTTGTTTTACATTTACATTATTACAGTGACGCACAAAGGGGATTACAGGCATTTGAAATGAGGTTTAATCCAATTGCATCAAGTGAAATTTAATATTTTCAGAAATTGCTTCCATTTGCGCAAAATAATAAAAATGATAACTTTTTCTTCCACACTAGTACACACTGTTCATTACTCTTGCACTCCTACATTGGCTGCTGTGACAAGCTGCTGCCATCTGTTGGAATTAATGCGTACTACCAAGAAAATTAGAATTCGAAACATACTTACGTTTCAGCTTGACGTATTTAAATTATAATAAGCTTTCATATTCAAATCTGTTAGGCTACATCATAAGCTATATCGATTTTTGTTAGCATAATCAAAAAACAATTGATTTAAACCTATAACTTAAGTAGTTGATAGTGAGATTGTTGGCACAGAGATCGTTCGTGCCAAAACTTCAAAGGCCGAAAAGCTGTTGGCTTCTATGGACATTTTAATTATTATTTACACGTTTTTATTAGCTCGCTTTCTTCTCTGTCTGTTTGTTCGGTAAAAATTTTGCAATTGATTTTAAACTAACTTCCCGATGAGCTAGCGACTTGAAACTTTAAACATAGTTCAGAAATGGATGGCAATGCAATAGTAACTCGCTTTATTGTCTGTCTGTTCGTTAGGGAACCTTAATTCTTCGGATAACAGGTCGGCGCCGCACGGCTCATCTATTGTCAGTGTTTCTGCAAATGGCCGCATGGCGCTGAGTTGCCGTGCATTGCAAGGCAGCATTTTTTGCATTGCAAGGCAGCGGCTTTTTTAACATTAACACGTTTTTTATCGTGTTTAAAATTTAAATTCGTGTTAAGTGTTTAAAACGAATTGAAAAATTTCATACACACAAGACTAAAAAGCAGAAAATAATTATTTAAATTTTTTTTTTTTTAATATACCACGTTTTTAAGACTGACTAAAAAGTATAAAATAATTAGTATAAAAACTATAACGAAAAACGTGGGGCGCAAGATAATATACACTCCATCCATACCATCTCAATTACCTATTGCATGCGCGCCACGTTTTTCGTTATACTTTTTATACTTTTTATATTAATTATTTTATACTTTTTAGTCAGTCTTATAAACGTTGTATATTAAAAAAAAAATTAAAATAATTATTCTGTTACCTCATGTAGATAATTTTTTTAAGAGGTAATGCATAAAGAACTGCCGCCAATTATTTAAAATTTGTAGCTTATTTGGATTCGAGCAGTTATAGTTATGTAAGCCAAAGTTTATCTCCATAACAGATGAAATACATTTTTCACTATCAGATAAAAGAAACTATTTAGTCATGAATATCCAACATAAATAGTGTATTAAGAAAATACACGTTAAAGAAAGATCCAAAACTATAAACCTATCAAGAAAGGAGTCCTTTAACTATTAAATAACAAATGTATCATATTCAGGGCCGGAATAAGGCAAGCTAACGCCCTAAGCAAGTATTATTAAGATTCGATAAGTGTTGAAGGTGAAATAAGACTAACTCAGTTTCTTCAAGATCATCCCCACACTAGAACACACAACTGTATTAAATATAAATAGTTTTTCATTGTATATATACTAAACAGAAAAAAAAATATAAGCTAACTGCTTACTTATAACTAGAGCAACAGCAAAAAATACAAAATTTCAACATTGTTTTGTGCAGTTTTTAATAAAACTGTTTTAAGAAAAGAAAATATAAACGCAGAAATTTTTTCATCCCCCTCCAAAAGATAAGAAAATAAGACGTGAT
The DNA here is from genome assembly GCA_023159025.1 of Thereuonema tuberculata. Classification (NCBI taxonomy): domain Eukaryota; kingdom Metazoa; phylum Arthropoda; class Chilopoda; order Scutigeromorpha; family Scutigeridae; genus Thereuonema; species Thereuonema tuberculata. The sequence goes on along the minus strand of JAFIDM010006943.1, from coordinate 32,431,628 downwards.
TTTATTATAAATTATAATAAAAATTATATGATCTCGGGAGCCTATGTTTCAATTTTGAGAATCCCGTTCTACAGAAATGAAGGTTCATGGACATTTTTAAAAATACATCTTCTAGTAGAGAAATTTGTACAAAGCAGTTCTTTTTTTTATTTCAGTTTCGTCTTTTGTGAACCACTTAATTGAACACTTCTCATGTTGAATTCTAAAAGTACAGAAGCAAAAATAAACACACAAGAATATAGATAGCGATTATAAAAACACTGAAATTCATGCAGAAAAATGTTGATAAGACAGTCAAAAACACTTAACAGTATGTTGAGACAACGAACACCAAAAAGTTATCTCAGATGTCAGACGATGTCGTGGGACATAAGAGTCTAAAGCTGGTTGATTGGGTGGAATAAAATAAAGCACAACTACTAAAAATTTGCTGCAAGTAGAGTATGCCATTAGGCCCTTTCTATGAATCAAGGCTACATCTCTACTACTGGTACTCTTTAGTGCTTCTCTCCCTTCCCTTGGTGTCCTAAGCCCATGCTTATATTTCTTAATTTCTTGGCTCGCCAAGACGAGCCGAAGGCAGGAAGTAGGGCACTACGTAACCTCTTCTCGAAGCGTTTCGTCGTATTTTCGAACCCTCATAGCTTCGGCCTGGATAATACTAGAGCTCTCAAATTTTCAGGATAAGATGCAGTTAGCCGACTAATGAAATACGCTAAGTTTTATTTATCTAGCTTTTATACTTTAGATTTTATTAATACCTAAAATACGTCGATTTCGTCACTGACTGACTGACTCATGATCATCAAAACCTCTAGGGTACTTCCTGAAGTCCTAGAAAGCTGAAATTTGGTATGCAGGCTAGGATTAGCACACAAACAACAAAAAAATTAAGAAATCTGTACCTTTCACCCTCCAACCCCTCATAAAGGGGGGGTCTGGTTATGTATTATTGAACCCACATAGCTTCGGCCTGGATAATACTAGAGCGCTCAAATTTTCAAAATAAGATGCTGTTACCAGACTAATGAAGTATGCTAAGTTTCATTTATCTAGCTTTTATACTTTGGATTTTATTAACACCTAAAAAACGTCAATGTCGTTACTGATTCACTGACTGATCATCAAAACCTCTAGGGTACTGTCTGAAGTCCTAGAAAGCTGAAATTTGGTATGCAGGCTAGGATTACCACACAAACAACAACAAAAAGTAAGAAATCTGTAACTTTCACCCTCCAACCCCTCATAAAGGAGGGTCTGGTTCTGTATTACATAACAATATCTATTCCAAACTTCCAAAAGTCCTAAGGCTGAAATGTATTACTTACAAAAAGAAATGAAATCCCACCCAAAACATTTAATGTAAAATAAGTTGCCAATACTCATATGCTCATAACGCTTTCACTGTTAAAAAGTTATCAGATCTCGTGTAGAGTCAAGCCCCTAACACTAAAAACCCTAACATCTTGGTCAAAAAGTATGGCTTGGCCGTTTCATGGAAACTATTTCATTATACAACATGAACGATAAGCGACTTAATTTCTTACCATAAGTCCATGGGATTGCCTGTGCGAAAGCCACCAAATGGCTAATGCCATACTTTTTGACCAAGATATTAGGGTTTTTGGAGTTAGGCCTCGTAGAGTTAGGGGCTTGGCTCTACATGAGATCTCATATCTTTTTAACACTGAAAGCGTTATGAGCATGTGAGTCTTGGCAACTTATTTTATATGAAATGTTTTGGGTGGGATTGTTATTTCTGTGAATATAGGGAAATCATAGAGAATATTTGCTCCAACCGTAATTTCCGAAGGTAGAGATGCGTATAGAGCAGTGCTCCGCAACCTTTTCTCACCTACGGCACACCAAAGTTTTTCCTAGAATTCCGTGGCACATTAAAACTAAAATATATAGATATATAATATATAGATATATATACAAAGCATACTTCGCTTTGTAGTATTGTTTATTTATTTATTTATTTATTTATTTATTTTATTTTTTTATTTATTTATTTATTTATTTTATTTATTTATATTATTTATTTATAGTATTATTGTAGAAAAATTATTTAGTTGTAATATTGTCTTATTTGACAGCGTCACACCTGTATTGGCTCACGGCACACCATTGTGCTGTGGCACACCGGTTGCGGAGCACTGGTATAGAGAGTAGTAACATCGGTAATCTCTTACGAAAATTGGTCTAATAATCTTATAGTGATATTTCACCTAGTCATTATTGTTTGTTACAAAATGAATGATGTTTTAAGTAATAGGTACCGTATTGGCCCGAATGTAAGACGGCTCGAATATAAGACGAATGGCGTTTTTTGAGCTCCGATTTGATAAAAAAACTATTGGTCGCGAATATAAGACTTTATACCTATTAACGAGGCGTAATTCGACAAATATTTCTAGTAAATTATTTAAAAAAAAGTTTGTTGACAAATTATCTTCCCACATCCAGTTCATGATGAAATCGTTAATACTTTTGGTTGCAGTAATAGGCTTAAAGTCATTAATATTTAGTTAAATCTGTGACTTTCTAAGTTAGGCGAAATGTCATTTATGAAATTAAATTAAACTATTTTTGCAAAAAAGTACAACACCACTAAGCGTAGTAGAATATATATTTATTTTATTTTGGAGCATGTTGGTTAGGACTACGATCGACTTCAGCCAACGCCACCAGGTGGCGTTGCTTCAGCGCCAGAGCACGCTTGGTTTCGGTTTTGTGCGTTTCGTGCGCGCTCCAAGTTTGGTTGCGAATATAAGACGGAATAGTACTTTCGTGGATGGGATTTTGGAAAAAAAATGCAGTCTTATATTCGGGCCAATACGGTAATGTTCACTCACAAAATTGTGTATATAGTTTTAATGTGTTTGAGGCCTTTCTTCTAATAAAAATTAACTAAAGCTAATATATCTGCGAAATAATATACAGATGAGTAAATAAAAATAAATAAATAAAAAAAAAAAAACAACTACTATTTACTATGAGTAATTTACTACAAAACTATTAAATATAACAATTATATTTAACAATTAAATATAACAATTTGTTATATTTAATAGTTTTGGAGTTACTTTGAATCATAATTTACTACAAGTTTTACTACAAGTATTTAGGATTTTGAAGTATTTTTCTGTGTTTGTTGTATCACTTCTGTAGCAAATATGGTGCATATTTTTTTTTTTTTTTTTTTTTTTGCAGCATCTGCTACAAAGTTTTTAGGATATTGTTTTTAGAGTTCAAAAGAGTCATAACTATGTATAGTTTGTATATAAAGTCCAAAATATTCAAAAGACTAACTTTAATTTTGGAATGGTACAATACAATTGATCTTACACCGTTATACGTCATTATTCGTATACGGCTGAATATTTACGAATCTGTTTCAGTAGAACACCAATCGCTTTCGAATTCAAACTTCCTTTTGCATCAATCCAACTAGTTACATGAGGAATAGTCCATGCTATCTATAGGTAGCAGCTTAACAGTTGAGCATCAGGTCTAATGTAGCTGGATAGGGGTAGCATCACTCGCAACGTGACAGCAAATAAATTCAATCATCCGATGACCCAGGATAGATCAGTTCATAAAAAAGCTATAGGTGTCAGCTTTTTCTTCCTGTCTTCACACCTGAAGATACTAGTTACTTCTTGTCGTGTCTTCTTGTTATTTTAATATGTCAAAGTCTATTTTAATTATGGTGTGTATCCTTTTTAATTACGTCAAATAATTAGGTCTTAGTTTTCTATCATTCTTCAATTGTTACTTAGAAATTTTCCTCCAGGAGTTCGAAATATATCACGATTTGTAAAGAACAAATCCCTTATTAGTATTTAATGAAGAAAAAGCTGATGGCGATTTTCGTTATAAAATCCAGACACACATTTTTATCAGCTTTAAATTCACTTTATTTTATCCTGGAAGTTCATAAGCAGCAACATTATGGAGGAATGCGTTTTTAGAATTTACTTTATTAAAAAAGATCTGGGATCCTGCACCTACAGATCTAGACGTACTATTTGCTGACGTACTTTTCCTATACTAGTTATAGGAAAACTTAGATTAAGCAATTTAACACCAACAGGGCTGTCGCGTGGGCAGGGCGACCGGGGCGATCGCCCTGGGCGCCGCGGTAAAATGAGATTCCGAACCTGGAGATTCGTTGCGTTTTTTTTTTTTTGGTTGTGGAATCGTTTTTTTTTATTTGTCGAACCTGGAGATTCGTTGCGTTTTTTTTTTTTTTGTTGTTGAATCGTTTTTTTTTAGTTGTCGAACCTGGAGATTCGTTGCGTTTTTTTTTTTTTTGGTTGTTGAATCGTTTTTTGTTAGTTGTTGAACCTGGAGATTCGTTGCGTTTTTTTTTTTTTTTTTTGGTTGTTGAATTGGAGATTCAGGGGGCGCCTGACGAAATCTTGCCCCGGGTGCCAACAAACCACGCGACGGCCCTGAACACCAATTATATCCAAAATCTATCTCCAATCACGAGTCGCAAACTTTCACCATTCAATTATTTTCTCCCTAAAAATGTAGATTTCAAAAATAACTAACTAGGAGGCAAATTCGATTCAAACTAATTCAAGTTATCGGAAAACAAAGGATTCGTAGCCATGATCAACTTAGAACGATTGAGAACAATGGATAGGATATTACGATTTCATATGTTATAGCCGTGAATATTAAAAACCTTAAATTTTAGTAATAATAAACGTAAATAAATATATTTTAATTTGGCTAGACTGAAGAATACGGTACTAGCCAATAGGAAGGTTCCTAAAGATTCAGCGCCAACAGGGCGTTTTACTGCTTCCGCTTAATTGTTTATTCCGATTAATTAGCCTAAGAAACAAATTTGATCCGAATGAGGTCCGAAAGACCGAAGAGTTTATTCCGATTAGCTGTAGGTTAGGTAAAGTGAGGTCTGCTCAGCTCCAGGATGTATATATATTGGTAACTTTTGAAACAATTTTTGCCCTTCCAAATAATTCCAAAAAGGCCATGTTTGACGACGCGAAAAAAAAAAACAACCAAAGTCCCGGTACCGTAAACTGCAGTCTTACCTTTAATTTTTCTACAAATTAATCGTTATTCTAAGCGTTACGATGAAGCGCAATAAATATATATTTATATTGTTTTAAAAAATAATAATAAATATAAAACTGTTAAGGTTGAACCTTCAAATTGTCAAGAGGCAAAGGAGTCATATTCTACTGACTTACAAAACATGTTTTGTAAGAAACTTCTAGAAAGATTTTGGTCACGAAGTTTTAACAATACACCTAATATTAAGCTTTAAAAAAATGAAAAATTTATTTTTCAGACTCGCATAAGTAACCAAAAATGTTTGAAAAGAAATGGAAAGGCTATTGAATGTATAAATGACGCTTCCAAATTAATTAACTTATAAATTTAACTTATAGGAAATCGATAATAACTTTAGGAAATTTATCAGGAAACATTTATTTAAATTCGAAATTTTGAGTGCATGAATGAAGGAAATTATTCAGTCCCAAGTAAATACAACAGAACTTCAAAACTGATACAGAAATTGTCCACTTTTCTTGAATGAAAATGGATAAGGGTTTCTGTAAGAGCATCTGTTTTATTTGTCAAAGTATTTTAACAATTCACAAAGAAGTATTTCCCAGAAGTATTTAAAATCTTTCAAAATTTTATAGGTAACCAACTGCTAAAAAATTATTGAATGTGTACTTATAAACTCCACAAAAATACATATAAGCCTAAATATGAAAATTCGTTCAATTCACATTTTTTAAAGGCTTTTGGATAAAATATTTTAACATGTGTGTACTGTTCGGTTTTATTTACGAGAGCCTTCAATGCTTTTGCGCATGCATCAGGTCTCCTTCGATTTCTTCAAAATAGGGGCGAGGAGAAACAAAGATGGGATGTTTACTTTTTATCAGTGTTAGTTTACTAGTAGCTGCGTTCTATTTGCGCTTTTCGGGAAAGAATTATGGAAAGAATAAATACTATTGCAAAAATGCTCCTCGTTATTTTTTTCTTAAAAGCGAATTTCAAGCCTGTCCAAAAGAATTTCTTAGGAAAGTACCCATCTCAGTGTATCACCCTTCTGCGGAGTAAAATCGTCCGGCAGTGGTAGCTCTGCCTTTCAAACCCGCATAGTACATACAGAAATTTAATAAAAGTAAACTCTTTGAGACGAACAACAACATAGAGACTAAAAGGATTCATTTCTATGTCTCTCATGATTACTATTGCAAAAAACAAAAATGATAGAAATCGATTATGTCTGAATAATTCCACTGAAACTAACCCGTGTATAAATTTTTGATTGAGAGACAGATATCCCAATAACAACGGAAGCTTCTATCCGCCTAACACTAACAATTTGTCGTGGGGGAACTGTGATCTTTCTCCAAAGGCAAACTCGGTTCCAATCATCTGAAGATCAAAAATGCTGACTTCGACAATAGAAGAAGGACTCGCTGCGTATTTATATTTTTATTTTTTGTGGACAATAAAAATCTCTTCTTTCCCGCTTTTACAACAACTGAGTTTTGGTGAAAGGAATTATATTCACTTAAAGGTTCACAAAAACAATTTATGTTTCAAATGAATGTAAATATCTTCTAATAATTACATTGACTATTAAAATCCTTTAAGTTTTGGAAAAGTCTACTTCTATCTAAATCCTAGGAATAAAAATTAGAATGCAAATATATTGGTTTCTTACCAGAGCTTCTTGTTAGCCTTTTTTTCCTCGTTTTGCTGTTAGTAATTTTAACATGTTAGTAAATTCTGCTTTTCTCTCCTAAACTGCAATCTCTTGCCCTTGAATTTTAAACGAAACTTCCTGATTAATTCTGAAATTTGAATGGATTGTTAATGATAATAACAGGAGGCCATGAAGTTAGCTCTAACTCTCGTAGACTTGAAGCTGTTCAATGACTAACCATGTGCTACTACGTCATTGATTCATTACAAAATTAGGGGAGTCCTGATATGAAATCACATGACTCCTTCATAGCATTTATAAACATTGGGATTTAACATAATCTTTAATTTTTTTCAGGCTAAAACACTTTATCACAAACAGAGATGACGAACGTTACCTTCACAATCATTAGATATATTAATTCGGGGGTTTAATCAGTAACGCTAAATTGAGATCAGTTTTATTATTAGCCTTTTAATAAATAGACAAGCGGAAATGCAAATACTGAGAAATAATGCTTCAAATTATTTTCATTATTCACAAGAACTGGATTCATTCCCTACTGTGTGATAAACAGCTAAGCATAAAATTAATATATCTTTTTCATTTAACAATTAAAATTAATAGAACTTATGGAAAAAGTAATTTCCAGTTTCGGTACTGCTGAGAAAGTACAAATATCAATCCACAAACTGTTAGTGTACTGTATGTTTTTGTTTCCGAGAACCTTCACCGCTTTTGCGCATGCGTCAGGTCTCCTTCGATTTTATCAAAATAGGGGTGAGGAGAAATAGAGAGGGGATGTTTACTTTTTATCAGTGTTAGTTTACTAGTAGCTGCGTTCTATTTGCGCTTTCCGGGAAAGAATTATGGAAAGAATAAATACTATTGCAAAAAAAAAAAAACAGGTACTAAAAAAAACCAGGTCTTAGGAAAGTGCTCATCTCAGCGTATCTCATCTCAGCGTATCCCCTTTGCGGAGTAGAATCGTCCGCGAGTTGTGGTTCTCGCTTTCGAAAACGAACAGTAGTCACATTCTCGAGACTAGATTTTGGTGATTCCTTTTATACCCTAAAGCAGTGGTCGGCAACCTTTTGTTGTAAGAGGGCCAAATATTTTATATGGGGATTACTGCGGGCCGCACTTGGGCCAAAAATAAAAATCTTATTTTAACAACCAAAAAAAAAATTAAAAAAATTTTCCAACACGCCTCGCGGGCCGCACCAAAACGCTTTATGGGCCGCGGGTTGCCGACCGCTGCCCTAAAGGATTAGGTCCTTTTGTTATTCAAAGAATAATGCAAAAACAATTAACTTTTATATTTAAGAGTGTTTTGTGCAAATGTGATTGGGTTTTGCTATACATGTTAGTTTGAATAACTATGTTCTGAAATAATTAGAAAAGATTTAACTTGCCGAGAGAATTGATTAACGAAAAGAAAAGAAAACAAGAGTAATCAAAATTGTCTTTCCGATTCAATTATGGGGAGGAATTGGGAACGGCCGTTTCATCCTTCAACGGACTCATCAGCGCAATCCCGCCTTCCCCGATAAAAGACTCGGAAAGGCAACATCTTATTAGTGAAGGTCCCCGCCAACCTGGCAGTGACCCCAAAACAAGAAAAAACAAGAAAATTAAATGTTGTGTCGCTTGACACCAACAAGAACCTTTTCCTACAACTAGCAGGGATGAAAGGCCTTTAACAAAGAACAGAATGTTCACAAAGCATAATTAATTAAATAAATAGAAAAGATTTAACGTGCAGAGAGAATTGATAAACGGAAAGAAAAGATAACAAGAACGGCACCTGTTTCCTTTTCTTTTCGTTAATATGTTCTGAAACTTCTTCAGAATATAACTAGACTTACAAAGGTTGCTTTGTTATTTGTTTTGATTGTTATTCCTATTAAGTCATAGAATTAAAAATTGAATAAAATTAAATATAAATATATACTACAAATTAAATAAACATAAACTGAATAATTAAAAATAAATCAAAGCCTAATAAACATAAGATCTGTTTGAGAATTTGGATGTTTAAATGAAAATCTAAAGGTTTACAAGCACGAATTTTCTCGTTTATGAAATAAAAATTTATATAAAAATTACAACAAAAGATCTCAAATATATTTAAACCTTTTTTATTGAAAATAATGGAGAAATTACAAGTGTTTTATAGGAAAAATTATACAAAATGATGTATAAATGAACCATTCGCTGAAACTGTAATAGTTTTACTCATAGAGAAAACTATGAACATGTAATGGGTTTCATTTCCAATTTTTAGTTTCATTAAGTACAAGGAGTATCAAAACAGTAATAACAGTACAAATCATACATGAGAAATGAGGTGACATGGAAATTTATTTTACACTGTATCAAATGGCTTGGTTTCTGTTGCTTATACTACGTGATTTAGGTTAAAAAAATGCAATTAAAAGCAATTTTTTTATTTTATTACCAAGCAGAACTTTTTTAAAAAACCAACTCAAAGAACTTTATTTACAGAAAATATCAAGAGAGCTATAGTAGGATTACTTCTGGAATGTAAATAATTAAATAGAAAAAAAGTGTTTCTAAAGAAAAGAAATGAAGAACATAGAAGCCCTGAATTTTTTAGTATATAGCAAAAACAGCAATAGAAGATTTTTTTTCCTAATTTTAATCGATTTTTCTTATGTAATGACAATTCTTTCATCTTCAATTCAAATAATTTTACAATACTCTGTATTATATGTATTAAATTTTAAACACAGTTTTTTCTGAATTTAGGGCCTCTAAATTTTATTTAGATTTAGATAAATAATTCCACTGCTACAATAAATGTGAAATAGGAATTTTAGAAATAAATATTTGGCAGTTCTTAGGAAGATAAAAAGTAAAAAAAAAAAGTTTAATCCTAAGTTGTAAATCTGAAGTTACAACTTCATCAGAAACAAGAATCTATTATTAAATAAATACTGACGGAAATCACAAACTTTAATTTGTTTTAGCTAAGAATACTTTTCTTAGTCTTTATTTCAATTTTAAAGTATACAGGTGTTACTTTATCTTATAAAACTTATTTCATTTGAAGTCTCAACCCCCCCCCTCCAAAAAAAAAAAAGTTATTCAAATTAAAGTCCCAAAGCATACTTTAATATTATATCAAAATATTAACAAGAACTAATAACACAAACAAATGAAAAATATAATATAAGAAGCCCTTTAACGTAGAAGTATGCATCAGTCAATTTATCCAAAGTTTGGGATTATCCCTACATGATGATGCAAAGCCGTAGAGAATTACACAAATTTCTTCAAAATCAAAATCAGATATACGTTAAATTCCTTTCAAGAAATTTTGTAATTTGAAATATAAAATTTTATTTGAATTACATACTTCTGGCTTACGGGCTTCAGGAATTTCTGAAACAAATTCTTAAATATCAGTGTTATTTGGAATATTTGCTACAAAACCACTATATATTTATTTTTGTTTTTTTATTACTTTTATTATAACAACTACCACTTGTCTGTGTTTGGAAGACAACATTCATATGCAAGAGAAAACTCTCTACATCAAGTCCGATTATCATTTCTTATCTGAATATTAATCATTATAATTATTTAAATTGCTCTGGCTATCTTTCATTTTACATGTTATATTACAAATCTAAAATCGTATCAGCAGCTAGTTTTATTTTTTTTTTCCTCATCTTTTCAATAAAAAACAAAAAAATACTTCAAAGTATTTTTGATATTCATTGCATATTTAGATATGTTTCTATAAATTCTGTAATGCGAATATTGCTTTCGAAATAAATAGGAAATTAGTAATGCATAACAAGGAGTGTTCTGTTCTTTAGCTTTTCTTTCAGTTTATTAATGAATGTTAATGTTTTATTTTTTGCAATAATTTTCATCTCTTCTAACTTCCCATGGATCTATCTCAGCAAATAGTTTAAGATACTAAACTGTCCAAGATAGTTAGTATTATAAATTATGAACCTATGTGAATTATTCCAAATATTAATTTTGGTTTCAAGAGCCACACTTGATACTTAGTTTTGTTTTTTCCCACTGAAAGATTGCAAATTAGAAGACCTGCTTAAATTGAAAAGCTTTTTACCATTATTACAAACACTGAAAGGCTTCAACAGTTACATTTAGTTAAGTAGTGTTAGATCTTGTTAAATTTCATTGGAAATTCTAATCTAACAGTGACTCGTGTCTGATTTTTAACAACACCATTCTTTCTTTACTAAGGTCACTTTAAAAACTCAAAACTAAGTATATCAAACTATCATATTTCTCTTTAACCATTATGGTATCCCTAACCAGGCCTTTGGAGATAGGAAAGAGTAAAATATAGGCCTCAGATCCTATAGTGAAATACAAAAAGGATCTGAGCAATAATAATAATAAAATAAGGCAAGTCAATTTATTCATTTATATCGACTGTATTTGTCTGTTTTTCATTATTTTCAAGCAATTTGTTCAATGTTCACTCTGTGACGAGCTTACTATAGAGGTTTTTTTGTCACCCTCTTTAACAATATAGTTGCTAGCGAACCTGTTCTTATTTGAATAAGAATAGATCACAAAATTTCCTGCTCGATTAAATCGGTACATCTGACTACACAAAAATATATAAACTTTCTGACAACTCTAGAAAATATGCAATCATTCACAATATATATTACTTTATGTTGCAGTATTAGAAATTACTTTTGTTTATCTTCAGTAAGAGGTAATCTTTAAAATTGTCATTGTAATGAAAAATATTTGCAATACAAATCAAATGTAAACTGAATGAAAAAAAAAATTAAACATGCATAATATTATTTCCCTAAAATTGGCACACTCTTCAGAATTTTAGTATTAGTAATTTTTATACGGTAAAATTTAGTGCATAATGTTCAGACTTTGCATAGTAGTATATAATATTTCAGCTGTCTCTCCTAACTGCATTTCCCAGTCAAATTTTTCTAGATTTCAATTAATTACACAAATGAAAATAGAAATAAAATAAATTACAGCTTTTAAAAGCCATCAAACTAAACTTTTTAATCAATTTGGATTCTATTAATATGTGATTTCTTTAGATTTGAATTCTAATTTTATTAATTTGACTTCAATAAAATTCGTTAAGCATTTGAAACTTCTTATTAAGCCACAAAATGTATTGAAATTGAAAATCTAGCTTTTGCTTACTTAAAAAATCCTTCTTATGCTAAAAGAAGCATATTATATTAAATGAACATACTTCAATTCACATACGTTCATTTAATATTATAATGAAAAAATATTAAATGTTAAGGAATATGAAAACTTTATACATAGTAATTCAATCTAAAGCTGGCTAAGTATTGATTTAACCAATATTTCGTAACAAAAAAAATAATGTTTTTGGTTATGATGTTATTGAAATCAAGATAATTTGTCATTATAAAAATTAATGCGCCTATGCATAGATTTAAAAGCATATAATACATATTACAAATGTAAACCATTTTATGATGAGACTATATCAGTGTGCCTTTGTGCTTGTATTTTCTTATGTTAATTTATAATCTTTAAATGTGTAGCTGTACTTGTTAATCTTTGAACTGCACATGTAAAACATATTCGACATTACTTGCTAATTTTGAATTTACAGAATTTTAATTAATAGTATCTAAACTTTTGATTACTTCGAAGACCTAATGAAGAAAGATCTAAAAAGCATCCAAAGAATTTTTCCTTCAAATCTAAAAATAGAATTTTAAGTTTAGTAGTTTATTATGTAATAGCTTGGAGCTTTATAAAAATCAATACCGATTAACTTGCAAAGTCAATTTCAAACTTACATTATCCAAATATTTCAATTTTGTAACTGAATTTGAGTAATTATGCATAGCATTACAAAGCAGTCTGAATGAATATCTCTCTTATTTGCTACATATATTAAAAATATTAACATAAATGTAATTTCTATAATTACTCGGGGTTTAAAATCTAATCATTAAGACTGATATAAGAATGAGACACAATGGGCATGCTCTAGAAGGTTTTTAACATTAGAGAGAGAAAGAGATTGGCAAAACTTTCTTCAGAAACAACATCACATAACCCCACTTTCATTCAAAATAAAAGTATAAAACATTTTTGTTAAGTTTGATTCGCTATAAATGAAGTTCTTCTTTTGATTATATGCTACTCATTGAATTTCATTTTCTTCAAAAGTAAAATGTCTTTTCAAAGATGAATATTTAAGAAAAAGAGAACATTAGAAGCCCACTATGCACTGTCCTTTGACAATGATGTCTCATATACATGCAATAATACTAAATTACTTAGAAAAATTGACATAGATTTTGCATCAAGATACTTGCATATGATAGCTGTTTAACCAATTAGTCCTTTCAATATCTTATACATCCAAAAAAAAAAAAAAATATCCCTCACTGAATTATGATTTAAGCATCTTACGGATATTTCAAATAACGAATAAAGTCAGCATTATGTTACATTAACAATATTGAATACATGAAATACTATGAAATACATTTTCATTTCTCAGTAGATTTTTTTTTTTTACATGGAATGTTTAAAACATAAAACTGATATTTTGTTTGGAGATACCAGTATAAGATTTTTTTTGTAACAATATTAATTACAAACATGAATGAATAATAGTATTAATAATAATGATAATAATAATAATAATACAATGAACACAAATGATTGTCAAACTGACTTTTTTTTTTCTTTCTTTTCGATTAACTGTATATGATCTATGTACACATACATTTACATAGAAATTTTACAATTACAAGAAGTATATACATCATAGTTAAATAGCTGCCGTGGATGACAAAAGCTGCCAAACTGCTCAGGCAATAGGCAAATGAATGTACAAAAAAATTATTAAACAAAAAGAAAACCAAAATGTTTAAAATATTAAAAAAATACAAATAAGAATAGCACATTATTGTTTGGTTTCTGTTAACAGAGGCCTTTGTCTTGATGATAAGGAAGTGACAAGAGTGTTAAATTCCAAAATATAAATAAAATAAAATAATTTCCACTAACCTTTATCTATACAATTATACAGGGTGTTTCAAGAGTAGCATATTACAATGAATTTTTGATAAAATGATAAAAGGAGGCCAAAGCCTTGTGGCTTCAATGAATAATAAGTAAACTAAACTTGATGTTTGTTAGCTTGGATGGATGTATTGAAGGAATATATTGGCATCCCCTACAAAATTTTTAATTTTAATGTAATTCATGTAACAAGGACTACTAAATATTTAGTTTTATTTAAATTATTATTTTTTTTTAATTCAGTTATTTATACATTTTCACATTTTCCCCTCCCCCAACTGATCCTGTGAGACAATATAAATATCTAGTTGTTTTATTTTTCAGATGCAGGAAGGATTGTAGAGGAGCATGTGGTAAATCATATAGGAAATTTCAAGAGAAATGATGGATTTTAAGTCAGAGATCATGAAAGATTTAAGTCAGAGATCCATATATCGTTCCATCAAACGTAACTATTAAATCAGTTCTTATTGCTTAAATTCACGGTATTTATTAGAAACTTGTAAGTGGACAGCAATTTATAAAAGATTAAAATACCTTTGTTTTAGTGTATCAAAGTAATGGTTTCTGTTTTATCTGTATTTAGATCAGGTGTGATTTTCTTGGCATTTCTTTGATGCTGTGGTAGTTTAAATTTAAATTTTTGGTAATACTAAATAGAGTAGTTTCATGTGATTTTGAAAGTGCTTTATTTTTTTAAGAGTTATGAGAATATCTGGTATTTCATCTATTATCTATACATAGATGAAGCTATTCAGCCTGACATCAGAACTGAAAAAAACATTTCTAATAAATTTAACTTTTATATGTGTTTGTATTTCTAAATATTGCTTTATTGTTTAAAATGTCTTGATATAAGACAACACTGTTCGTACATCGGAGTAAAATTTTCAAATCGATTCAATCAAATTTCAAGTTAAGATACTGACAAAAGGCTGTGTAATATAATGCATAATTCTTAAAGCACCCTGTGTATGTACATTCTCTTTGTAAATAAAACTAAAGAAAAATTTTTAAAGCATTTTTTTAAATTTCAAATATTAGATCCTTTCTTATCTTTTTCTTGATATATGCACTTTCCTTCTAAGAAATCCATTATAGTTTAGGGAAATCTAACTCGATATCAAGACCCATTGGTTTATGAAGTCTCAGTTGAGAGACTCACATTTGCAAACTTCCTAAAATAATAATTAAATATCTTTCTTATTTTAAAGCTTATTATTCAATGATAAAGTAGACATGTTTATGATGAAATAAAGAACTTCAAATGACATATCTACCTAAATAATAACAAATCTTTTGTTTCCCAAAAAGAAAATTTGACATTTGCTAAAACCAGCTTTATTTTATATTAGTTCACATATTTAAATGTTCAGTCTAATAAAGGATCTCAATAATACCCAGTAAACATTAATTTTGTTCTAGTAATTATCATTAACTCAAACTTTAGAGTTAAAAAAAGCTAATTTGATTTAACTTTTGTTTATTTTTAGTAAAACTTGAGTTTAAAAATAAATAAATAAATAAATAAATAAATAAATTAGAAGCTGCTTAATTGATGGGCTTTTATATCTCACAAAATTTCTCAGTATCATTGAGAAGTAAGAAAATCACAGAATGGGAAAAATTAAAATTCATTGTATATTGCTATGGATCAGTGCATATTATGAGCTTAGAAAATATGCATATGAGTTTTTACAAACTTTCTACAATGGCGTTAACTTAATCTTTTCAAGTTAAAACCAACGATAAAAGAACATATGGATCCATTTAACAATAAATAAAAATTACAGACATAAAAATAACTAATCTTCATTATCAGAAGAGTTAATCACTTATTATAATATATAATGAAATAACGAGAACTAGACTGTTGTATTCCTAAACATGACAAACAGGGAAAAGCATAAGAAAGCTTCTTGGGCTTGAAAAATTTTACAACATTGAAGATTGAAAGAAAAAAAAAAGTTAAAACAAAAATCACATATATAAATATTGACAAAAACTAGATCCTAATTTTTCTAATATTTTATAATAGCTGGGTAATTCTAAACACTTTCAACCTTCTAAAACTGATTCTAGAGATATAAGCTACCACCTTTGAATAAGAGTTTTTGAACTGTTTGTAGAAATAAACACAATACTATATTTATAAGGTTGTGCTTGTTCATGCAGTTTTAAGCCTAATAGCTAAAAACAAAATGAAAATTTTTAGGAACTTGATAAAAGGCAGTTAATTGGAATTATTTAATCTTGGTCTCTAAAGGACAATTAAAAATGTTAAAATCAACAAAATTCATAATTTGCCACGACTAGTAAGCGACAGCATCACAACCCAAATTCAGGAAGATTCTGTAATTAAAACATTATAATAATTTTTTTATTTACAATTTTATGTTTATAGCATGCCAATATTACATGTTCAATTATGGTGGGCTATTCATTTATATTCTTTTGTAGACATTGAAAAGGAAATGAACTTAGATATTTTCTTAAGATTTCTATAGGAATCCCATAATATTTTCTTTAATGCCCATCTTCCCTGTTATTCCTAATATGCCACTGGTAAGCATGTTAAACAAAGGCACTATGGATGCTTCTAGAAAAGTAAGAAATAAATGGTAACCATACTACTTTTTAGTAAAAGTAATACACGCTCTAACAAGATTACATTGAATTGTTTTAAGTGAATCAAAACTCTGCAAGGTGGCAACTGATTCTAGAAACCAGAAGTTAAGACATTTAGAAATAACGTCACTGAAATAATTAGGAAAAAAGGAATTTAGAAGCAAAAAAGGACATTAGTTGACAAGGACCAGTAAGACAACATCAAGACCTCTGAGTGAATTCAATTAAAATTCTAACTAATAATTAAACAACAATTGATCAATATTAGCTTGATTCATTACTGTACATTTACTGTTGTAAATATAGTTAAAAATTTTTTGGCATGTTCACATAAATACAAATATTTAAAAGTGAAACATTGAAATTGCAATGTACATATTTACATAAACATAAAGAATCACACATCCAATTTCTTTTGTTTTAGTATATATGAATGCTTCATAAAAACAAAACAAAAAATAACAAATAATAATGATAATATATAAAAGGGCTTATTTACAAATATATATATATATATACATGTTATGGTCCATAATATCACACCACAAATAAAAAGCAAGCTTTCTAATAAACAAATGCTGTACTATGGGACAATTTACAGATAAACAATTTAAAACCAAAAACACAGAAATGTTCAACTATCGCAGTAGTAAAAATGGTTTAAGTATGACTGAAAAAAATGGTTTAGTTTCTTTTTTGTTATGTGTTTCTTACAGAGCAGTGCTATCAATAATGTATGACAATATTCATAGAAAGATAGAATAGTTCATTTTATGCTAGGTGTGATAAAAGATTTACAAGTAAACTGATGATTATGGGAGATTTTTGTTTTCTTTGCTAACCTACCATCTGCTGCACTAAAGTACGCCAAACAATATTTAACACCAACAATATTTATACACTTAGTTTAATATGAAAATTGAAAAGATTGCAGTTTTCGTAAACTTTTGTAAAAACTTTGCACAAATTTATTTAGAATGTTATTTGTAAATATTGTCTCTTGATACCTGATATCACTGTTTGTCTATGAACATTCTAATGATGCAAATATTCATCATTTCTGCAGTTGGTTATATAGTAACAGCCATAAAAAACACTTAAATATTTTTGTACATAATTTATAAATTAATATACACAATCCCACACAACACACAAATACAGAAACCAATCATTGGGTTATAAGTAAGTTATACCTACTACATGAAAACAGTATTTACTAAATACCACAAATATTAATATATTTTCTATGTATAAAGTGTTATCAATAATGAATATCATTTAGGGATTGGAGTACTGTACAATTGCATATGAAGTCAGTTATACAGAAGCATTTAAAAAACAAAATTACCAGTAGTATAAAATTACTGAATTATTATTTGATACTTTAAAAGTATAGTCAGGATTACCTATTAATGTGAATAAGACATTGACAGTTAAACACTAAATTTTTCCTGTTTTTTTTTTTTTTTTTATCTTTTTTTTTTTTATCATAACATCCTGATACAACTGAGAACTTACTAAAAAATGTATCTTATATTTTCTCCCGTTTCAAAAATTTTGTACTGTAAAATATCTTTTTCTTCTTTTTATTTCTCAAAGATACTCAATGTTGGTTAGTATGATATCAAGATTTCAAAAAAATTACTGTACATGCTTTGACAGAGATCTTTGCATCCATTCATGTTGGCACATAAATTATCACATCTGTGGAATGTCATTATACCATCTCATCGTACCCAAATAGCTGGGAATGACATATTCCAAAATAATGCACAAGCTATTGTATGAGGCACTATTCCATCATTCGTACCCATGACTATCTTTTTTTTTTTTTAATTTATTTCCTCGATATTTTTCCATTTCTTTTATGTACTTGCATTCTGTATATATGATCTATGGGTTCTTGATTAGCAGTTATTGTTTGCATTGATAGTTTAATACAGCATGGAGCACATCAAAATATTTTAAGACTGGTCCCTGTTTTAGAAAAATTGTCATTATTATTATTAAAGAAATAAAAGCAATAAAATATGGAAGCCTTTTTAATTTTTTTTAAATCATTCTTATAGTGAAAATGCAAAATGAAAATAACGAATGGAATGATTACTTGTGAACATTCTTTGGTGATTCAGCAATTGTTTGCTTGAAATAAATTCAAAATACCTGTTCGAGGCACCTTTCATCCACATTTTAAAACAATCATTGATAGAATTAACATTGGAAACTTAGGTATTTAGTTTTGTGATGAAAGTGCAGCTTTTTCGTAATTCACAAGCAAAGTTAAATTAACTGTTTTGTAAGAAATAACTCAACATGATAATATTTTTTTAAAATCATGAGAAATAAATTTATAAAAAATTCAGTCTTAAAAAGTTGCATATAAAGAGTTTCCATAATTAGGATCATGGAATTTACCTTCTTTAGCTTTGCAGTTTTTACATCTCAGAAGGTAAATGGAGAGATGATCTCAAGAAGAAAGGCATTTGCGGGAACTGGCAATTGTTTAAAAGGCTTTATCTGCTACTGGGGAGCTTTTTCCCACATTGATTTGGATGCAGATATCAGCTCTTTAATAGCTTGTTGAATCCGCTTGATATGCCCAACTTTACTAATACCAAGGTCCTACGAAAATAAAAATGGAAAAAGAAAAATATTAAGATTAGCAAATAAAAAAATACATAAAATACTTAAAATGCTAATTTAAACTTTATTATCATCACTCAGTATCCTTTATTGAATTGCATTTAGTAATAAGCTTATTTTTATTATTTTGCATGTGTATATTTACCCATTACCGATTGGAGGATATTTGGATTATCCCAAAATGGTAATAAAATTTTATTTCCAAACTGAACCTTCTTAAAATAGGCTCCAGGAGTTTTTCCTTGGATAAAGGGAAGTGGAGTAAAGTATACAACTTCTATTTGTATTGATGACAAGAAGAGATGGAACTTCTTTTATTCTACCTTAATAGCTGATAATGGTGCAGTTTAAGTACATCAAGAATTTCCGACTATTTCGGAGATGCAAAACTGTCACGGTGGAGCAGGCAAGGAAGTAATACATAAGACTACAAATCCTATTCAAATAAATTCATCAATTTAATACAATAAGCTGTTAGTACTGTTTCTTATTTTAAAAATCTTCAAAGAGGCATTTCTTTTCTTGTTTATTTGTTTAATTTTGTTTTTAATTTTGTCATGTTCAGCATAGCAAAAAAAGCTTGAGTAAATTGTAAATTGTAAACATGAGCAGCATGAATCGATGGATGTGACAGTCTAATTTCATTGCTTATTTTTTATAACAAATATGAAAAAATTACAGAAGCGGTCAACATTGAAAAGTTATTCTTTTATGCAAACCCTAATATTGGCAGATATTGATACAAGTTAGAAGATTCTTTGAAGAAGTTGAGATTTTAATGGTTCTGGTGGCTTTGGTGTGAGAAGAAAACTGCTTAAAATCAATTGAAGATGTATTCAAATAATTGTGAAGTAAAAATATTAAATTAAAGGAGATAGTGTGGACTGTTAACTATGAACTGAAAACTGTGAATTAAATAATAAAAATAAAAGCTATTTTTATTGATTTTTATCATATGTAATAAACACAAAATGCAAAAGAATAAAAGAGTTTAAGTATTGACATATATTGCTAAAGGAAAATAGCAATGCATTATCATATAACAATAATTAAATGCATTGAAAGTGAAGACAAAATCGTGAACTATATTTGTTAGAGGCAATGTAGTAAAGAAAAGTAACAAGTTTTTCCGAAAAAAGTAGATACAAAAATAAATATCGCGGAGCTGAAGTGAACTACATTGAGAGAGATAGCAGTGCCGAAATAAATTAATGGATCTTTTTTATTCAGCTAAATAAAGTGCCAACAGTTCTACAAGGTTAAATTGAAATCTATTGGTGTTTAGAAGGTATTTGGTACAATCCCAATATATGATTCCTATTAATAAAAGTGAATCTATAATATGGAGACTCTGTATTCCATATCGGGAAGGTATTTATTAGTAAGTGGTATCTAGGATAAAGATTATGCCTTTCCAGTGTTTGATTCATCGAATGTATACAAGACAAAGGTAAACTGCTATTTAATTTGCAGAACATTTAACATTGCAAGAAAGTTACCTAAATATGAAACAGTGTTTTTCAACTGATAATAAGAAGACTGTAAATAGTTTCAAGAAATTAATGTATGGAAGATTTTACGATTTAAATATAATTTAAACATGAGAATGTAGTTATTTTAATTCAATAGTTAATGCAGGTATCTTCTAAGTTCTTTTTCGATAATTTCATACCTCCGAAAAAAATGCCTATCATAACATAAATAACATTCCTTATATTGTAATCATAAGGAATCATTACAACTGATATTAATTTAGTCATAAATAAAAGCAAAAGAAAAATTAAGAAAATTATCAAAATAAACTTTTATTTTAGCAGATAATCTTAAATTGCAACAGTGTATCTCATTTCAAACTAACATGATGAAGATCTTGAGCCAAAGTGGTTTAACACTATTAGAAAATGTTACAAATTAACACAGTTTGAAACATTAAATAAATAAATAAATAAATAAATAGCTGTTTTGCTAAGAAATGGTAGTACTGGTAGTGTTTTTGATGTTTTGCATTATTACGAATTTTAACAAAATTATTTATGAAATTAGTTGCATACAATGAAATATGTAATAATAAAATAACAAAAAACAAAAAAAATACCAATTCAGCTTACTTTGAAGTCTCTTCTCTCTAAGTGAAGTAATTCTGTTCCTCGGATATCATGACGGATGAAGTTCTCTTTATATTCACTTAACTGCAGACTATCTAACCACTGGGCAACTTCTTCTGTTCCCCAAAGGTGAACTGGGAGTTCCACTAAGACAGTAAAGATTTCATAATGTAAGAAATTATTGAAGTACTACTATAACAATAATACACAATACAGTTATTAAATTCATGTAACTTTGGAGATGGAGGAAAATGAAAGAATTTCAGTCTTTGCTTGGTTTATATAAATTATTTAAATTACTATTATTATTATTATGTTTGTATGTTTCACACCTTGGGTTTCCCCAGCAAAAACAATATGGCGGGTCAAGGACCAAAGCACATATTGCCAAGTGTAAAGACGTGTGCAAGAATGATTAGGGATGTGTGGTTGTGTCCATAAATTTCTTAATTATTATTTCTTAATTATTATTATTATTATTATTATGTAAAAGTTTCATGGAACCATGGGTTTCCCCAGCAAAGACAATATGGCGGGTCAAGGACCAAAGCACATATTGCCAAGTGTAAAAAAAAAATTGTATGGAAAAGTGTGGAATTCCTATAGGATATGCTAATTTCTAATTCTTATTTGCATTCAAGAGTAAGAATGCAAATGAAGTGAACTAAACATGAAAAAGATCTAATTTTACTTTCAGAGAGATATTATTTAGATAAAATATTAATAATTTTAATTTGTAACTTGATTCTTATTATCTAAAAGTAAATAATAAAAATAAGGATAATTGATCATTGGACTAATGATTGTTTTGGCTGAAATCCTGTGACAGCAAAATCATAACAGTTAATTTAATGTTATCTGTTGTTAAAAAACTGAAAAATATTTCACCTTGTATTATAGAAATTTCTCCATAACTGCACTATAACTTTCATAAAATCTTTTAAGCTTTTAAATCTTTTAAAAAAACGTCCGACGAAGCATATTTGAAAAAAATATGCGAAATATCACGATTAAAAGATTTTATGAAAGTTATAGTGCAGTTATGGAGTTATCTGTTGTTGTTAAAACTGTAAAAACAATGCATACAATTTTAAAATAAAATGTCATTAAAAAAAAAAAAATTATCAATATCTGTAATCATTCTTTCCAATAAATTCTAAATATTTGCAGACTATCAGAACATTATATAGGCTACATAAAAAAAGTGAATAAAAGTTAAAATCAAATTCAAATTTTTTTCAGTTTGTGAAATTATTACTTTTTTATTTATTAATTTCATAAGATTGTGTTGTAATATATATCCAAAAGCAATATAATTTCATTGAGAATTTGTTTCATGAAACTTATACGTACAGTCAGTGCTTTATACTCAGTATAATGTACAGCCTGACTTTCATCATTTTGAAATTATGTAGAATGTTGAATACTGGAAGGATTGAGGCAACTCTTAAGTAGATCCTTTAAAAGAGTGCCAAAATGAAGTTTTGAAGAGATGAAAATTGATGAATTACGAACAACATTTTATTATTTGCATCAGATACAAAATTCTGCAAAATAATCTCTGTAGTATGTGCATATACGAGTGCATATATTTCTCGTAACCCAAACTTAAGACTTCTTTTGAACTCAACTTAGGCTTCTTTAATGAAGATCTCACAATAATTTCAATTTTGATACTACTCAGTGCTTCTCTTTATTTATTACTCCCTCTGTCCCATAATACTTGATAGTTTTCGTTTCGTGGCCGCGGCTTATCACAAATATATGGCTAGATCTCAATATTTTTTCTTATGAGTTTAATTGATCATACTTCTTTATAAAAAAACATCATTTACCATAAATATAATCATATCTTCTTGCTTTATTTCATCATTATTTCATGAAAGGTCAAAAATTCTGAAAATTGTTGTCTCACATTACTTGATAGTTTACTCAAAAAGGGTAAAATGCTCTATAATGTGTGAAAAAGAAAATAAAGTAACGATAATTTTGCGCAGTAAACAATTAGGAGTAGCATTATTGCGCATTAGTATTGTCATTGCATTTTGTACTCCTATTTATTCAGTCTTTCGTCATAAGAGGAAAAGCTCAATTGTTTCAAATTCCTACCCATAAATATGGAATGACATAAACGTGAACTTACCGATCAACAAAGGAGGCTAATATTTGACGATTTGCTAAGTGTAAGTGACAATAGCATTCTTAAGAGAGGTGCATACAAGTCAAATGCAACTAAATACAGTGTCAGTACTCAAACTATAGCCAGAATCTGGAAGCGAGGCAAAGAAATCAGTCCATCGAATGTGACTTCAAGAAAAGACGCAGTCGAGTTGGTCCAACAAAGAAAAATTATGCATTAAATGGCAGAATTTGCAATGTGCCATTAAACAAAAGAAAAACCATCAGATCACTTGCTAGCACCTTGAATATATCAAAAACGTCTCTGCATCGTCGGATAAAAGCTGGAGTGCGAGTGTGCACGGCAACATTAAAGCCTCTGTTGACGGATGCAAATAAAGAGGAGCGAATTGTGTTTATATTACGTCATTTGCAATTTTTTGAAGATGGAAATATTCGATTCACGGATATGTTTGATATGGTTCACATTGATGAAAAATGGTTCTATCTAACTGAGGAACAAAGGAATGAGGAACCTCATTGAACCAGATGAGGTTGAACCGCATTGCCAGGTGAAATCAAAAAGATTCATAACAAAAGTGATGTTTCTTGCAGCTGTTGCTAGACCTCGATTTGATTCACATAACAATGAATGGTTTGATGGAAAAGTTGGAATTTGGCCTGTATCTTCAGAAGTAAAAGCAGAAGTATTAACAAATGCTCTTTCTGTTTTAAATAAATAAAAATTTTCATTTTCGTAAATACTCCTACTATTTTTATTGATGTACTTATGTAGTAGAACTATCATTTTTGAAAAATAAACTACTCTTAAATAAAAATATACTAACTTTTTGTCACAAAAATTAATTTTAATGAAACATATCAAGTAATATGGGACAAGAAAAAAGGAGAAAACTATAAAGTATTATGAGACAGAGGGAGTATTATTTTTTTAGAATTTTTCTTTTTTTTTTTTTTTTTGTATTACTGCTTTCAGAACTGCTTCCATGAATAGTATTCTTCACACTGGAAATGCAAGGTAGTAACAATTTGCCACATTTTGCAAGATGTAAACTAAATATATGATCCTAAGTAATTAAATGTTTAAACTCCTGTTCCCAATTTGAAATGGCTTACATAATGGGAGGTAAATTGTTTTAAAGTAAAAGAAGGTGAAATGAAATTAAATACGTACAACCACTTGCTGAAGGTGATGATACTTTATGTTCTTTTGATTTATCCTGCTTCTTAAATTTCAATTTAAATAGACTTTTACTAAGACGCTTCTTCTCTTGTCCCTGAAATTATAAAGATAACAAAAATGACTTAAATTTCAGAAATTTTGTTAAAGACAGCAAAAAAAAAAAAAAGTAATTTTTGTGCAATGGGTCATAACAATGTGTGGTTCCGGAAGTTTAATTTTGAAAAAAACTTGAACACTCTATCACTTCTTCTTCTTCATCCTTTTTTCCCAGTTTTCTTCTGGGTAGGGGAG
The DNA here is from genome assembly GCA_023159025.1 of Thereuonema tuberculata. Lineage (NCBI taxonomy): Eukaryota > Metazoa > Arthropoda > Chilopoda > Scutigeromorpha > Scutigeridae > Thereuonema > Thereuonema tuberculata. The sequence goes on along the minus strand of JAFIDM010006943.1, from coordinate 32,406,856 downwards.
CATTTTTCAGCTCAGTACTTCAAACAGGCTACAATTACGATGGGTACATTTCCCAAAGGCATCTCAAAGCTACTGCCAGATGAATGAAAGCAGACAAACACATAGGAAAGGAAATAAACATCCTTGCAGGTATCGAGATTTTAACCCAGGTTCAAACACATCAGTCTCACAGTAGGCTGTCGCCTTGACCACAAGGCTGTGCTTGAATGGAACACTACATCACTAATTCAATTTATTATCAATTATCATTATTCACTTATGAGATAGTTTCCATTTTTTTCTTTACAGATTGTAGACATGAGCAAGAACCCTATGGCCATGAATTATTTCCTGCATGTTAATGACAAGTAATCAATATTTTGTTGTTTTTTAATCCTGAGCTGCAGAAGAAATAAGCTTCCTGAGTTTTAGGATAGTTTCTATTCATTTACATATTTTAAAATTAATGTATAAGGTATTTGTATTAAAATGGCTGTCTTATGAATGTCATCATGATATTTTAAGTATATAACAAAAATATAGGATTCAAATTAAAAAAAAAAAAAACTTTTATTTCTGAGAGGTAAAGATAGCTGAGGATACTGTATTTTAGTAACGTATCTAAATGTCATTTGCAGTATGAGCGCAAGCTTATGATCACACTTTAGCAGAGCACGGACTGATGTTTAGCAAATTGCTTTGCCTTTTTCCTGCATTCACTGAAGAAACTTAAAAACTATTTTAGTATTAACTGTTCAAAATTTCAGTAGAATATTCTGTGTTTAAATATCTGGTGGTTGTGAAGATGTGGAACTGAATTGTTTTGCTGTCTCCGCTATAAAAGATGGACAACCTGACAATTAAGTGAGTTTTTTTTTTTTTTTTTTTTTTTTTAAGAAATTTTCAAATAAAATTTCATTTCAAAACAAAACAATCAAAGGCACCAAACAATCAAAGATGTCAATCTGTTCTCATCAATTACTTCGTAATAATGCTTCAGACTACAAAGATATATTCATTATACATTGTTGAATTAATTTTTACTACATATTACATATAGAGTGATTCAAAATTCCCTATACAAACTTTAAAGGTAGGTCAGGAAAACAAAAGCAAACCATGTTCATAGTGGAATGTATGTACGCAAATGGCACTCGAATGTGCTAGAAGATACACTAAGCTTCAGAAATAAAAGACAACAAGGTAGGCAGGCAACATGTTTATTAGCCCAATGTTTATAATATGACAATAAGGTGAAAATCTACAGGTTCACAGTAGGTGCTCAAAGTTCCTTCCACCAACAGTAGTACACATCTCACAACGTCGATGCATGGCTTGCCGAACATGTGCAAAAATGCGAGACCTTTTGCAGACACATTCAGCTGCCACAGCAACTCTTGTGATGATACATCTTTTTTGTGCATATCTCAAATGATGATGGTCACACTGCCCAACTAATGTGCTACCAAATAGGGCCCTCTAGGGTGTTCAGGTGGAATTAGCAGACATATGGTTTGTTTTGTATTCCTGACCTACCATTAAAGTTTGTACAGGAAATTTCGAATCACCCTGTATAATTTAATACTTCTAAATTTATATAGATTTTTTTTACAGTAAGAATATATGAACGCATAACATAATGAGAAAATACTTACAGGTTCCTCTTCTGTAGGATGAAATATTACGAAGCCACTCATGTCACTACATTTCTTTAATTCAATTTCTATATTCCCAAGTGAAGCACTAATTTTCTCTTCAAGTTCGGGATGAATTTGCTGCAAATAAGCCAAATGGAATTAATATTATTTCATACTATTAAATATTCTTTAAAATTATTAGAAATCAACAGGACAGTAATAGAGAAATAAAAAGCAAAATTCAAGGTTAAAGAACAATCATTTTACCACTTCATGTATTTTTTCCCTGAGAAACAAACTTGTTTCATGATGCAGAGCCCTAATGCAGTTAACGACGTCTGTCAACTGACTCCTTAAATTATGCTAATAAAGAAACAAACCAAAAAAAATTGAAAAATGGATATAAAATGTAAATCAAAAAGATAGAAAAAGTAACAATCTTAAAAAATGCTTATTGCTTTTTTTTTTTTTTTAATTTAATGCCTTTTTTTTTTGTTAAATAAATTAGTTAAGTTACATAATTTTTCTCTTGTATATGATTAATTCTCTTCACAAGAAATCTCTTGTGAATACATATACTGTCTGTCATAAGATATCTAAAACATTCTTGTCACTACTGTTCAATACATCTTTCCTTTGGTAATTGTACTAGAACCTCTATACCCAGAAGCTTGAATTTACATTTTCAAAACTTCCAGATGAGGCATATCTTTGATTCAGAGCTGTGATGCTTTCTAATATCCATATCTAATTTTGTGATCTAGATGCTGCTGCAAAATAGTTTGTGGGCTTGAGTATGAAATGACCAACCCTCCTGATTATCTATGAGAAAAACAAGAATGCCAGTTGAGAGCCAAGCCAACACATCTTTCTGTCTTAGTCATTGTTCTGTAGATGTTGAACAACTGTTCAACAAATGAATGGAGGGTATATTCAGTGGCATAGCGTTGGTTTCAGCTGCCCGGGGCATAGGCCAAATTCACCACCCCCTTATTCGCCGCCTGTGGCAGCTATGAAAGCCCGCAGTCGAACTCGTTCGAGCTTGAAGTCCTGTTCGTCAATTTCGGTTAGTACAGACAGTGTTGCCAGTCGCTAGAGCGAGTGAGGTGTCTACACTCACTTAAATAAAGAGGATTCCGTCACAGATTAAATAATAAAAAGTTCCGTGCTCATTTTAATCGGTCCGAATTGTAGATGCGACAAAAATATGAAAAGAAATGGCTCAAATTTTTAGTTCAGATTACAAGATATTATTATTATTTATTGTAAAATTTTGCCGCCCCAAAAAGTGCCGCCTCCACCATGCTACGCAAACTGGGTATCTGTTCAAAGAATGGAGGGTACCACAATGGCCAAGAGGAAAGAAGAATTATTGAAGTAGGCATACTAACATCAATGTGAAACTAATATTTGTCAAAGAGTTTTTCAAGGCAATATAATGCTGTCTCACATTTATCTGTTTGTTTGTTTTTTTTGTTTTATTTCCTAAGAGTTACTTAAGAAAAAAAACAAACAAACAAAAAAAAAACAAACAAACAGATAAATGTGAGAATCCTTACAATGATATTTTAAGGAAGATATAATAGACTCCATGACCTATCTTGACGATTTCTTTGTTTCAAATGTATATATGAATATTTCTGATATTACCAAAACAAATATTAAATCTTACGCTTTCCAGAATTCTGCTTCCTGGATAGACTTTTTCTAAGCAGGTTGCTGTCTGGGCAGCCAGTTGATATAATTCTCTTTCGATGAGTGGGTGGTCAATGGCTGCTATTTTCACACTAAAAATGAAAAGTAAAAATAAAATTTTAATTCCTGTACTACCACAACAACATTGATTCAATTTCAAAATGTCTGGTATTTAGTAATTCTTAAGTAGCATTCTTAATAGTACATGTATCTTCTTGAAACCTAGAGACTTTTATATCTGACTTATATCTGAAATCTTTTACAAGGAGGTTCTTGTCCAGAAATTAGCATAAGAACGTGACAAAAATTCCCATAGAAGCAGTGAAATCTAAATAAGGATTTGTTTCCTATTTCTGTTAATATTTCATTGTCGTAAACAATCAATATAAATCCTTAATCCATTAATTGTGTGTTGTTTTGATATGATTAAAATTAATCCACTTAGACACCAAATTTAAGTAAATAATGTGGATTTAATTAAAAAAAAATTTCAGAAAATGCTTGAATTTAGAATTGATTAGATTTTTGAAAATATATGTAAACTTTTCATATTTATCATTTTTCAAAAAAATAAAATAAAATGGGAATGTAAAACAAAGTTTTACAAAATTTAAGTTTTGTAAAATTTGAATCACAAGACACACATTTGCTAGAATATGGTTGTGCTTCAAGATGGTTGTTGTTGTTCATTATTGGCAGACTTTTCACTCAATTCCTAAATGATTATTTTAGATAAATTCAGATTTAAGAGATGTTTGTCTCTTTCTTCAACTGCTCAATTAACCAAACATTTATTGTAAAAAAAGAATCAAAATGAGATTCACTTAAATTGGATTATTAAGACAAGTATTAACAAAGAAGCAGTAAAAATTATACTTGGTGCATCAAGAGATGCACAGAACTCAAAAACTTATAGGAATTTTAAAAACTTAAAAATATGTTATTGGTTATTATTTGATCTTTTTTTTTTTAAATACTAGATCAACATATATAATTCTATCCTTTAATCCTATCCCTGTAGCAATCAAGTAATTTCAGTATTAAAATACAAGAAAATAAGAAAATAAAAGCAAAGCATTAGTAATCTAATTTTTTATTATATCAAAAGCATAAGCATGGTTGTTTCATGCACATAGCTCAATGCTTTTATGCATTGATCAGTTAACCTCTTAACGGTAACGGTAACAAAGGACAAGATTACTAATACAAGATAAAGAATTCATTAATAATCCAAAGTTTATTCTTCATAGGAATTACGCTTTCTTTATTATCTTAATATCTTTGAACTATGAATTTGGAGATTGTACATGAACGGTGCTAATAATCCTGAATAACTGTTCTCATGCACCAGTGTTAATGTTGCCGAAAAATTGGATTAGTACAGTCAAATTAAAATTTTAGTTTCAAAAATAATGAATTGCCCTGTAGTTCTCTAAGTGATTATATTTTTTTGAGAGAAAAAAATAATTCAAAAACTTTCTTTTTTAAATTAGTTAGTGAGAATACTTCATTTAACATCACTTTCTAAATTATCTAAAAGCTTCTGAAATTCTGAATCATAACTTAAAGAACATTTACCTTCTAATTAGTGACAAGGTAGCTTCTAAAAATGGTCCAACCAGTAAAAATTCCTCTTCACTGAAAGGTGCTCCTTGTGTAGCTGATGCTCTTGTTCCACCAGTCATGTACCGTTGTTTTTCCTGCCATGTTTTTAATGTTGATTCCAAATGCTGTAACAAATAAATATTTTTTTAACTTTAAATGTGAGTTAAGTTTTTAACAAAAGTTAGTGTTATTAGTCTAATAAAACAGCAGAAGTAACATTATCTTTCTGATGTAATATACTGTATTGATTTGGGGAATTGCAAGACTTTATAGGGAGCCACGAAGCTATGTAATCCAGCTCATCAATACAGGAGCAATGATTAGCAAGCCAAGACTAAGATGAGATTTGGATGTTAGCTAGAATTGGTCACTATTCCAAATGTATCTTTAATATCATATTAATTTACAAGATCAGTAGGATATGAAACCTACTGCTGATTGAGCATTAGTGTAATAGAGAGAGATATTGAGGTCAATAAAACTAGAGTTTTTTTTGTTTTGGCTTTTTTGTTATTAAAACTCTACTTATCAACTCATTTAAGCAAATGTTCTTAGGAGAACTATTCACATAACCATAAAATGAAAACAGAATGGAACAGATAAAAAGACAGATAAACTGAATTTAAGAACTGACTTTAATTGACCATGATGCAGCAAAAGAGTGAGATGGTGCTTTCTTGAATGGAAATAAATGTCACTGTGAACATATCAATTACAGAGAGCATTCTGAAGGATGAACAAAACAAACAAAAAAAAGAGCAGATAGCCATTGATTAAGAAGATGAGGACTGCTGATACAAGCATAAAATTTCTGCAGAAAAGTTTTTTAAGAGCCAAGGATGGATATAATGCTCCACAGAACATCTTGAAACTGATAAACATTGGAGTCAGTGATGTCATGTAGACATGCTATAACTTACTCTACAATTTTTAAAGCTTTGTCATAAATATCAGGGACATCAATCTGAAGATATCTAGATTTTTTATAGAGTGAAAACATAAAATAACAGAAGAGCCTTAAGAATGTGCTGCTAAAAAGTTAAAGTATTCCCACTATGTAGTCCTATCACCTATGTAGACCTATGTAGTCCCTTGGCGGTCGTGGGACAAAGTTGAGATAGGATGAGCAGGAGCCTTTTACAACTCGGGAAAAGAATCCTGGTACCTTGGCTCTTCAGAAGGCTGGGTGGACCTTATGACTGGTCTGAAGGAGAATTCAGCATGTAAAAATCCTCAGGATTGGGGATTGAACCTGGCTCCTCCTAGACACAGTCAAGCACCCTACCACTTGGCTGCAGGACCCACAGGAAAATGCTATACAATCGGTGACAAGAAACCTGAGAAGAGGAGAAATATTGGTAACTAGCTTATATGCCTGTCAACAATGACGGGATCACAATGTGACAGCTTTTATTTTAGACAGAGATAGAATATTAAAATGAATGCATTGCTAGGAACATAAATGAATTTGTTTATTGGAAGACTTGATTATAAGTCACTTTGCAAGTGAAAATTCGAGCATCATATAGCAAATGACATTAACTGTCTTTTTTTTTTTTTTTTTTTTTATAAGTACTTTGATGTTTCGTGAACGCGACAATGCAACATAAAGCTGGCCATGTGAAAATACCGGCTAGCTCAAAAAAATCCCACATCTGCCAATGCGCCATTGTTACGTTACAGATAGATCTGCCCTGTAGTACATGTGAGATTTGCAGGGCAACTCTCTTGCATTACACACAAGGGAGTGCATTATACACAGATGGGGACACAGAACTGGAAAACTATTTGAGAGATTATCTTTTGCTCAATTCTTCCAAAGCTTCACAACCGAACGTAGTTTTGATACTTTCTATAATTAAGAATAATATATAGTGACTTAAATAACATTTAATAACGTATAGTGACTTCTGATGTTAAATACATCACAGTTATTATTATAATGAATGTATGGAAATGTACATTTACCAAAAGGCAAATATTACTAAAGACAGCTGAATATTACAAGATTTTTCTTGGAAAAAAAATGCTGCCCTTCTATCTAGAAATTACAAATGATATTCTTACTACTGCAATTGTTTATGGATGATTCATTTATTATAATATTCAGCATTTTTTATAGTATAATTGTTTGAACAAAAACTGTTGTGATAGTCAAACTCAATGCAGTACAATAATAAGATTTTAGCAGTGTCTGGTGGCAGAAGTTGTTATTGTTTAGCTTGCATTATGCAAATCTAATGAAAAGGTGAATTACGTTAAATTCTGATTGAAGTATCTAGACTTGAGTTTTGATTACTTACAAGAACATGACACTGACTTAAATAATTTGTTTTACTTGATACTAATGGTCTTCAAATTCTGTATGATAAGTTCAAAAAAAAAAAAAAAAATCACTGTTTTTGTTCTTATTTTATAGATAACACAATACTGATCATTTTTTTTTTAAATTGATCTTAACACCCAATAAAGTTTACTCACCCTGTTTCTATAAAGCATCTGTGCTCTATTTTTATGAATTATTTTAATAATTCCTGGTGGCTGCAACCATGCTTCACCATCTACTTGCACTGGAACACCTTCATCTCCAAGAATTGTGATAGTAATTGACCTACACTAAAATCAAATACAAACAATATTATTTCAAAAGTCTAAATTTCTGAAGCTGACACTATCAAAAATTATTAAAGTAAGAGTTTTGATCTTTTCATTAAATTTTTCTTAATATAATTGTGAAGACATATTAGTTATAAACAAAACACTAAAGAATGTAAATGGTGCTTTTTTGAGATCCTCTTGTTTTTATTCTAAGGAATGAACGGTGTTAAATAATTTTTCTTATTGTTCATTTCTATTTCCTACATATTTTCACTAATATAACCAAATTTCAGTTCTTCCCTTAATAAGTGTAGTACTCATTAACATGTGCCTATTTTTCAAACTACAAATTACATACAATGCTACAATTAACACAAAAAGTTATGTTGGATGTCTATGCACATCTTTAACTAACATAAAGATTAAGTTAAGTGAAGTGCTTCCATCCAATGTAAAATTTTATTTAATAAATTGGAACCGAGATATTTGAAACATGACTTAGATTAGATTAGATTAATTGAAAGTGGGTGGCATGACTGCCGAGCACGTCGACCTGAAAGATCTTTGTGCTATCCCACGGAAAGAAGGACAGACGGAGAGAAAGACTGAGAAAGGATGGTGAGAGAAATGCAGGGGAAACGGGAGAACCCTGGGAATATCTGCCCAGCGTGGATCGCCACCATCAACGAACCGAACCTGGGACTCAGAGGTGAGAGGCCAGTGTCTTAGCGATATCGCCAACTACGTGGCCTGAAACAGGACTTACTTCAATATTTTATGCAAACTATATCAAATTGAGTGATTAGTTTTCTTTTAGACCTGTGAAATATTTTTACAATAGCCATAAGACAAAAAGTCTACACTTGTTTAGACTTACTCATTTTAGACTGTTATCTCTTCATGATGCTTTATTTTATTCTATTTTAGCTTGGTTTTGTTAAACAACAATGAAAAGTCACCTGCTAAGCTACAAGGTGCTATTATTTCATTAACAAATCTAAGAAACAAAGGCCAAATCCATTGGGTCTAGAGGGAATGTGAAAGTGAAGAATAATGTAATTTAATGAAGAATTTGATAGAGGTATCTCCATGCAAGCGACGGCAAAAATCAATTTAGTAAGGCATTTTTAAATTTTAAGGCATGATTTTTAAAACAGAGTGAAATAGTTGAATTACTTGAGCAATTCTGTGCTGCTGTAAATTGATCAATCTGGAAGCAGCCATTTGTACAGATCCAAACACTGCAACAACCTCTAAGATTTTATCATCAAATGAAGGAGCAAAGAAGATGTCGTCTTCTTTTGTTCCACCCCAGAAGTTTGCTCCACCAGCAAAACTAGTGTTAAAAAAAGAAAAAGAAATCATTATAGTTGATAAACTCTTAAAAGTTTTAATGCTGAATCATTAAAGTCAATTTCTTCTAAAACTTATTAGATATTCTTTAAATAAAACATTGATATTATATTCTATTGACGAAGAGAAATTTAACAATAAATGGACTAAAAACCAATTATATGTTTTAAATAATAATATTCTATACCATCCAATATCAATAACCTTTGATATAGTAATAATATAGTAATATATTATTTGGTTTCTATTTCTCTTTACTTTAATTCTTTTTTTTATTTATATTCAATAGATTATTGTTTTCACACAGAGATCAATTCTAATTTTTATGTTCTCGATGGTGGAATGAAGAACTTACGACTAATTACATAAATTTTATTTTATTTAATGAATATAATAATATTTTCCAAATTGATTAAAAAGATTGGTGAAAAAATTAAAAGTGCTCATAAATAAACAAAAGTTCTCATCCCTGAGCTGTCATGTCAGGAATCTCGGACAGCTGTTTCAGCCTCATTAGGCTTCTTCAGCCAGATTTACCCTTGATGATAGCTCAAGAGTGCATTACAAAAATGAGACTTACACTTCAACTCCCCAAAGTGGCCTCCAACAAAATCAACACAGCAATAATAAACCATTGTGCACTGCATGGCCTCAAATTCTTTGTCCCAGCAATCTTTGTTTATTTATGCGCACTTTTAATTTTTTCACCAACTTTATGCAAACGCACTTCAAGTTATTTTATTTTGGTTAAAAAGACTGAGCAGAACGCTTGCTATGACTTGCACAACTTTGGAAATCTGGACATTCATAATAAGAAGTCACATTATTATAAATGTGGTGGATATTTAACAATCCGTTTTAGGATAATAATAATAATTAAAAATTGTACCTTGAAATATTCAAAATAACAATTCCTTGGAGACTAGGAAGAGGAATCCTCTGTCCGTCACAATCAAGCTGAACTCTTTGTTCTAAATTTTTATAAGTCTGTTGAAGAAGTTCTTTACCTCCTAATACGCCATACCACATCATATTTTTAGTTCGACTTCTGAAAAAGGGAGAAATCAACAATGAATATAGGAATAATTATAAATTTAATTCATTAACTAACATCAATTTTGCCTTATGTTACAAATTATTGACTGATTTTCCCTTGTAAGCATTCTTTAATATTGAAAAATACAGTCGTTATATTAGAAAGATGATTATTAATGTCAATAATATAAAGATCTCTTTTTTTCTAATCACTGTTAATTAAAAATGCGTTTATATAAAATTTAAGCTTTATGTTCATTTCAGTGTAACAAATGAAAAACAAAAGTTCTAAATGGGAATTAAAATACCTGCACTTTTCAGGATGTTCTTCTCGTTTATTGTGGAAATCTAACGTGATTTTAGCATCTAGGCCAATTCCAAAGTAATTATTCATAACACATTTTTCATCAAATCCCTCTCTAAAGAAAAGAAAAAATTAAAAAAATATAATAAAAACTCTTATTAGCTTATTATAATGTTCATTAAAATTATAAGTCATTTGAAAACTAGTATAACTAGCTTTTAAGGAGAATTACAAAAATAAAATTGTATAACTTGAGATTCATTTGCAAAAAATCTTGCAGTTACCAGAAAATCGTAGAGTTGACTATAAATTTACAGTATTGAACTGATGCTGACACAGCCCCCCAAAAAATAATGACACAGCCTTGGCAGAAAATCAATAAAAAAATTCAAAATTTATAGTAGATTTGTACAGATACTTTATTTTTGCACAATTGATTTAAATGCAATGCTGATTTATTCAAAATTTTATAATAAAAGGGAAGATAATCTAATTTGCTGTTATTAAAATCAATGATCTCTATCTCTAAAATTTCCACATCAGATACCCCAAAAATTTATACACATTTTTTATGTCAACATTTTAAAATCTTAATGGAGTATCGTATAAGTTTAGGATTTTAAGCTCACATTTCTTTGAAAAAAAAGAAAAGGAAACATAATTCAAGCTGTAGTTCATCTTTATAAATTTCATTTTGAATTGTAAGAAACATTTTCAACCCCCAATTTTTTAATGTTTTACTGAACTGAATTTTAATTGTTTAGATTACAACTTAAGTTAAAGTGTCCCACTATAAGCCTATGCAGGTCCTTGGGGTTGGAGGAGGTTAGGTTCCTGGCGCTTCATGACCAGCGGGACTAAACTGAGGACGGGTGGTCAGCCCGATGCCCTTTAACTCCCGGGAAATAAACCCGGTACCCATTCAACAGAGGGCTGGGTAGACCCTAAGACCCGTTTGGAGGGGCATGGAGCATGGAAAAATCCCCACCCTCTGCCAAGGTGGGGATTGAATCCGCCACCTCCAACCCGCAGCCAAGCACCCTTACCACTCGACTACCGGGTCCCCAGATGACAACTTAGCAAATAAAAAAGTTCTATCTTGCTGCATTTTCTATTCATTATTAAATCCTGTTATCTCATGTAAAGTTCACTTACTTTCTAAGACTAGCTACAACCTTTGATACAAATAAAATTAATACTTAGTATTTTGTACTTACAATGAATAATCTCCAGTATCCATGAGAGGTGATGCTGCAGCACACAAGGCATCGGCATTTGCTAAGAGAACTTTACTTATTAAGCTTCCACCACCAATATCTGAATTGTAAAGTAAATATGATTATGATTAATAACAGTGAAAACAAAATTCAGTTTGTTTCTATTACAGTATTTAACTACATTTACTAGGTAACAGATTTAATGTTGAACTCTGTATTAGCATTTGTTTCTATAACAATAAATGAAATAAATTACTTTGTTACTTCTGCACAATGGTATCAATTATTGATTAAATCAAAATGTAATAAAAATTTAAATATAATTAAAATGTAATAATAGTCAGTGTAATTTACAAAACCAAACAAAAAGTCAATCTTTAAGTTTGTTTATTTATTTGTTTTCTTAAAAGACTATGGCACCGTTTCATGCTTTAGCTACAGCAGGGATTTAATAAATACAACTAGTTCTTAGTTGATACAAAACTAGTAGAGGAATACATAAACTTTTTTAGTATTGTAATCACTGTATTATAAATGTTAAATTTATTTATTAAATATAATTTATTAAACATTTTTAAGTTGAATGAAATGAAAATGTAAAGGTCTAAAAAAAAAATTAATAAACTTGTAACAAGAACACCATAATCTGTTAAAAAATTAAAAAAATAATTACTGTTAAACTTACTAGGCCACATTGGAAGTGAAACTAAAGGATTAATGATTGGTAGTTCTCTCTTAGTTTGAACTGTTTCAGGACTTTTACTCTTCTCCCTCTGAAATGAAATAGGTCCTGGGACAGCTAAAGAAACCATCCTTCCCGCCACAGCTGCAGCATGTTTCAATGTGCTGCCACTACTAATCCTTCTGGAAGCTGTTGGAGATTTTGATGAATCTGAAATAGATAAAAAACCCAGAGTTTTTAGCAAAATCACTATAATTTATAACTTAATGTCACAATATTTTTAACTTATCCAAGATAAGATTCCAAACTTACTTATAATAAAAGGTTTTAAAAATGGCAAAATATTAAATTGAGGATGGAAGAGGCAGGAGTGAGTTATCCTTACACAACTATTTAAACTGTTGTTCTTCTTCTCACTTTTTCCAGTTTTTCTGGATAGGGGAGCATTTTCCAGCTCAATATTTCATATAAGCTACAATTGGGTACCATTTCCCAAGGCATTTTAAAGCTTCTGCCAGTTATTTCAAGAAAGCAGTCAAACAACAAAAAAGGAAGTAAAAATCCATACCGGTACTGGGATTTGAACCCAGGCTCAAGCATATCAGCCTTGTGGCTGGCTTCCACCTTGACCACAAGGCTGTGTCCAAAAGGCTATTTAACTTTTAAATGGTTTTAATAGATTGTTTTTATTTACTTGTTTAGATTGTACTAAATCAACAAATCTAACTTAATCAGATCACAGAAATTGCAGTAGTTTAACTGAAATATATCTTTTATAGTACTATGATACATACATTGCATGATGCAATTCAAAAGTTTTGAAATTTTGAGAGCAACATTAAGGGTCCTTCTAGAACAGTTTCTGAAGAGGAATCAAAAGCCACTGAAGCCAACCTACTACAGGTCCTTCAAGGAAGGAGAATGACTTCAGACATTCTGCTCTGAATGTGCAAAAGGACGTTACATTTCATAGGTTTGGATAACGAAAGGAGACTAGTGGTATGGCAATCTTGGTCCATTCACAGGACGTTTCTTTACTCTTTCTTCTAGCACATGTTGAAAACTTAATGTAAACAAAGCAAACCTCTTGATCAACTACTGTACCAGAGATGGTCTAAGCAATATATGGGATCTTCGAGTGCATCAGAATTTCTTATCCAATAAAAAGCCTGAAATTGCAGGTGTTAGTTCTGATATCTCATGATATATTATTTGGCGTAAAAGTGAAAAGTAAGCCCATTTAATTACAGATAAATTATCAAAACAAAAGCAAACCTATTAATAAAAGCACAGCAGCAGTGTGATTAATTAAAACTACATGAGGTTGATCCGATGTCTCACAGCTAGCAGTGGATGACTATCCACCATATCGAGGGCTCTATGACATAAAGGCCTAAGTGACATTTTTGTAAAAATTGAGTTACATGTCGTAAGTGAAATCCGAGAACCATATCTTTCATATGAAAAAGAGACCTAACTGAAAATTTCATTGCAACTGGTAGAATTCTGCTTCCATAAAAAGCTACTTCCATAGAACTGCAAGGCAATACAAACATAAAACCCTTAATATCTCGGAATGGAGATTTTGTCACTTAGGCCTTTATGTCATAGAGCCCTCGATGTGTCTTAAAGCCTTTAGCACCAAAGATTGACTTTAGCAGATATAAGTTCCTATTTAAACATTATTCTACTTGGATCCTCCTATATCAGGGGTGGCTCACGAGCCACATGTGTCTCTTTCACATGTAATGTGAAGCTTGTGGAAATGTTTTGGCTGATCTCCTTTTTGCATCGCAATTAATATAACAAAAAAAATAAATTAAATAAGTCATAAAAACTGTTAGACATTTCTATAAAATGCTTACTTTATTCCAAAAAACAAATATAAACTCTCCAGAAATGACCAATATTTCGTCAATCTAACCGATAGACTTTTTCTAGGTCTCAAACATAAAGAAATTAAAAATATATACAAAATAAATATGAGAGGAGAAAGAAAAGAATCTTTACCTCTGTCCAAACATTACAAAAAAATATAACAATCAGTCTTTACACTATATCGTGTATTTGTTACAAAATAATATAAAACATAATTAACAATTAAAACAATAAATCATTATTGGGAAAAACAGATCATTATAGAGAAAAATCTGATTATTAATTACATTTTAAAATTTCACTTAATCTCTTATTTCTTTTTAAAATTTTTCGAAAAAAGCCTAATGAAATTTCATTAACTCTTAAGATATTTGTTTTTATTGAAACATTTGCAACAATTTATCGTACATGATTCCAAAATTTCTCTCATATATCTATCTGTAGATTCGAAAATAACATAGACTAAAGGATCTGGGTTATGGTTAAAATTAGAGTAATGCTCAGCCCAATCGGAAAGATTTGTATGGTTGTTTTCGTATGCTTTAATATGTTCTCTTAGTCTCTCATATTTATTTTTCCCCTCTCATATTTATTTTGTATATTTTTTTAATTTCTTTACGTTTGAGACCTAGAAAAAGCCTATCAGTTAGATTGACGAAATATTGGTCATTTCTGGAGTTTATATTTGTTTTTTGGTATAAAGTAAAAATTAAATAAACATTTAACATGTGTCTAATATCTAAAAAATATTAAAATAGGTAAATAAAAAGTTTTGAAGCTTTATAACTATTTACCAGATGTTAATCGAGAGTCCACTGGATTGAAAGGTAAGTTTAATGTTCATGGTGAGTAAATAGATTAAGAATTTACATCCTAATTTTAATGCTGAATTTGAAGAAATCTCGGACCAGCAATTTCTTTTAGATATTTCCATAGTTCATTGCTGTATGCTCAATGTAGTTAAAACAATAATCAGTCAAGAATTTTGAAAATATTGGTATATGTATGTGTATGTGATGATTTATGATTATTGAAAGTAATAAAAATAAACAGTTTAAAAACTACTTATTTGAATAAATATTATTACTTTCATGCATTTCTTAATACTTGCATAAAATTTTTGTAACAAATAGGTGCATGTAACAATAAAAATGTGTGTAGAATTTGTTCATGTCTTGCGGCTCTCAAACATCTGATGCTTACTATATGTGGTTCTTATGTTAAGCAAGTTTAGCCACTTCTGCTCTATATGCTTCCACAGTTTGTGTCAAACTTTTGGAAATTTTGATTAATTGTAATAATTTAATTTTCTAAGATTTAGTTTGTTAACGAAATCATCTTCAGACAAACAAACAAAAACAAAAAATATAAGTTCAATCATTTCAATGCGCAAAACTTATTTTATTCTAGTGGTATTTAACTCTATTCGTAATCATGCCACACTTTATTTTTATTTTGTTTGCATATTTACCTGTAGATTTCCTAGGACTAGAAGGGCCAGGAGAAGATCTCAGTTTGTCTTCGTCTTCTAATTCTTTTTTATCATCATATGGCTGTGGTGATGACTGTTCTGATGTCTCTGAACCACCTCTACTTATGGGTAGTAACAATGTTGGATCAGAAAATAGTTCTAAAGTTGGCACCGGCAGGACAATAGTCTGTTCGTCCCCTTCATCCTGAGAAGAAGAGGCCCTTCTTCTCTCGTCCAGGGATTTACGAGTTGGAGAGGATTCTGTTGGAGAAGGTTCTTGGCTCAGTGATGATGGAAGAAGAGAATAATTATATTCCTCCATCTGCTGAGAATAAGGAGATGGTGATGATGGAGTAGGTGACGGTGAAGTTGGAATGGGTGAAGGACAAGGGGTATTTTCACCACTAACAGATTCAATAGTTGGAAGAACCTGCAGTGTAGAAAACTTGGAAGGTACAGTCAAATACGATGGTCCTGGTTTAATGATATCATCTTCCTGAAAATTTCATACAATCAAATATTTTAAAATATACACACATATATTTTTTTGGGGGGAAATCATGTCACAACTAAAAAATTGAAAAAACAAAACAATACAACAACAATGGATTTTAGCAGGGAAAAAAAGTATCATAATTCAGTAGATTAAAAAGAATTAATTTTTTGAGCTCTTCTATATCTGGAAAAAAAAAAAGATATAAATAAACTGATATTTAATGAAATGTCAATGCTATTTTTTTTTCCTTACCTGTCAGAAATTTGTATTATAATGAAAATGAAAAAGAAAATTATGACATTCTTTTATGTAATGTTTTTTTTTTCTTTCTTTCTTTCTTTTTTTTTTTTTTTAAAGCTAATAATAAAGTAACTGGATGCATGCAGATGGGATGCTATGGGCAGTATTTTAGCATTGTTGTGATTGTCTTGGGAAGTGTTTGATATATAAGTCATTGTCATGGAAACAAATGCCTTTTTATGGTATTCCGGTTTGAAGATTATTCATCCACTAATCTTCTAGTACGCCATAATACTGAACCTAATACTAATTACAACTTTCTGCAAAATACAGAGTTCCTTATTTCATGTTATGGTTTTCAATTTAATTTGTATGATTATTAATACTAAATAAAAGTTATCTAGAATACATTTTATGCAAACCATACAGATACAAATTCATTAAAATAACAATTCCATAATAATGAAATGTAATTATGATTTAACTAAACATTTAATAGTGAATATGATTAATGTTAGTAATAGGTATATGTTATTATATTAATAATACTTAATATTATTTTAGTTTGCAAGAAAAAGATTTCAAAAGAATATGTTACACAGAGAACTGATTTTCAAAAGACATATATTTTATAGATTTGTGTATTAGAAAGGAAATGAACTCTGCTAAAACTTTTCATTTCTTTTCTTCTAGCAATACAACATTTCTTAAGTTTTACGGTATGTGCCAAACAAATGATACTGAATGTCTCAAGCCTTTATTGCTCATGGCAATCACATGATTACCACATCTAATGTTGTCATGGAAACACAACAGTATGCTTACTTTGGTTGAAGCTTGATAGATGTTCAAATGATGTTAACAACAGAGGAAAATGTTATTATTGTGGAGCATTATTTTTTTCAACTCTGTTTGGAATTGAATGTTCAAATAGCCCAAGCTTGCTATACATAGGAATTGCATTTCGGGAACAGTTTCAAATATCACCACCCACAAACATGGGTTATGTTAGCCGTCGTTAAAAGATTTCGTTTGACGGGCAGCATTCTGATACAGTGCAAATGCTGCACTGGACGTCCAGTTACAGTGACAATAAATACGAATTGAGGAAGGCTCCTCGGGCAGATGTTACACAATAGCCTAAAAGAAATCTCCAGTGAACATCCTTAAAACTGAATCTTAGTCAAACATCTAAATGACGAATGTTCAGGAAATTGGTGGTTTTGCCTATAAGATACAGAGCAGACAATATCTGAGCAATGGTGACAAGAATCGCTTA
The DNA here is from genome assembly GCA_023159025.1 of Thereuonema tuberculata. Taxonomy (NCBI): domain Eukaryota; kingdom Metazoa; phylum Arthropoda; class Chilopoda; order Scutigeromorpha; family Scutigeridae; genus Thereuonema; species Thereuonema tuberculata. Next base: position 32,389,387 of record JAFIDM010006943.1, on the reverse strand, counting down.
CTGTGCGACGATGTTAGCGAGAGCATATGATGATGAAGTGTTCCTGTCAAACATTGGTGACTTACATCACAAGATTGCGACATGCATCAGAGGAATGAAGCAACCTCTTTTCAGGGAGATGCTTGAGAATTTCCGTGAGCGTTACAAGTACTGACTGCAATGCAACAGATAGCACATCGAACATGTGCTAGGTCTTCGAAAACGTGGACACTGACTTTCCTACAGCGCAAGATTCCTCTACTGTTTGTATTCTGTATGTCACATAAACCATTTTTGTTCACAAATATTTCAGTATTGTTTGTTTTGGCGTATACTGTATTAGCAAATTACATTTTATAAGAGAAAGTAAAAATGTAAATAAATCAGTATAATACTTACTCTTCTCACTGCCTCTGCTGGTGTGTACGTGAAAATTGGTTGAGAAAGGGTGGCTGTACTAGTTGTTAAATCTGGACTAATTCCTTTACAAGACTGTGCATTCTGTTCATCAACAGCTTTCAACAGAAAAAAAAGAATAATTTAGAAAACAAATAAAGTGAGTGCATAATATGTATTATCAACTTGTAGGGTATATGAAGTGAAATGTCATATCTACTGCGTAAATATTACAAAATATTTATATTTATGAAAGATACACAGACGACAATAATTTCCAAATTCCCAAATAATTTTCCACATTTTATCATCACAGATGTGGTACAAATAGATAAACAACACAAAATAACCACATGGTCGTAGGAGTTTGTCCTATCCACGTTTTCTTTAGTGTATCTATCTATATGTCTGTGTCATATCAGTGCCAATGAATGTCCAAATACTGTTAGATTTGTCTTAATTATCCCTGTACCATTTTATCAAGTAAATGTCAATTTCCATCCTATCTTTCCATTAGATTATTTACTTTACAAAATCTTATCAATCTTTTAAAGGCCTTTGCAGAATGTGAGCTTCCTGAAGGAACTAGAAGACTTATGACTTTTTTAATGACTGTTTACGATATTTTGACAAATTTTTCAAATTAAGCTTTCTTTCTTTGAAGTTATTATTTTGGCTCTATTTGATATAATTCTTTGCTGAACTGCATTAATATATCACTCTGAGTAATTCATTTGTAATTGTACAGATAGCAATTGGTTATTTTAATATAAAAGTTTAAATTATGCAACTGAACAAAGATTTTACTTAATGGGAATTCAGAAAGAAACTATTTTGGCATTATTATCTCTCCTCAGATAGATGATTTTCAACCAAAATGCAGGACAGGAAATGTAAATTAGACAACAATTATTCTTGTATTAAATTCCTTCACAAACTCTTTGTGGGATGCTATATTTTGTAATTGTATATCTCTTTTTTAATGTTGTATTACTCTGCAAGCATATGATTAAAAACTAAACTAAATAACTGAACAGTAAATAACAATATTAGAAACAGCCTTTGTTTTCTGCTGTGCATTTCACACTTGCTTTGTCAACAATCACATTATTGATACTTTTGTGGAAGCTTTAATTCTCTACAGTTCAAATATTCATTCATCAGTTAATTCTCTCCATTCTCTCTTTGATTACTCCTGTCACTGCTACAGATTAATACGTCTTCAAACATACAATAAATATATTTAAATTTTTATTTTATTTTTCTAAAGGATTTTGATTATCTATATTTTATGTAATTTTTGTACCTTTTTCTGTATGTTCAATAATTTGTCGAACAGCTTTCTTTAAACTGTTGGCCCTTGACATCAGTTTTTCTTTTTGAATAAAAGTTTCCTGAAATAAAAAATAAATGAATAAATTATATTCCAAGTCAAATTATTTAAAAAAAAAATGACATACAATATCTTACCTAATTTTTTGTTTCTCAAGCACTTTTAAATATGATTGTCATATAAAGATTATAACAATATTACGATAATTTACTGAAATGAAAAGAACTTACTCCCATTCTACTTTTTCGCGACTTTTTGATGGCTGCTGTTTCTTGGTTGGCAGCGTCTTTTTCTGATTTATTCCTCTGTTCTTTTTCTGTTTGATCTTTTAATTCCTTTCCATTCTCTGTTTCATGCTTCTCCGTTGTTTCTACTTCATCATCATCTTCTGCTGATAAGCCTTCTTCTATATCATCCGTTTGAGAAGCAAGTGATTCTTCATTTAATGTATTGAGTAAAGAATCAAGTTTTTCGTTCAATATAGCACACTATAAAAAAAAAAAAATCATATTTAAATTTAAAAGAAAATATTTTTAAACTATGGGAATAAGCAATTTTACTAACTGAATATTTACCTTCATTAAAATAGAAGAGGGTGAGAATGATTCAATGCAATTATTTTAAATACATTTATATACGCTTCAAAAATTAAGGAAAATCACATACTTTTCTAGTAATTGAGTTTTCATCATCCTGTGAATCTTCCTGCTCGTAAGCTGCCCCAACTTTCGAAACAAAATCTCTTACAGTCTCACACAACACTCTGGGGAAAAACAAAAATAAAACACAAATTTAATTGATATTGCTTTTTAAATACTTTTTTATACCATTCATTATAACTCATTTTATAACGTTTTATTTTATATCAGAACCAGCATGAATATAACTTTCACAGAACAAACTGCTCCATTTTTTGTATTTGAATGGCATTTGATGTATTTTGAATGGCAAAACTGTAATTGATCACTGATGGTATTATTATTTTTTTTTTTTTTGTATAAAGTGTTGGAATTAGTTTTAAATAAAATATGAATGTGGCACAGAACACAATCTCACATACTTAAAAAAAAAAGAAGAAGAAAGGATATGAATGTGGAGTAATGGTTGAAAGATGGGAAAATCCAGAAATTGACAAAATTGGACACTGTTCAAGGAACGCTCTAAGTATGATGTTTCAAGAGTGGAAAAAAATTGAACAGAACAGCAGTCATTAGGCCAATATTGGATACTCAAGTATATAAGGGGGGGGGGGGGGG
>JAFIDM010006943.1:32356543-32386023 GCA_023159025.1 Thereuonema tuberculata | reverse complement strand
TAATAATAATAATAATAATAATAATAATAATACAGTAATAATTATTATTGTAAGAAAGACATAGCAAATTAAAAGCAGTAAGGCACTTTAAAATGAAGAATCCATTTTATGTGTCTGATTTCAAAATCTATTACAATTCTTACACAATGGATAAATAAAAGTTTTAATTTTGCTAAACAAAAAGCCCATATCTTACCTTGCTGAAGAGATAACAACTGAATGTTGATCAGATTGTAATATTTTCGTAAGGTGGGCAACCACAGAGTCTTCATATGCTGATATAGGGCAGTACTAGAAAATATACATTTATTTGTGTATTAAATTCACATATTTTTTTGTTTAATATGTAAGATCAGAAGCAACTTGTGAATTCTTCAACAAATTTTATTTAATTACAATAAAACAATTATAAAATAAATCTGTAATCATTTACCTCATGTGATGTTTTTCTTGAGACTGGTATAGTTCCCTCATAAGTGAAGATGCCCCATCTTCAAATTAAAAAAAAAAATAAAAGAATGAAGAAATAATAAGTCTTCAATTCATTGTACTACAAGACTTTAGAAGAATTTAAAGGAATCTAATTTCATTCTTCAAATTTCCTCATTTACCTATCAAGCATTTTTGTTGTAGCTTTTTCATATTTTTCCAGCAACTGAGGTAGCTGTGTATCATCATCACAGACTGAGCCCCAACCAAGAACTCTGGCCAGGTCATTGCCCGTCCCTAATGGAAGAACTCCTAATTGGCACTAAAAAAGATAGAAATAGAAGATTAATTAAAAAAAAAAGAAAGACCACAATAATTGTTTATTGTTTAAGTAATAAGAATGTTTTTCTTGTAATAAAAAGTAATTTAAATGAAAACCAGAAAAAAAAATGTTTTTAATCTTCAAAGTGAGTAGCCATCACTATACAGTATTACAATTTCTCACTAATGTATGGATTCTTTGAGAGAAACACTTATTCATATCCTCTTCACTGAGATATGAAATGAATTTTCTGCACTATATATTGTAGACTCCAGAACAATAAAATGATTGGTAAGTAGAGAGGGAGATTTCAAATCAAATTGTTTTCATTTTTCTTACATTTAAATTAAGGGTAGTCAGTATGTTTCTATTTTAGAACTACCTTCCTCTTATGTATCTATGATTATTTGATGTTAGGTAGCCCTGATTAATCAGAGTTGACAAGCTTGAAACATCTGCTTCATAATTTCATTAGTACTACAAAATTCAGTATAATCTGTTAAGTGAATGTTTGTTTTTGTTTTTTAAATGCTCTTATATTTACTGAAACAAAGTTATATTGAAGCTTTAAAAAATAAATTAATATTGGGAATATGTTTATTCAAATTTGCTCACTAACCTGTTTATGCATATTCATTTTATCCAATTCAGAGAGAACCCATCCTATACTTCCATCTCCACCACAAACAAGTATTCGAAAAGGATTAAAGGTTTTGAAAAGCCTCAACCTGAAAAGTAATTCAAAAATTATGGTAATAAAAGACTATAAATCTAATTTTTTTTTGTTAACCCAAATGAAAGATTTCTTTTCACACTGCTGTAAAAAAAAAAATCCATTTCTTTCCATAATACATTTAGTAAAATAAAACATTTAATAAAATTTAAAACAAATTTTTACGTGTAGGTAATTATTTTAATAGTTAAACAAAAAGCAGATTTAAATACAACATTGTCTAGTGTTCTCTAGACCACAGCTTGCAGGGCAAGCTGAAACGTTGTATTTTAATCTTTAAAAACATGTACTTTTCAAATGATTATTCAAGTGTCTTGACCTTTTTTTTTTTAACTGTCTTAGTAAAATTTATAATCTTCATTCTTTAAAATTTATTTTTCTTCATATGTTTGCTTAGAAATTTTTATTAAAAAATATTTAGCTTTGCTTGAAATCTTTTAACGTTTTTGATCACCCCTAAAAAATAAGAGATTTGTAATCCAACGTCAGGGAATTAACTATCAACTTTTATTATTAATTACATGAATACGTAATTTATTCTGATTTTTTTTTTGTTTTGTTTTTTTCACAGAGAGCAGGAATATTCATATTCGGTAAGCAACAAATGAAATAAAATATTTTATATCACACTATTAATGAAAAGTTTAACTGATTAATGAGAGACAAAAGCATTTAAAACACATGTAACCAAATCTGGATGTTTTAAATAAGGAAAAAAATAATCAACAAAGGTACAGAAATCCTTGCAATTCTTTTAAGACATCAAGCACTGACTTTAATGTGGAATACAATGTAACTACATCAATATAATAATACAAAAAAAAAAAAAGATAGTACTTTAAGTAATCCTTCAAAAGCAGGGAAAGTTCAATAATGAAATTCAGTAAATAAAAAAAAATGAGGATAATAAATACATGTCCATTTCTCTTAATACTGCAAATAATCTAATTTTAAATGCTTACAAAAATCTCATAATTTTATTGTAAAAAAAAAGAAAATATAAAGCTTAAACTAAAATGCAAGCGTTGATTATATAGTAAATGTAATAAATAAGCAAATTTACCCTAATCCAGGTCCTCCATTCATGAGATCAAATACTTGGGCAGGGTTCAACAACTGTTTGAACCTCCGTAAGAATTTTACTCCCTGATTATCTCCACTTTTGGAGTTCACAAAGACCAACAGCGGACTACACCCCATTGGTCTTGTAGCCTCCCATGCATCATCACTGCCAATACTATGCAGTGCTGTAGGAGGCACAATGGACACTCTACATGGTCCAAGAGGACACTTATCAGGAAACTGTACTTTACAGGCAGTGTGTACCTAAAAAAACAAAATGATAAAAATAGTTCAGTAATGAAATTAAATACTATGAAATAAATCAATTGCATCGTTCGTTTTTATTGTTATGATATGTCAAAAATTTTTGTAGTCACAGAACCAAAATACAATCTTAAATTATATCTTAACTGATGAATAAAATTTAAAATTGTGTCATCTCTCCAATTTATCTGTTTATTAAAAATAGCTTATCAATATCTTCCCTAACTCCACTGCTGTATGATCATAATGAATTTTTTTAGCTGATACTGCATTAATATAAAACGTAAATCACACAACAGTCTGAATTTAGATGAAGTTGGTGATAAGTTATTAGATGTGTAAATTATTGTAAGCAAGTGAATTAATAATATATTTCGATTTAAATATTTAAATTTTATGTTGTTGATGCTGCATCAATTACAATATAATTTACTGCCAGAATTGTTGTTTTATAACATTATAACAATTGGTCAATAATAAATCAGAATAAATATTAATAAAATTGATGAAGCTTTCAAAATTAATAGGCAAGATATGAATGTTTTCAATTTTGATAACCTATTTTCTTCTTTCTTATTTTGGAATGTATTTATTTAAATTATTATTATTTTATACAATTAAAAACTAATGGTTAATTCAAATCTAACCTAACTGTAAGAGTACATAAATCTTATTTAAATATTTCTATATTAATTAACTGAATGAAAACCATTTCTTCATTTTACAATAATTAAAAGAAAAGTAATTATATCAGAAAGGTGATATCGAAAGTTTTTTTAAAAAAAAGTAGCCTTTTAAAATAAAAATTTTAACAACCATTAAAAAAAGAGAGAGAAAAATAAATCATAATGAAATTGAAATTTTTACCATTGCTCTGCACCATAAGCACCTCCAATCCTGAAGACGCAATACACTTCCACAAGTTTTGTCACAGACAACACATTTGGCACTAACTGGCAAGTTCCCTTCCATCCACTGATGAGGCATGGCTATATTCTAAGCAATAAATAAATAAATAAATAAATAAATAAATAAATAAATAAATAAATAAATAAATAAATAAATAAAGTACTATACGTATAATTGGATTCTTATATTTTAGGAGCATTATCATTAATCTAGAATCTAATTCACAGTATCTTTGTCAGAATGCAATACTAATAAGAGCAGATACCATTACAGTAAAACCCCGTTATTACGCTTGTCAAAGAACCATGAACTACAAGCATAATAAGCGGGACAGCGCTATAGATGGGAAATGATTTACAAGATGGGAAAAGATTTAGATACCATTTTACAGGAAAAATACTTGATTCTGCAATAGATATAGTGCAAATATGAGCTTATTTCCTATTGAAAAAATCTTTTGCCGTGTGCGTGTGTGCTACTGTTATGGATTATGACATTTTCAATGGGTTCAAGTAACTATTAACATCAATTGATACATCACTAGGAGCAAGACTAATATATTTTCGGAGCAGATTTAGCACACTTTCTTCACTCACCTTCTAAAACATTACAAATTTCACAATTTATATGAAATTTTTACTAATATCCGATACAAAAAAAGCGCTTCAAGCAGGATTTGAAGCGTTGTAAGAGGGTAAAAGTATACAGAGTTCTATAGAAAACGTCCAGGGACTGTATAAAAGGAGCGTAAAGAACAGGATAGTGCTATAAGCGGGAGCGTTATATCGAGGTTTTACTGTATTCTTAAAAAGTAGAGTATTGAGTGTTGAATACATGATCATGGATGGAAAGTAATAAGCTAATAGTGATGCCATTACTAGTAACAGTTCTATTTCTGGGTAAGTTTCAGTAACACAGTTACTTTTATCAGTAACAGGAGTAACAGAAATGAACTATTTTTAGTATTATTATTATTATTGTGGGCCCAGTAGCCGAGTGGGTAAGGGCGCTTGGCTGCGGGTTGGAGGTGGCGGGATCGATTCCCGGCCTCGGCGGAGGACGGGAATTTTTCCATGCTTCTTTCTCCTCCAAACGGGCCCTAGGGTCTACCCAGCCCTCTATAGAATGGGTACCGGGTTCCTTTCCCGGGAGTTAAAGGCGGGCGAGCGACGGGCCGACCCCCCGTCCTCAACTTTGTCCCGTAGGTTTCTGAACACTGGAGCCTACCCTCCAGCTGCATTGCGCGGTCCTCTGGGCCTGATCGCAACTTTAACTTTAACTTAATTATTATTATTATTTAATAGCAAAATACTTGTTCGTCATACGAGTTACAATGATGTGGATGAGAAAGAAATTGAAATTGTGAGATCATTTCGAAACTTTTGCAGTTGGAACAAAATTCATATGATAGGTATAAAAGTAATGTTATGTTTGAATTTTGTAACTGGAGATTCCTAGATATGAAATTAATATGGAGATCGAAGAATATGAGACTTACCACCCCTTTCTCCTCTTCTCCACACCCTTATCACTTCAAACCTTTCCCAGTTCATAAAAACTCAAGTAATCATTACAAATCTATATCTATCCACAACCTCTGTAAAAGTATTCTTCAGCAATGTTTGTCCATTCCTTCACCGCCCTCCCGTTTACACCCCATAATTCTAGTTTTGTCTATAGGTTAATATGTGATGTTATTATGCACAACAATATTTTAGTTCCAATTGTCACCACCAGATTAATCTGTGGCGCTATTAAGCACAACAATATTTTAGTTACAATTGTTGAATAACAATATTTTAGTTCCGATTGTTGAACAACAATATTTTTGTAGTTCCAATTGCGCATCCAGGTGCATATGTGGTACTTTCAAGAAAGCTGGCCCCCGTTTACGCCCCTTAGAATGCCAATAACGAAAATTTGTCAAATACAGTTTGATTATGACGAAGAATTCTCATGTTAAATTTTATGTTTCTAACCTAAATGGTTTCTGAGATATGCATACCTTTCAAGAAAGTTGTTCTCCCCAATTACTTTCTCTAGGATGCCAATATCGAAAATTTGTCAAATGCAGCTCGTTTTGATTTTGACAAAGAATAGTCATGCAAAATTTCATGTTTCTAGCTCAAACCATTTCCAAAATATGAATAACTTTCAAGAAAATTCACCCCCCCCCTCCCGTTTACAAACCTTAGGGGTGGTATTTTTGAAAATCCTTTCTTATAAGTACCTACATCATAAGGGGAGCCCATCCCGAAAAGTTCAAGTTCCTAGGTTCAGTGGTTTTGGCTGTGTGTTGATGAGTGAATGAGTGAGTCAGTGGATTTTGCCTTTTATAGGAATAGATTAACATCTCACAACAGAAAGATTTTTTTGATTTTTGCGGCATAGCTTTTTCTAAAGCTTTGCACATTGCTTTGGTCAGAACATAAGGATTGCTCTGATCCTGAAGGAACTGCACATCCTTTTATTTGATTTGTAGCTACGTGTTTTTTTTTTATTTGGATCTATAAAAAACTTTAAAAAAAAGTAACTGTATATTACTTATTAAGTAATCACAACTGTAACTCCGTTAGTTTTCTAGGGAATTAATTGCAACTTAGTTACTTTGTAAAAGTAACTTTACTGTCACTGTACAGTATATTACCAGTTCTTATGTACAATGGAGGAAACATGCACATTGATCAGGAATGCAAATCAGATTGCAAATTATAGTTATAGAAACAAATTACAGATCTAATTGGATTCTGAGGAATGAGAATGACAAAAATGTCCACAAAATATTAGGTGATTTTTTTTTTTTTCTTTTAGATTCAACTGGAAAAGGAAATCTTTTGATTTAAAAGAATTAGAAAAACTTGGGGGAAAAAAAGGAGTTTTTCTTGAGTCCATCCTGCTGCGGATTCTAATGGTTGAAATGACAATGATGAACAGTTGAATTGTAGTATCACTCTTTTAAAAAAGTCTGTTTTTGACTTGATGAAGTATAGATGTTTTTGCTTGAAATTGCTACAAATAATAATTTCTGTTGTATTCTTTAAATATCAGCAAGAACTTCACTGTATATTTAACCAATGTTTTTTTCTATATGAAAAATAACATATCTGAGTCCTCATGGATGTTTGAATGGGCATAGATAAATAATGGAAATTTATATTGTATTTAAGAAACACCATTTATTTAATAATCTGACGATTCTTCTCTAACTATTAAACATCGCAAAGACACACAGAAAACAAACCAGCCAACAAACAATGACATTATTGAATAGGCTGTCAGATAGTTACTGAAGATATATGTTATGTATCAGAAAAAAAATTACTTTTATATGGTATACAGCACAGATTTAGGGGATTCAGTATCACAGATTCAGTATCTTTTATACCGCATATACATATCAGAATACAAATATATCTTAAACACTTATTGTCAGTATATTTGTTTTGCCAATTTAATTTAATAATCTGGTATGATACTATGAAAAAAAAATTAATATTTTTTTAACAACATTAATGAATTTAATCTAAATATTAAATTTACTAAAGAAGGAAAAAAAAAACCTGCTATTTTTGTATGTTCTATTAGTTACAGATAATATATAAAAAGGCATTTTTGTCTGATTTTTTTCAATGAACTTACCCCTTCCTCATCTTCTATTATATCTCTCCCAACAGAGGCTAAAGTGGTCCATTTGCAGTTACTGGCAGCTTTTGCTGCACAGCGTTTATGAGCTTTTAATTTACACACTGAAATAAACAAAGAAGAAAGCTGATTAAATAAACCATCACATTTATATTGATTACAATTAAAGTTTCAATTAATTGAAAACTTCAATTTTAATTATTCAAGCAAAAAACTGTAAAGAAAATAGTATGTAATGATTAAATGTAATAATTTCAACAGAGAAAAAAACAAAAAATAAAAAAAGCAAAACAAAACCAGAAAAAACTAATAAAAATAACAAAATAAAAAATGCTATCAAATATTGAAGTGATTTCAGTGTGCTATATCAAGTAGATACAGTAATGTGCATTAATGAAAAAGATATGTATTTTACCTTCGCAGGACAGCCCATGCGATGTGACCCCTGAGAGTGCCTCCCGGCAAACATTGCAGTACGTAGGTCGTGCATGAGAAGCTGCATACCAGTTGTGCTGCCCTGAGAGAAAATCGTGGTGATCCGCTCCCTGAAAATAAAAATAAAAACTAGTTGACGTAAATCTCTCTTTTACATCCCTCCTCTGAAAAATAGAACAACAATGGGTAAATCACAGGAGGTCGAATATAACAATTGAAATTGTAATTGATCTTTAGCTGCAAGAAATACACTGAAATAAACATCTTAATATAAGAAGAAGGAAAAATACCTGAAGAATTTGAATAATGCACAAAAATGTCAAAAAAAAAAATGCAGTAAGTTTGATGTTTAAGACAAAAACAGAAGAACAACACGAATAGTTTTATCTATATTTTATCGTTGTAGTACAATTCAACCATGATTTCAAATTCAGTTTATTTATTTCTTTATTTATTTTAAATTTCAACACAGTAAGCTTTGTGACTGTAACTGCAGTTTGGATTCTTTAATTTTTAACTGATTCATTTATCTAAGCGTTGTATGCAAAGAAAAACTAAGAATAACTGATACAATAATAACTTTTATTTTATTTGTTTTTTTGTTTTGTTTTTTATTATTATTTTTCTTGCCATTCAGACGTAGCTGTGTGGTCTGGGGTTGGCCCACTAACATCAGATGATTTGCTTGAATCTGGGTTTGAATCCCACTGCTGGTATGGATGTTTCCTTTCTTTCCTGTATTTATCTCCTTCTTTCTCTCCTATGGCTTTTCTTATTTAATAGGTTTGAACAGTAGAGACCACAGTTCTAGTGAAGTCTACACATGGCTTTCTGCAATCAATCAATCAATCAATCATTTACCTTTTTTTTTTTTTTTTAGTAATTCGTTTGTAAAATGTAATCAGTTCATTTAAACTATGGAATTAAGAAAGTAAATGTTTTGCAGAAATCAAATTGATTCATCATAAGTTTGTGAAAGAAATATTCAAGCCCAAACAGCACAACGAAGTTAAAATTACAAATCAAGACATCTTGGAAATTTACTTATAATTTTGCTCAAAAGATGGTGCTGTTCACAATGACGAGTAAATTTATATCATCTACTTGACGAAAAATTTTAAAAAATGGAAGATATATACAGGATGTTTCGGAAATGGTAGACAAAGCGAAGAGATATAGGTTCCAAAGGTCATTTTGAGTCGAAAATGTTCTATGACATTTTGTTGTATGGGCCATAGTTTTAGAGTTAGGAAATGAATGCTTGGGGAATGGTCCTTAATCAAAGAAAGCTCAGTTCTGGCCATTTTCAGCATTTTCTTTAATTATCCTACCTGTTTTCAGCCATGACATTTGTTATCCAGATTGCTCTTTGTAATAAACCTTTACCTTATTTACTTACACTTCCTAATGTGAACTGAGCTTTCTTTGATTAGGGACCATTCCCAAAACACAACAAAATGTCATTGAACATTTTTGACTCAAAATGACCGTATTTATTCGCTTTATCTACCATTTCCTAAACACCCTGTATAATCTTTATTCTGTTATAAGATGTAGTCCTTATTCAATCTTTATTACTTATAACATTAAAGTGAATAAAGATTGTCTAAGTAGTGCTAAATGCCGTGGATAAAAACCTACTTAACTAGAATTAGTTGGTTAGAAAAAATTAGAATGATTTCCCAATTATCATGATAAAATGAAGAAGAATTGAGTTTCATGTACTATCTCAATGATTTCCATAAATATTTCTCAATAAATTTTTATTTCTTTTAATCTTTTCTTTTCTTTTTTTTTTAGTACCTCGTAATTTTACCATTCATCAATGGATGTTCCATAAGAATTACTTTTAATTTTGATACTCATTTATTGATTAAAGACATGACTTTTTATCGGATTCCATTAGAAAGTGGTGCGCTAACACAGCACTAGGTAATCCGCTGCTCTTTCAGTGATGATCTGCGGTTCACACTGATGGTCATACTATTATTATTATTATGTAAAAGCTCCAAACCTTGGGTTTCCCTAACAAAGACAATATGGCGGGTCAAGGACCAAAGCACATATTACCAAGTGTAAAAAGAAAAAGTGTGCAAGAATGATTAGGGATGTGTGGTTGTGTCCATAAATTTCCTAACTATGTATGTTGTGTTGAGTACCGCAGCCTTCTGGAGTTGTGCGTAGTGTTTTTGTGAAGTCCTAGTGTGCTGAGGCTGTGATGCAATGTGTGAGGCACCAGACCAGTGGCGGACAGGACCATTTTTATTATTTTTATTATTATTGGCTACGTTAAAAGCCTAGGAATTTGGATTTAAAAAAAAATGCATTTAGGAGATTATCATTGTAAGTGGAAGTTCTGTTACAGAAAACGACAGCATTATACGTTCAACTGTTAGTTTTCTTTCATAAGAATTAATACAATTAAGCAGAATAGGATAACTCGATCTCAGTAACACCGAAACTACTATTATACTATCGTTATTATACTACCTTAGTAACATTTAAACTATTTATGGATATTTCAAAATTTAATTTGAAATAGGCAACTGTAAATGAGCTACTTTTATAAGTAACGGAGTAACGGAAGTGAATTGCTTTCTTGCATTTCTCAGAAATCTTTATTATCTAAGAGGTAAGCAATGCTGTTCTGTAACCGTCACACGTAAGGGCTTTTGTAATTCGTTATTTTTCTGCAATTTTTCCAACCCTGCAATTATAAAGATTTCATTCCACGCCGTAGTTCTACGTTCTCGTTGAACGGATAACGAACCATTTAATATTCAAGAGCATTTGAGCAAGAAGTTTCGCTGTAACCAAGGTTTTAGCTGAAAGCCTACTCTCATTTCAAGGGAAAATCAATTGTTAATGTCTCTTCATTTTCCACAAAAAAGCATTCGCACGCGAAGATGATAATTAGTGACCGAGAAGTCATCCTAGATGCCATAGGAAAGAAGGGCCTACATCATTTTTAATTTACAATGGATTCGAAGCAGATTAGTACGATACGGAAGAGAATTAAGGATGAATTTAGAATATGTACTAAATTCGTAAAAAATCCAACTGAACAATTCTATACTTCATTATTTTTGGATTAATCCTGGACCGATGAAAGCCTTTTGTTTAAGTTAACTGTTAGGACAGAATATTCTGAATTTGAATTTGAAACAGTTTTAATTTAAGCACGATCGATTTATGACTTAAGCTAGATTTGGAAGTCTTCTTGTTTTTCAAATTCTGAGGATTTTAGGATAAACATCTTAATGGTAATGGACATTTTGCAGAGAAATAAGTGAAGATATTTTATTTTACAACAAACTATGTTTTGGTTATTGTCTAATTTTGCTATAAAAAAAATAACAAACGAGAAGCTGAAGTCTATTGGAGACTTAAAGTGTTTTAAAGCCTCATTTAAATATTGTTCGAACAATGCAAAGGAAACAAAGGAGGTCTCCATCATTACAAATATTCATATCTGCTGATTTTAAAGAAAGTACATTTACATTTATAATAAGTCGCAAAATCGGTTAATCCACAATGGGCCTAAATCCATTAAATTCAAATCAAACTGAAGCAAAAGCATTAACACTTCCACAAGTGTCAGACCATTAGAGATCCATTAAATGTTTGACTTCCAATGAGATTACCTCGATTTTTTTTTCCACGCAGATTTATTTACGCAGATCCCTTCTCGATGAACATACAGTATATTCAAAGTTTCAAGAAATACCATTCACTTGTTCAAAGTCATTAGGAGAGATAAGGTATATGGCCCAAATATCGCCCAGGTTCCTAATTCCGCCCAGGGCAATGTAGGACGGGATAGTGATGCTATCACACGGGAACCGATGGAAACAATTTGTCATTCCTTCCATTAGCACTCTGTATTCGTTTGGTGGTGTTACTTCAACCCGTTTATTTTTTATGAATTCTTGAAAGTTTTTTCGTTCTGGTAAGTTATGAACCTACTGTTTCTTTTAGTGCTGCAGCTTATGAATTATTCATGCCATCGCAACCATCTAATATCGTGAAGTAGTGAAAGAAATAACCTATCTGTTGATAATGTCTGCAACTTGTTAGAGGTAGCCGGTTTGTCTGTAGCGTCCCCCAAATTGACAAGCTAGAGAGTGCCCAATATCGCCCACCTCGTTGTTCCATATATCGCCCACTGTGCGATATTTTATTTTGGTTTATTACAGATGTCTCAACGTAAGACATGGGACAGAGAAGTTGTCACAGCTGTAAAAAATAAAAAATGGGCCTTCTGAAAGCTTCCAAAACATTTAATGTTCCAGTCTTGTGAGTGGGTCACCATTCACAATTGCTCTAATGAATTCTCTCAGCAAAAGGAAACTAAGTCCTAAGGGGCTGAACTTAGACGATCCAAAGAAAAAGAAGCTCGCAACACCCATAAAGAATTGCGAAAAGATTAAGAAAAAAACAAAAAAATGCAAAGAAGTGCAAAAAAACAAAATATTTAATGGTGTGGGCGATATTTGGAACACTTTCACAAAATTCAAAATATGAGGTTTGCCTGAACAAAAATTGAGGAAAAATACAAAACAATAGTTATATCTATAATTGGTTCTGGAACATGTAAGTGAAGGTTACCATGATATATTGTAATTGTTTGCAAGCAACTGAGACGATAAATGACAAAAATATGGGCAGGTTTTCTTAGATGGGCGATATTTGGGCCATATACCTTATACACAAAGCAAGGTGATTTTATCATCTTTCCTTCTGAATCTGGAAACATTAAAAAGGCATAACTTGTTGATCTCCTTGTAAATGAAAAATAATGTCAGCTACTTGAATTATTACATAAAGAATAATTCGCTTATAAAAACTAGCAATTGTTAGTATTTAGTTCAATAGAGCTTCAGTAAGAGCAAAATAAAAAGATAATTCCTCATATCCACATATTCTCGTCGGCTTTCGTTATTCTTACAATTATCAATTAAGAAAGGATTTATATAAGACGTTGGCTAACCTCATAAAACTCCTTATTACTGGCTGACTTAAGTGCACTAATCCACTCCTCCATTTCTCGTCTAGAGTCGGCACAAAGAACAAGGCAACGAAAGGGAGTTATCACCTGAAAAAGAAACAATTCATCAATTAGTAGTAATATAATAAACTTTAATTTATGCTGAATTTGTCACACAGAAAAGTGAAAATAAATAAACAGAACAATTAGCTTCCATGCTTCTTTGTACTTATCTTTCTAAGTAATACATGGAAATTAATACCTGTGCGAAACATTTGATCGTCTTAAAGTGAACTGGAATATAAACTACAGCAAATAATAAATTACTAGCTTTATTATCCATTGTGTAGAGAGTACTGAGCATGCACCGGCGGGGATCAGTTTTGAAGAACAAAATTGAGCTCAAATTTTAAGTTTGACAATAACTAAATTTTAAAGAAATCAATGCAGCCAATTTTTTTAGCCAAAGATTTCGGGGTCATTTTTGAAGGATGTGAAGACTGAAGACCAAAACATTAGGTTGAACCGAAAGTTGCAGATTTTTTCTGTTTCCTACAGTTGTATCATCTGTGACTTAGATAATCAGTTAAAACATCAGTTAAAAAATTAGATAATCAGTTAAAACATCAGTTAGAAAATTAGATAATCAGTTATTAAACTGTTGGATAACTGTTGAAACTAGTTGAAACTTCTAATATAACTAGTTGAAAACTAGTTGAAAATTATTGTGTTGCTTATGAATAATGTAAGTGGCATTCCTAAAAATATTTTAAAATGGAAGTTACTAAAATCCGTTTTCGAAGTGACATTTGATGTCCGAAAAACAAAAACTGCAACGCAGGCTCAAGAAAAAGATACATGCCGCGTATGGAGAGAATGATGGGACTGATAGAACGTGCCAAAAGTGTTTTGCGAAATTTAAAACAGGCGATGCAAGACGAGCCGACGAACGAAAATTCGGTTCGGCCGAATTATTACGCCTTTGTTTTAAATTGGACCATAAATCGGCAATGCACCAAAATTGTACGGAAATCCGTCTAGAAGTCAAAGCGTGATGCGCATACAAACAGACAAACAAAGAACAAAAATAGATAACTGGAATAGTAAGAACTTCGTCAACAAAGAAGTCAACAACACGCTCAGTCAACAAAGTCCTTAGGGACGAAATTTACTATTTCACTTTTGCAATCAGGAAAGAATCTAGTTTATTAATTCAAGCCTTTATGGGTTATTTATATTTAGTAACTATGTATCTATTCAGGTACCCATTGCTGAGTGGGAACTGAGAAAGCATTGGGGGCAGGGGCGATCCATTTCGAGTACTGGGAAGCGGTTGCAGACCAAAATATATAGGCCTATATAGTAAATTGGTCATAAATAAAGAATACCAAATTTTAAGGACATCCATGTCCAACCGATGCATGAACAAGTAGACAAGAAAAATGTCTGTTTGTACTGTGAAGAAACGAGTTTTCGCATGCGCACTAATTATTTCTCCATAATAACGGGGTGCAGCAAAATTGTGATGGTTATAGTCAATCTACAGTTTACAACAAATGTTCATGGAGTTCCCACTTTCGCCACAATATTATTACAGTTATCTTCAGAAATTAATTAATTGCCTGATAATAAAAGAACACGAGCTGAGTGTTTTCTGCAATAGCAGTTCAGTAACAGTCTTGTACAAATGTTTAAAAAAAAAAAAAAAAAGTTAGGTTTTACTTGCCAATTATTAAAAAATATCAAATTAAAAGCTCTTCTGGAAGTTGTAAAAATGAAATTCAGATGAGGGATAAGTTATCTGAAGTGATTAAAAAAAGATTTACACTGGATATCTCACTCTTTCAGATCATAAACATTCCAGAAATGAAATTTAATATCATTATTTTTTTTCCCTTTAAAAGTTAACTGATATGCTTTGAATCCAAACTGAAGTCATCAAATAATGCCACCCTTTGTGGACAGTGACGTCACAAAATATAGATTAATTTCCGAAACATGAACATCTCTTTCCCCTCTCAAATCATCTCCATTACCTAATTTAAAAGATTCACTTCGTCATAAAATTCATCTACACTGGCTCCGACATAAATCGAAAATTACATATAATTTTTGCACAATTCGTGATTTCACAAGAGTGACGTGATTTCACAAGGAAACTATTACATTTTGTTTCATTGCCTTGTTATGCATCATGAAAGCCTGATTATTCTTTTCTTTTAGCTGTTGCTATATTTGACCTTCCCTGTTTAGTTTAGTTAATAAACCCGAACATTTTTCGAGTTAGACTCCAATATTGGGTTTGAGGTTTCAAAACCGACTGTTCAGGTCAACTGGCAACCTTACTTGCAATTGGATCCAACATTGATCGGAGCCCTTAGGTTAAACTTACTGCACCGAATATGACCGAGAATGGCTATAAAATAAATATCAAATTTTATCGCAGCAACTTTATAAATAATAAATACTCTTAGGACAGTTATTATTTATAGAGTTCAACTCTTTTCTGACATGAACTTATAGAAATTAGTTAAAGCACTAGTAATTATTTATAGTCAGACTCAAATGACTTTAAAAAATTTAAGCCTTAATCGCACGATATTTCGTTGTAGAAAACTACATCTAAACACATAAATATGTATATGCTGGAATCTAAATACAGCTTCAAATTGTCTAACAGTGATAATACTTAGTATGATCGAAAATAAAAATATTTTAAATGAAAAAAAAAAGAAGAAAGAATGCAAATAAGCTTTGCGTTCGTTTATCTGTGACAACGATAAATTACATCTATCTATCCTAGGAAGATGAAAGTTCAGTAGTTGTGTAGTAGTGATCTTTAATGATTTGGATAAGAAGGTAAAATAACTGATAAAATAACTGAAAATAGAAGTCCGCTAAATTTCATTATTGTGAATACTTTAAATGTACAGTCATTATGTAAAAACTTTCGGCTTGTGGCAAAACTGAATCCATACATATAAAAAGCCTGACGTAAAAGAAAACCCACCATTTCCATAAATACGCCAATTTAAATTTTTTTGTTATAGTATTATCCAAAGAATTCTAAAAGAATTATGCCCGAATTATTTATAAAATCAGCAAAAGTATTTTTACTAACTTATTACTGTAGATATTTACCATTTGCCCTAATAATCCATTAGCAGAATACGATACTTTATTGCAAATTAATTTTTTTCTCTTACATTTTCGTTCTTCTTTTTCAAATTAGAGAATATTCTCCTTTTATTTCTTTTTATCTGGTTGGTTGCTTAATGAATGATTTTGATGCGATTGAAAAGTTGTTAAATCTTAATTTCTTAAAAGATTTCTGTTATAAGATATTGTTTAACGGATTATTTATAATAGACATTATAAATCTTATAAGAAAAAAAAACAACCAGAATTAACTTTTTCTTTCTACAATTTCTTTTAATCTTAAAACAATACACAGGAAGTTTTCTCCGCTTGACTCTTTTAACAAAGCTCCCCGTGGTGTAGCTTTCCTGCAATATTCCTGTTTCGCTTTTCATTATTCAATTTAAAGATTAATCATTTGCCGGTAATTTTCTTTCTATAAAAATATTTTACTAAGATCTTTGTATTAGGTTAACTTATTACAGTTTTAGCATACGGATTTAAAGAGCATAGAGGAAGTATGCAAAGTATTACCATACAATGAAAAATGGTAAATACGACTAAAATAAACAAAAACAAATAAACAAAAAAAAACCAAAGAGAGGGAGGGTTGAAAGCACAGTAATTTGGTAAAAACTTTATACTTTACGGAAGACCCCCCCCTCATCGCATCTAATTGATAAGTTATAAATAAATATCATTGAAAATTTGTATCTTTTCTTTTCTATTTATTTTTATTCAATAACAAGCACACAATAGAAGAAGCGGTTCTATTAAATATTATTCTTCTGCTTCAAATGAAAAATAATTTTTGCTATATCACTTACGCCAGTGAATCAACAGAAATGGATTTTGGATGTCTAACTATTTTCGCCGATTGTTTATCTAATCAGTACTGAAGGAAATACAACATATTTTTATGTATGTATATATGTATAAGTGAATGTATGTATGTATTTCAAAACTGTAAAACTTGAAGACTGAGGATTATTATGGTATGAAACAACAGAAAAAAGGTTACTGCAGATGATGTAACTATTTATGCATTATTTCAACATTATGCTTATTAGTTTAGGATATTGTAGCTAATAAAAATCTTCCAAAATCGGCTTTCATCTATAAGTACTTAATCCAGCCTTGACCTAAATAAAAAATAATCTATCTTTGATTCTGTAGCCAATGGCAGATTCATTTTTTTTTCTCTTTAACTTACTGCTTCTTACATGTGAGTCGATTTGTCTTGTATTTTATACTTCATTTTTAATGACTTTGTAGTGCCATAGATTATTCAATTCCAAAAGGCTTTTCCAAGAATTCTCTGAGTCTCACTCTTTTGAATTCACTAATGATATCGACTTTTCCTCTAGGCCTGTTGCTCTGAACTCTTGTTAATTCTTCGTTTTGGCTTTGGTGGTTCAACGCAATCTTTGTTTGGCTGCATTTCGCTACACTGCTTTTGTTATCCTGGTTCTTTTTTTTTTTTTTCCCAAACACGGATAGAAATCTCACGCAAATTTTCACTCCTTGTGGAAATTTCCTATTTCTAAGTAAAATACCATTCACTAACATTTTCTGAGATACTTTTTTTAAAATTAATCGAAGAGCTCATTACTATGCGCCTTAGTAGCATTACCAGTTTCGCTGATCAACTGAACCAAACGCTTATTTTAAGAACAGAGTTAATGATTTTTTTTATCTATTTTCTTTACGGAAAGCGTGGCTCTTGTATTTTTTATGAGCCACGGTTTCCCTAAAGAAAATACATGTAAGTGTGTACATGTGTAAGTTGTCCACCTCGACAGTATTATTTTGTACTAGTAGATCATTTTGAAACTTATCAGATTTGCTTATAATGTTTTCTATTACATAAGCAAGATGTATTAGAAAAATCCATCTTGAAACTATGGGAAAATGCTAAGAAAACAACCATTGTTTTACATATATTTTTCCTGAAAAAAATTAAAAATGGCATTTTTGAGAATTCCAAAACTAAAATTTTGGAAATGTTCAAAAACTTTTTTTCCTTCCAAAATATCAAATAAAGATCAAATTCTAGGGTTTTAAAATGACACTTAATTGAACTCTCTAGGACAAAGGATTGCTGAGTAATAACAGTCTCTGTAAATACGAGTTCGCTCAAAATTTGCGCTTTTCACCATCTTCAAAATTCATTAAAAAAAAATACTGGTTAAAACAAATCCAAAACTTTATAGATTTCTTATATTTTCCGTAGGTTCAAGGCTGAACCTATTTTACAAAAATCACGATAATATCAAAGCTCAGATCCAGGGTTGATTTCACACGGAATGACCCACACGTATCTTTAATGATCTATCTTTTGATCTATCTTTTGCATTTGAAAAATCCTCTTTGTAATGATGAATATTTCCACAAAAGAAGCATTAAGAACGACCTTGATTATCACAGGATTCTTTTACGACTAACAATGAAGAGCAAAGCTTTTAAATTACTTGAAGTGATTAAAATTAATGGGATTTAAAATCAGCTTTTTCGAAAAAATAATTCACAATTAAAACACACAGAAGACTATAATACGTAAATTTTTAAAGAAAGCAGACTTCAATGTCTTTCAAGAACTTGTTCGTTCATTTACTGTTTGTGTGTGTGTGTGTGTGTAATATAATGTAAATATATATATAAATATATAATGTAGATTTATTAACTCAAATACAGATTGATTGTTATAAACAACTAATTATAGAAGATTATACTGAACTATTAAATATTTATGACTATACTATTTCTAGTGCACAGATTGAGAACGTAAGGATTACTGCTAATATCTTTCTATTGTAATTTCTTAAAAACCAGCAATACTCTTCTATAAGTATACAATATAAATGTTTAAAATTGTTCCCATTTGACAGAAGGCTGGGTGAACCATGAGACTCATCTGGACCAGAAACAACTGGAGAAAATTCCGGATCATTGCTTGGGATTGAACCAGTTTCTTCAACTATAGTCAAGCGACTGTTTGGTACATTCTAAAATACAGTTGACTCGCGATAATCCGGCAGTTACGGGACCGAGGGGGTGTCGGATTACCAAAAGGTTAATTTTTTTTAAACTGAATTTTGACTTCTAAGGCAAGAAAATTTAAGTTATATATATATAGTACTGTAGGTACAACAGTTCGTATATTGTTACAATACTTATTGAGTACATATTTTACGGCCATTGAGGATATAAAAAAAACAACTCATTAGGCATAGTTTTACACAAATGAGTACGTATGTTTGTAATACTATACTATTTCTATATTTATGCCTTAAAAAATAAAATTATGGTATATAATGTAAAATATAATTTTATGTCTTAAAATAAAAAATAAAAATACGTACATATGAATTTACGGCATAAAAAAATATGTAATCGTTCTTTGTTTCTTCTTACGTAAAGAGTCTGTCATGGCTTTTTCTTGAATATCTTTTAACATTAAAATGTTCTCGTAGTCGAGTTCCCTCTTCCTCACACCAACATATCAAGTGTTTGCAGCCGACAGAACTTCGTCGCAAGTGATTGTGCATTTCACCTCTGTGACCGCCTCAATCGGCTCGGTTTTCGAACCAACCTGCGTCGGACTACCGAGCGTGTCGGACTGTCAAATGTCGGATTATCGCGAGTCAACTCTATTTTGATTTTGTAAAATTATTTTAGTGTAAATTACAATAAAAATAAGCCGTATGTAGAAACTAATGTCGTAACATTCAAATTGGCTTTTATATTGAAATTTCTATCTATCAAGCTTTGATATTTTTGCGAACTGAATTTTCCATGCGATAAAACGTACCTAAGAACAAGAAATCTATGGGTTTGCGGGTTCCTATTCACTCCAAGCATTCAAATTGAAATTTTCTTTTTAAAATGTATATATGAATAAGAGTTCCTATAAAAACCATCAAGGAAATCTCAACCGTCATCACAGCTAAGATTTACTATTTGGAGAAAAATATCAAAAGGAAATCCAAGTAAAACAAATATCGAAATATGTCTCAGTAGGCTTTCCATACATTTCAAGCTCATCTCTCAGAAATGACGATTCACTCAGGAATAAGACAGGGTAATTCATTCTTTTTTAGAAGTCATTTTACAACGTTCAGGGTTATCGTGGCTCCATCCAGTGAAAATAAAGGAATATTTTTCGAAATACTGAATTTCCGAACAATCAAAATAAATGAATCCTATATTTTTTTTAAATCTCTGAAAACGATTTCCGGACAGCGGAAATGGGATTCTTTCTTTGTTGACGTTCGCTCAGGATAGAGATTATTTTGTGATTCTTTCCCAAAGATAAGGCAACTATGAATAAAGCGTTCAGAAGAACCACTTTCAAATGTAAAATCTTTAAAGGCATAAAAATATTATTAAAAAAAAGCAACAAAGTACGACATCAAACGACGACTTCGAAATTTATCCGATATGAATTGCAAATCTTGAGTTTTACAATACAGAAATACTTTGTTATTGAAGCGCAATTCATGTTTTCAGTTGTATTTCGTTGATTATTTATGTTACTTATTTTATTTCTAAATCGGTTCCTCTCAGCCGGTCTCTAGTCTAAGTCATCTGATCTTTTAGCAAAACAAATTTTGAAAAGCTTCAGAGAAAAAGAAATACCAATTCTAAAAATAATAATTCTATTTTTCTTTTATTAAAAACTACTTTTTTTTCTTTTTCCCGACGTTAATGTTGAAATGTGTTTATCAGCCAGGATAAAGAAAATACGAAAACAATGGAATGAGTTAAATACAGTAAAGGGGTGTAGATTTACTTGGTTCATCTTTCGTTCAAATTGCAAAAGTTATTAAAAAAAAAAAAATTAAAAAAAAAAAAACACTTTTCTTTCTAATGAGACTTAATTTTCAAATTGAAAGCAGAAATAAAGAAACAAAAGAATGGATAAATAAATGGATACTTTATTTAGTTAGCAAATGCAAAATTAGAAAAGGAAAAAAAAATAATTAGTACAAAAGACAACTAAGACGACTTCCCTGAATAAAATATCTGATTTGAACTCATTTTGAGGCGCAAACAGTTATCTAATTTACTTCCTCTAGATCTCTTATGATGATGGCGGGAATCTAATTCACTGTAATTTTTTGGTCTTTTATTTCTATAAAGAGAGAGAGAGAGAGACATCTTCACTTTTCTCATTTTATCAGCCGTTATTCATTCAAATAAGGCAATCTTATTGTTTTAAAAAACAATTCCAAAGCGCTGTTATTTCTTCCGTTCTCACACCATCCTTTCTCAGTCTTTCTCTCCGTCTGTCCTTATTTCCGTGGGATAGCACAATAGATCTTTGAAGTCGAGGTGCTCGGTTGTCAAGCCACCCACGCTCACCACATGACATTACATTCCATTAATATTCTTGGTATTCTTATATCAATTATGAAAATTATTGCATTTAAATTGAAATTATATATAACTATATATATTATTATTAAATTTTTATTGTCAACAGTGCGCCGATATTTTTGAATAAATTTTGTAACGTTTTACAGCAATTTTGAGGAATTAAAAGAAATAAAAATAAGTATTTTGCATTGATATAGCGTCTGCATATTATTATTCTTGTTTGGAGAAGTAAAAAAAGACGAATAAGAGTGCCAACATTTCAATAAATACTCATTAATTGATCTACTGATAAGACAGGGGAGATCGAGGTTGGCAAAATGAGAACTCTAACAAAAACATCGTAAAATAGGTACAACATTTATCATTGCTATTCACTTGGAGATCACTTCCAGATAAGCTTAAAAATCAGTAAATAAGTTTTCCGCTCGCTTGAGTTTGTGAAGAATTTGCGAGAAGTGACGCCTTCGGTTAGAAGCTTTTGAAAAGCGGGATTTATCAGACTTGAATATAAGCGTTGATAAATGAATGCACGAGGCCACCACCATCATTCACAAACATCTGTGGAATCTCCGCCACCAGAAACAAAGGTCGGATGTAGTACGTGGGCGGAATTCATTAAGCGTTTGATCCAAAACCATCTTTACAATTGAAACCCATGCATTTGAAAATTCCTCTTGGTTAAGGAAATCTTGTGGGCGTCAAAAATTTCAGTCGAAGTTGATAAGTTATTAACTGATAAGCTGAACCTTTGCCATATACTACAAATCCTTCAATTTTTGAAATTGACAAGGATTTACAATTTTTTTTTTTTTTTAGAATATTTTGTAGAAACTTGGGGAGGAAGGACTTGCGGAGTTTCAAGGGAAGGTGTGAGTATTAGTGTGATTAGTATTATCAAATTTGTTGGCTGGTCAATGTGTTTTATACCTAATTTATCAACTTTAGTAATGAAACTTACTTGATATTACTATAACAAAAATCGGAAATATTACAGTTATCGTTATTTTATTATTCAATTTATGAGAGGTGTTAATTTGTCGTAATTTCGAAGACAAAACTTTCAGGGAGAAAGACTATACAGGCAAACCCGTACTTCCGACGCTTCGCATTTACGACAAATGCCACCGTACTCCGCCTGGAGACACTTCGATATCTTAGCCAGATGACGTTACCGCTCGAATCGGTCTTCGGTCAGTTTTCGGTGCTAATCTTGTAAGGGATTAGGTCTAGTACATTGAAATCTACCGTGAAAAGAAAAGACAGTCTAGCAAGCAAACGTGAATACTGCTTCGAGTTATAATGATTTTCATACGACAGGGGTCTGGAAATCTAACATGTCGTATGTGCGGGTATGCCTGTAAAAACTTTTAAAATACTACTGAGATATTTACTTACACTGGAAAAAAAATACAACCAAAATGAGCAGAGCCAATGCTTATTACTTTGATTTGGACTCTGGGATAGCTTTTGTTATTTGTTAGTTATCAGCTTTGGATGAAGCGTTTACGCAAAAAGAATACAACAGCAAAGTGACAAATCCATTAAAAGAAGCTGGATGTAAAACCCATACAAATGATTCATTGCCAACTTCAAAATTATGAAGAAGAAATTCATTACAAAACTAACAAAATTTAAAAAGATCGAATGCATGGTACAAGAAAAGTAATTAAAAATATGCACTTCTACCTCATTTATTTATGCTTAATTTGAATAAAATTCTGAGGAACTTTGCATAATTAAATTCGAAACAGTTGTCCCAGGATCCCATTCAAGTTATTTATACGTACGTTGGATATATTTCCTGTTATAATTCCACAAGGAATTTCAAAGAAATAGATTGAAATTATTAAGATTACAAAATTTCATTCATACGCTGATGAAGTGCATATGGACGGATGAACAGCCCATAGAATACTAATAGTGATTGTAGATTTACTGAGAGTTGAGAAATAAAAGCAATAATCAATCAGAAATTTACGGTAAAATTTAGCAGGAAACAGATAATCAATGGATCATAAGACTAGGATTTCCAGTTAACTGATCAAGATAATAGAATCATTCAACAGAAAATCCTGTTTACGCTTTAACTAAAGGGATTGTTACAAAACTAAAACTAAATTCAGAATTTTCGAATTTGGAAGCCTATTTTCTTAATTTATTGCGGTTCTTTTTCTTTTAAGTCACTAACAGACTCAGAAAAGAGTACCTACATATTTGTACATAGGTTATTGTTCGTTTCACGAATGAAAAACGGTAGCTGACGTAATCCACAGAGCGTAACAGCGACATCTATTGCTAAAATTTTTAACTAAATCTTAACATAGTTTTTGTGTTTTGTACAGTTACGAATATAAATTATATTACTGTTATTATTTACATTTTTTTATTAACTTGGCTTGGCTGTGTAATGTCCCTCGTATATTGACAGTAACTTCTTGTTGCAAAGACGCCATTTCTATGTTTGACGTCATGATTTCCAGGCGAACTTAAGTGATAAGATTTTGTCATATGCGGAGGTCTTTCTCTGGGGAAAGAGAGAATACATCTAAACGCAATCTCTAGCCCGTCTAAAATTTCATTAACAATTTCTTTGTTAGGTGGACAACAATGCTAACTACGTGCCCTTTCTTTCTGTTCGATTAGCGCAAGAGGGAATTCTAATTATCATTGTCCATTGTTAAAACAACCTAATATCAAGAAAGTATACGTCAATATTATAATTAGCCTCCTAACAAAAATTTTCCATTTTCAAATTTGATTTAATCCACAAACTGTGTAACAGTAAATGGCCAACAGCCTATTAATTTCCATCAAATCAAAGGGTAAACAGGTAAATGTGCTCTACTTTCGAGTGCAAAACTACGCAGAGTAAATTGTGGGTTAATGGACTCGTTAATCACTCAATGACGTAACAGTAACATTAAGAGAAATGGTGGATAGTCATCATCATTAGGTTAATTACAATCCACTCTGAAAAACATCTCCATGATTTTGTTTAGATATGTTCTTTAGAAAAAGGTGGAAAACTGCTAGAAATGATCGTGGAATTTTGTTGGTCATAACTTACAAAAGTCGTTGTTTGGGACTGTGAGTCAATTTCCTCGGATAACGAAACTACATACATTTTTGTTTTGTTTTATGACAAACTCATATTTCTAAAAGAAAAGTTTTTATTCCATGCATCAAAATAAAAAAAAACTATCGTTTGCAATCAAATGAACTCTAGGAATCTTTTAGGCGCTTTTCGTAAATGCCGAAAAATCAAACCTCCATTTTTAACAATTAAAAAAATTATCTTTGAAATATTACAAGGAAGTAAATGATTGATATTTTGATAAAATTAATGTTTGTCTTCGAAGACATGTCTTGTTTCCAAGTGATGATTGTTTTGAAAGAAAAAAGAAAACTCGAAAATTCAACTAAAAAGATTTTCAGTTATAGTTCAATCATCCATCCATAGTCAGTCTGTTCGAAGACAGGTCCACATTCTATGGAATTCACTCCCAGAACCTCCTGGGAAAGATACTGAGGTGGTTTCCCTTTGCCTGCCCCAGGACGCCATTAAGGAATGATGTCAGATCGAAGAGAAAGTGAAGAAGAGGCTGACAAACAGAGGAAAGGAAATTGAAACAGCCAAGCCACATCCGGGAATCGAACCCGGGTGCCGACACAATGCCCCACGGCAG
This sequence comes from Thereuonema tuberculata, assembly GCA_023159025.1. NCBI lineage: Eukaryota > Metazoa > Arthropoda > Chilopoda > Scutigeromorpha > Scutigeridae > Thereuonema > Thereuonema tuberculata. Next base: position 32,361,037 of record JAFIDM010006943.1, on the reverse strand, counting down.
ACCGCCGTCGAGACCGCTCGGCCTCGCCGGCAGGTCTATAGTTCAATACATCAGTAAATTCTTCTCTTAGCTTAGATTATAAATTAAGTCAAATGTTGATTAAATGCACTAAAGTTTTCGGATTACTTGATGTTGAATTAGGGAGAATTCGGTCTTGACGGAAGCACCTAATAGTTCAGATTTAATGTTTACGTTTCATCACTAGAGGCACTGTTCCAGATACTATAATTGAAGAGCAGCAACTAAACCACATTGGGAAATGGTTAACAGCAGAATTCCAGTAACAGCAGAACTCCTGCAAATTTTGAACTGTTTTCCAAATACAACATTTGGCCCTAGGTTATCTTACATTAATTCTAGAAACATGTTTTGGATAACACTTCATAGCTCCACTAGACTGTTGATTTCCAACTAAAATAATCAGGCAGTCATGATAATAACCACAGAACATGGCAATAACCACAAAACTCATTTCCGTGATTAGTAACTGTGTTTCTCAAACTGTCACAAAATTTAATTCTCATTGATACTTTAATTCCATCAGTTCACTTTATTAATACATAACAAAGAGAACAGCAGGTTCATTGTTAAGAAACAATCTTCTATTCAAGCTTTTTGTACCACTTGCAGGGACTGGTTTCAGTCACGCAGTAGGTTCCGCGGATTTTAATCAGGTTATGATAAAACATTGTAGGTTTTCAATATTAGAATCACATTATAATCTCTTTTTTTCATAAAGATAAAATGATAAGAATATTTTGGTTTCTTGCGCTGAATGCATGACAATTACAATACTGCGCGCCAAAAATACTGTACATTTCAAATAGCTCAATCTCGGAAACCTTTGGACCTAGGACAAAGGTTGATATATTTTTTTTCCTTAGAATTACCATCCTACAACCGTACTGTACTATAACCATCCTACAAAACTGAACTTTCCTTCTGGAACATTATGTAACTGAAGTGCCAAAAGAACTGTCTAATATCTGTCTAAGTCCTCGCGCTGGATGACGGTAGCAACAAGACGTGGTATTGACCGTACGAGCGCTCTGTAGTACTGTAGAGATCTGTAGTACTGTAGAGATAGTGCACACCATGCATCCTGCAGAGCGCCCCGTAATTCCATAATGTTCGCTGATGGTGGATTCCTGGCAGTGAGGGCACGTTGAGTTGCATCCCATATGTGTCCGATGGCATTTAAATCCGGCGAATATGGGCCAAGAAATCATCATTTCTCAGCAAACTCAGAGGAATGTTCCTCCAGCCACTATCGGCCTTGTGCGATGTGCATTGTGCTGTTTAAAGAGGCCGCATCCGTCGGTGTAAATGCAGGACATGAACGGATGCAAATGATTCGCAAGGATCAACATCACACAGCGGCTACCGATCACAGAGGTCTGCAGGTTGTGAGGGGCCCTAATGTGTGCAGGCTGAACTCATCCATACCTTAACAGAGCCACTGCCGCCCTGTATTGGCCATTATAGGCATACGGGATTCAGAGTGCCGTCTGGGGTTTTGGTCATTCTCGAAGTCGCCCATCTGCGCGAAACAGTTGGAATCGCAATTCGTCGGACCAGTCTAAACGTTTCCAGTTATCTAGAATCCAGTGGCGGTGTTCCCGAGGCCGGGCAAGGCGCAGAGTCTTGTGATGTGTGGTTAGCAGTGGTACCGGGATGGGCCGTCGGCCCACGGAGCACAGAGAACGTTATACTGTTTGAACTAGTACTGGCCCCAGCATAGAGTTCCGCTGTTATTTGCGGCAATGTTGCACGTGGGCCGGATGTTACGATGCGTGCTGTGCACATTCGTGGAGGGCTTTTTTTTTATTGGCCACACCGCACTCGGGATGTTTTCCCTGATTTCCTGTAGTCCCGGTAACCTTTGAAATTGTTGAACGTAATTTCAAAGAGAGTGTCACCCATTTCCCGGCCACCTACAATCATACCTCTTTCAGAGTCGCTTAAATCCTGATAAGCTGCCATCGGAGCTGCGAATGCTGCTACTTCAGATTGCGGAGATATCCGCCGTTATATACAGGTCGTTTGCGGACGATTCCATTAATCGCAAGGGTGTGGTGGCATGAAATGACCATGGGAGCGCCCTTACCAGTTTTTTTTTTTGGCATTTCAATGTATATTGCAAATCAGACATCAAGTATCGTTGTAAACAAATAACATTTTTATTACTGATGAAACAAAAGAGAGCTCAGAGTAAGACAATAAATTTAAGAATATCTTTATAATGCAAACGTCCTCAACTTACCTGGAAACTGTGATTTACGTTCTTGGTGCTACATTCGGCGACACTGAGATCAGTTAAATCAATCTCGTCGAACAGCACTGACTGTAAAAGAAAGAAAAAAGAAAACAAATTAAACAAAGAAAAGTGGAGAAGCCTGAAAGCATTATAACTAATATTTACTTTATCATTTTATAACTTTAACGGTTTTCAGGAAAATAACAGTGAAATGTTTTTTTTTCGTGTTATTATTGAATATATATTTTTGTATTTGAACTAGCAAGCTGTTTTAGCGTTACTGATCTCCATCAGCAACAACTATCCAATGATTAACTCGATAAATGTTCTTAGGGGGAAAAAAAAAGTTTCTTTGGTCGAAACAAAGAAAACACAAATTAATTTGTATAAAATACAGATTTTTGTTACTCAGACGGACACTAAGGTTCACCCAGCCCTCTGTCAAATGGGTACCGAGGATTAAAGGCGGGCGGCCGTCGATATCAACTAGTCCCGTTAGTCGAGTACCGGTGGAGCTTAATCCTCCCGCGCACCCAAGGACCTAAATGGCCTGTAGGGGAACATCTTTACCTTTTTACATATTTTATCACACATGAGATAATTGCACTCAAAATCAATAATCACCTGATACATCAATGCGCTTTATTAAAAAAAGAAATACTGAAGGTTATTTTATATATTTAAAAATTCCCTACGCTATACTTGACAGAATCAAATAAAAAGAAATTATTATACAAACAATAAAGAAATTAAAAATACAATAAAAAGAGAGCTGCCGAGACTCTTATAAAAGGATATCATTTATTTTTTTATTTATTTTGAATATTGCAGTAAAGCAAAAATATAAAAACGAGACATTAATTTCCCAAGCGCTGGAATTGGAAAATAAAATATTCATTTCACTTTGCTTTTAGCCCATTATCATGAAATTCGATAGCGTTTTTATGAAGCGTTACAATAAACAAATGAACAATATAATCATAGAAAGTCAAGCAACCACCGAGGTAGTATTTATGGCACTTAAATATTAAAGGTTCAGATTCTAGAATCATATTCCCATCATTAGGAATCGGCTTAAATAACCTAGGTAATGATGGGATTAGCACAGAAAGGTTGATGACGGGGAAACGATGTAGATTGAGAAATTTAGTAAATAAAAATAGCCGTTGTGGTTTTGCAGTCATTATTACTTGTGAATCTGTCAGTGAATTAATATTAACATTGTTTGCTAAACAACGTTGTTTGTGTTTCTACCTAGAGCGTTCAATTAATTACGTACATCCATTTTATTTTCTTTGTAATTCTAAGGAGGACTTTTGTTTTGTAAAAAAATCAGCTGCAGGCACTCACATATTTTGCTCAGTGTCTATCTATAATATATTTTCTAGGTTTTAAAGTAGTTGCCGGACCTATTTCTTATTTTGTGATGCATTGCTATTTCTTATTTCATTGTTTCCTATGTGATTAAATATAATTTCTTCATATTATTATCTTTTAGGATATATATATGGACCAAGACTAACTCGGATAACCGAAAAACTCGGTTACAGCGAAAATTGTAAATAAAATAAATCGTCTAGGTTTAAATGTATATTTCAACGAATACAAAAGTTATACAGATATACCACATGCAATTCATATTGAAAGAGTTCTTTTACTTAAAAAAGTCCTTAATTGTTTTTTGTTTGATGTTACTTTGGCGTATTTCTGCAGCAATGTTTCGGCATTTTTTTAAGGATAACCCAGGATTGTTGGTGTCGAAACCATTCCCCGATTCCAGTAGGGGGTCATATGACTAATTTGCGAAAAAAAAATCCTAGAAATATTTGATAGCTTGGTTAAAGCGGAAACTCGGATAATCGGGTTTTACTGCATTATACAATCTTTATTACATAATATTAATGTAAATAACGAGAAAGCAAGAGTGAAACCTCCAAGCATAAAAACAAGAAATAAGAAAACACATTAAAAAGAAAAGAATAGAAAACCATATGCCAGACTCCGCTGGCCGTAAATGGATTTTCTGTAGGCATCAAATTAATCGCCTAAAAAAATGTTAACACATTAAAAGAGGAAATCCATTTACGGCCAGCGGAGTCAGGCATATGGTTTTCTATCTTTTCTTTTTAATGTGTTTACTTATTTCTTGTTTTTATGCTTGGAGGTTCCACTCTTGCTCTCTCTTTAACTAATATCCACCTCCGTAATGGGACCTAGGGGTTTTATGCTCTGCTTCC
>JAFIDM010006943.1:32309091-32355677 GCA_023159025.1 Thereuonema tuberculata | reverse complement strand
TATTTGTAAAATAACAATTACATTCTGAATTTTCACATTTTACAATTGCATATTCTTAATAACAATTATATCCAATCACATCTGCTACATGGATTACAATTAAATATTTTAATAATTGTTATTAAAATATTTAATTGTAATCCATATAACATATGTGATTGGATTATATTTAGATATTCTTAATAACAATTTCTCAATTGAAACATATCTCTCAATTTTTTCAGTTTTTTTGAAATAAATGAAATGAGTATTCATTAATCCGAATACTTTTGTTTCTATTCATGTAAGTAAAACTGTTGATTACCAATGCCTCCATTACGTATCGTTCTCTTTCATCTTTTTTATTTTATACAGAATGTTTACTAATGGGTCTGGGTTATGGTTGTTAATAATGCAATGTTCTGCCCATTCGATATTTTTTTTCTTTTGTATGCTCTAATATGTTCTTTAATACGTTCGATTAATGCCCTCTCCGTATTTCCAAAATATACTTCCCCGCAATTTCTACACTTTAATTTCTATACAAACCCTGTGACAGACAAATTTATGTCATTTTTCTGATCTTCTCTACACTTATTTCGTGAAATTAACTTTTTACCATTAGTTCTCAATAAATGAAAAATGTTAGTAATCAAATCAAAATTAACGTGCGTACCAGATTAAGACATCACTGAAAAAACAAAAACGCACAATAAGTAAACAAAAATCACTGAGCTTATTTTGCATTTTTGCTGGGAATCGGAGACGGCACCGTTTCGAGTTTCAACACCCTCTTCAGTCCGATCCCGCCCAGCATACGTTTATCCGTCTTGTATATTGTCCCTCTTCACTGGGCTGGGTATGCTGGGCGGGATCGGACTGAAGAGGGTGTTGAAACCCGAAACGGTGCCGTCTCCGATTCCCAGCAAAAATCCAAAATAATCTCAGTGATTTTTGTTTAGTTATTGTGCGATTTTGTTTTTTCAGTAATGAAAAATGTTGTTTAGAAGAAATTTATAATAATTAGAAGAGTATTATTTTGTAGAATTCTATTCTTTCACGAACCTCACAGGGGTTAGAAAGCCAATGTTCAAGATAGAATACTTGAACACACTCTAGACTGCATTTTCATGCTATTAAGTTATTCAATTCATTTTTTACGCAAATAATTTCGTCTTCATTTCGTCTCACAGGAAAATGCCACTTTATTCTACAGGCAATTTAATTCATGGGCGTCTACGAACTCGCAGAGATATCGATTTAACAACAAAGTGAACGAGACCGGAAGAATTTAATCAATTAAAATATTGTACAACTTCACTGAGTTACGAATTCACTTTTATGAAATAAAGAAGCCTGAAATACAGAAATGCCGTTAAAAATAGATTTCTAAGGCCGCAAAGAGCTTTTCTTTTTTAAATTAAGACTTGTGAGAATTAAATTTTAATTTTAATCTGATTTCACAAAGGATCCTGATCCATCGCGTAGCTCATGACTAAATAAAGACCCAAATTTGGCAGATTCTGACAGAAAAGGAACGGCTGAAGAAAAGAAGGAGAAAATAATTCTTTACGTAGCCAAGATGAAGAAGAAATTTCACGGAGCTCTGATTTTCTAAGAAACTTAATCAAATTGCAGAGACAGGAGTTTCTGAAGCGGACAATTGTTATAAAATAGTTTCTGCAGTCCATTGTTAACTGGCTAGCAACGAATTGATGCATGCTTTCTTTCTATTAGATTATCGTAACAATGAATTTTTAATTAGCATTATTGGTTGTTAAGGCAATCATTGCTGAAGGAACACCTAAGCCGTTATTACCCAGTCATCTACTGATATCTGAAGCGGACTGGAGATTTCCGCGCTGTCTTGTAAGATTTTTCTTAATAATTACTGTCGTGGGAGACGTCTAATAACAAATGCTGGTACCAATGATTGGCAAGACTCACGAATTGTCGTAGTAAGCCCTCAATTTTTTCCTTCTGAAATTATTAATTAACAATTAAAATTCGTAAGGATAGCTCATGCTTTTTTTCTTCTTTTTAATCTTCTAATATTTATATGGTAAATTAATTAGGGCTTCATATAGGGATATTTTTGCGAGTACCTCGTGATATAACCCATCAGTTCATTTTCTCTAAATAAATACAAAACCAGGCAACGTGTGCAATTTGCAGTCTTCAGACGATGCTGAGTAAATGACAAGTGGCCATCTTGAACCGTAAGTGGATAAATTGGATCCAACGTCTCATATTCGTTCTCAACGTAGTTCTATACTTAATGTTTAATTTTGCCCAATTACCCATTATTCCCTCACCATAGAAGTGGACACCTGCAACCGACGTGGCCTGGACCGAAAGTCGATTTTTTTTTCCTAAACCTGCAGGCCAAGGTAAGTCAACAAGATATCACTCACAGGGCTCCGACTTCTGGTTTCGACTGCAGACGGCATACATACGTTCGCACATACATAAAATCTAATAGCTTCTGCCTGCGGGTAGCTAAAAATGATGTAAATCTATTGTAATAATTTGTCATTCATACATAACTTTTTTTTTTCCTCAGGCACTTTTTTTTTTAAAAAATTAACTACATTAAAATTGTTTGTCCGACTGAATTCTGCGGATACGAAAATGTACTAAAAAAAGAAATGATTTCACCAATTATTAATTTTCTGCAAAAGAAAGGTTTCTATCTTTTCTCAGGTACTTAGAATCCTCTTTATATATTTGTTATGGTTTCTTTTCTGTTTTAACTTAGCGATCTAAGTCGTTAATAAACTTATTTCGATTAATTTTTATTTTTGATTAAAATTTGTTATTAATAGTTTGTATGGCTCAAATGTCTTATCAATCTGAACGAATTAGTGAAATTTCTCAGACAAACTTACCGATGCAAATCCTTACCAGAAGTATGAGTAAGAAATAGTATTTGAATGTAATACTAATCAGAATGGAAACTAAGCTGATATAAGTTATTGAGCTGAAATCTAAGAGTTGGCATTCCTTGAGACTAGGGTCCTAGGAGCAAAAACCGAAGGAAGGTGGACACAAATCGTTTCAGAGTCCGCACATCAGAACTTCTCAGTCAGACTGCCATGAGGGTACCCTTACTGTGCCGCAACAAAATTCGGAGAGTTGATCCGTAATTAACCATCTCCATCTGCAGTCGAATGCTCTACCACTGAGCTATACTCCCTCTTCTATTCCGTTTAATCTAACAAGGAATAAGAATAATATTCCAAGTGTTTTGTATCTAGAAACAAAAACTAAAACACAAGTAGGGAGCACCCGGATCTGAACAAGGGACATCTCAATCTGCAGTCGAATGCTCTACCACTGAGCTCTACTCCCTCCTGTATTCCGTTTAATTTAGCTTAAAATTTAGCTGAATGTTCTTATCTAGAATAAATGATAAACACCAAATCACCTCAGCAGAACAGAAATACGGCCTTTTTCATTTAACAATGAGTTTTATTCCATATTAAAAAATGTATAATTTTTTTTCAATCAGTAAAAAAGATTCATTAAATTCATTGGTAAAGCTAGATATTTTTCAAAGGATACTGTTATGGCAATAAAATAAATGAAAAAGTTTGGTATGCCGTGTATTACTGCAAATACAAATGTCAGACGTGAAGGAAAAAAGTTTAAAAAGCACTGCCGTACAGTAAGGAAAATAAAGTGAGACAATGCTGTCGCAAATTGTTATTCGCTCGTCAAGTAGTTAAACGAATTCAAACACTTCCTAGTTTTAGACACAAACACTCTTACGTAGACCGGAGCATGAACATGTACGAATTTTTTTAATGACGCGGCACATCCAAGTCATTTAAAAATCAAGGTTTTAAATCCCAATACACAGCTTTGTACGTACGAACTGTATAGAAAGTTCTAGAAATTACAACAATCATTTAATAAAGTTACTGTATTTTGAAAATTTTGTATTTAAAAGAAAAAGATAAAAGAAATGGTTGATCATAAGTGCTTTTAGTCGTAGTTGCGATTGAAGAATGCGATACTGGCTTGCTATCGACGTTCCTATGTTTGTCAATCTGGAATGAAAAAAATCAACTCCCACTGCGATGCTTTTCCTGAAACGTTGATAGTTAAGCGAATGAGATTTAAATATCAATCCCAGAGAGATCTTATCAAATTTCATAGAGATTAGATAAAGTTAATTCATTCGTTTTCACTAAATGTTCATCATTAATACTTGGACTAGCAGAATGTGCTTCCATCTAGTGGTTGCTTCTGGAACAACGTTTAATAAACATACATGTTGTTCTTTTTCTGTTTTGACGAAATCTGTTTCACAATAAAGACTGTCACCACAAGAATTTCGTCGGACGCATTGCAACATCAAAAAAAAAAAAAAAAAAAAAAACCCAGACAGTTCAATATTAAAGCGACAACAACTGTCTTGTTTGTAAATACTTCCCTGCGAATGAAACACAAGCAAATCCTTCTTGAGGCCAGACGGCCCTTATATATGTAACTGCTTACATAGAGTACACTACACAGTAAATCCATTTAGTTGACTACTAATAATCATAGTTTTTTTAAATGTTAGTTCAAGTATTCAAAGGTTCAGGCCTTTAACAAATAATAATAATAATACCTGTTAGTCATTAGATTTCAAAATTTCTTTTTCTTCTATATTTTACTTCTGTCTGGAACAAATTACTTATGACGTCACATTTTCTTCCATCTCCTAACTTTTAATTGTTCTAAAACTTCTGTGATACAATTTTAGAACAATGAAATTCAAAATTCTATTAATGTACTTAAAAATATATAAAGTGTAAAAAAAGAAAATTTTCTTACACTTTGTTCTGATGGATAGCATCTTCCAGGTAGATCTGTCGTTAGAGATCTGCATTACATTCGATGTTAGAAAATCGGAATTTTTTCTCTTTTTTTTTCTTCTATAGAACAAATCTCCACAGAGAGATTCGTGTCACAACAGAAGTTCACATTTCGCGTTGAATTAAAGCAACTGGAATAAATCAATCGAATTTAGGACCTTTTTTTTTTTTCGTTTTGGATTTAGGTATTTTTCTCGTTAAGATCCAAGTAAAGGTATGTTATTTTTCTGTTCTGATAACGAATAATTAGCAAAGAGAGACTTCTGGAAATTCTAATTTTATGACAAACTACATTGTTTGCTTATTTCGAGATTTTAAAATGAAACGGACGAATGATTAAATTTCGCAATATGCTACAGCCATTTGACAAGGAATGGTCTGCTTCCAAAGGCAATATCAACATTAACTGCAAACAGAGCAAATAGGGGGGGGGAAAATGCAACGAACACCCACACACGATCAATATAGTTTTAGTTTTACATTTATTCGTTGCAAATATTGTCATATGAATTGAAATATACTGCCTTGCAACATAATAGGAAATTTAAAAAAAAAAAAAGGAAAATTGTCCTAGAAAATTGAGGAAGACATTACAAACAACCTCCTAAAAGAGCACTACCACATGAATACAGGGGAGATGCGGAATAATTTATTCGAGAATTGTTTTCTTTTAATAAAATATTTTTTTTTCTTTTGCATCAAATTAATTCATTAACTTAAAAAAAATCTTTTTAATTGTTTAAAAACAAAATAATTTTAATATAATAAATATTTCTGTATTTACAATAAAAGCTTATAGTTTTCTATGTCGTTTTGAATTACTATATCTTTTTAAATTTCCTTTTTTAAATTGTAAAATTAATTTAATTTTGTTTTGTTGAAATAAGGTATTTTTATAAAAAAAAACTTTAGACTAGCTATCGTTATTGCATAAAGTGCAAGTAAAATTCACTTTGTGCTATGTCGTTAAATGCATTAAGTTTGAATGAGTTCAACTGATTTTTTAACTGATTTTATCTTTTTAAAATGATTTAAAAATGTAGGCCTGATACTGAAAACATGACAGTGGCAAATCTTTTAGTTTTCTCTACGTCGTTTTTCATATTGAGTTGTTCTAATGGTCTTTAATTTCCGATGAAATCACAATGTTGTACGGCCCACTTGAGTTGCTTCCCTAAACAAATGTTACGTAGCCTTCTGCTAATGATGGACTTGTAAAAATGGGCTCACTCCTCCATTAAAATCGGAATCGAGGCAATGTACCTCATTTGCTGCTGCTTTCTCGAATTCTTAATGGTTTTGAGTAATGTCTATTGAAAAGGCATTGCAGCCTTTCACGTGAAGAAGAGCTTAGATTTAGAAATCTCGCGACTGTACTTCGACTCAAATTTCCCCAAATACCCTTCGTTAAATGTCTACGTTCAATTACATAACAGAAAATACCTTACTGAATGTACAAAAAGCTAATCAGACATCAAATGATGCATCATTTAGCCCCACATCTTATCAAAACTGAGACTACATCAAAACTGAGACCAACGTACGCCACATTGCTTTGCTATCCGCTCTACGTATCAACAGTTTTATATACCTAATTCTTTTGTTTCCATTTTCTCTGCGACATTTATGTTTATCACGAATTTCCCGTAAGAATTGCCAGTAAAGTTTTGTACACTTATTTGTTTTCTTGCTTCTCATAGTAAAATTCCCGTAAGGTTTCAAACCTTTTTTTCGAAGGCAGAATTGACTTCCAAAGACCATTTGCAACTCATCTGCAGTGCTATCGTCTGCAGTCCGCCGCCAGGAAAGTTGTTGTCGTTCACAGAATTTTAAGTTTTTTTCTTCCTGAACACGGCAAAATTCCAGATCTCTTCGTAGATAATGAGATAGAACTCAGAGAGAGAGAAAGACAGCAATGAATACACTTTCCCTTAACTTCATCAATAATTTTTCGCAAGGAAATAATAATATAAATAAATAAATAAGAAAAAGAAAGTTAAATATATCAAATAATAAGCCAACACACAAATTAAAAATAAAAAGCATTTAACACATTAAAACGACATGTTTCGATCAGACTAGCTGATCATTTACAAATGTAAATGATCAGCTTGTCTAATCGAAACTTGTCGTTTTAATGTGTTAAATGTTTTTTTTTTTTGTTTTTTAATTTGTGTGTTGGCTTATTATTTGATATAATTAATTTACACATGTTAATTTTATTTATTAGAAAGTTAGATAATAGAGAAAAAAATCTGTAAAAGCATTTGAATAAAATGAATTAACTGTAAAACTAATTCATTTACATAATATTAAGTTTCAGATAAACAAATACATACTTGAATTCCATCCTTGTTTGAGACGCGAATTGAAGATAAGTTAAAATTCCGTTTTTGTTCTACAATATTTCACTAATTTTCCGGAATATCCCCGAACAAGACGTACTTCTGCTTCGCTTTACAATAAAAGTAGATCAACAGAATAACAAACTAATTATTTATCTTATGAAGCTGTTCAAGCACTGGTGAGCGGTTTAGGAGGCTGCCTTCACTTATATATCTGAATCTAGGTTTGAATCCCAGGGACCGGCATGAATGTTTCCTTTCTTTGTTTGTCTGTTTCTTCTTCTCTTTCCTTCAACAATTCTCGTTGGCTATAGACATTACTGTACATGAGGGTCTGTCCAATAGGCCTACATTCACCAGATGTAAGTCCTTGATCTAAGTGGTTTTTTTTTTGTTTTTTTAATCTGGATTTATTTTTTCCCGGAAGCGCCAGATTCTATTTCCTATCATTAATAAATACAAATGGCTGGGAAGATTTCTTCAAATGCATCTAATTTACTGTAAGACAAAGGGGATTATGGTACATAAATAATATGGTACTTAAATATCTGTTAAGCTGATCGTTAATTTTACGAGCTTTATTAGCTTTATTTATTAGAAAATAATTATAAAAATCATATGCGAAGAACATGATTTCTACTGCTCTAACTAGGGCTCTCAACGAACCGATGGCGTTCGGTTGAAGGGTCCTGGATAATATCGCTACAAGTAGATTTTCAAGGAGTTCAAAATATTTTTCTTCCTTGTTTGATCCTTCATTTATTCCCCACCGCAGGCGTCCCGCGCTTATTGGACACATTAGGGACCAGAGCACTTCGAAAACCTGAAATCATCGAAATGCGGAACCGGTCTTTTATTTAACTCAGGAATGCATTTTGGTCTAAGAAAATTGTAAATAGCACACGACATATCATGTGTGAGTGAGTAAATAAAAAACTATATATACTATATATATAGGGAGGGTACAAAGAATGGTATGGTACAAAGAAGATGTGTATTTTCTGTATTACTTAACGTATAGTCAGGATAACTCTCAATTGGAAGTGCAACTGTCCAAGTTTGATGAGCATACTCAACGTGAGCACCTTTCGTCACCCGGCACACATACAAATAATAATTCCTGCTAGACTCGATGAAGCATGTCCGGTGTGATGACCTCCACAGCATGGGTGATCCGTTCCTTGATGTCACTGATAGATATGGTCATTGTGGGTACGTACACGTTGTCTACCACATACCATATAAGAAGGGGTCACATGGTGTTAGGTTCGGCAATGGGCACCGGAGGAGGTGGTCGTCAGCATCTGTAACACGTGTTCTTCTAGAAAGCCGGATTGGAATGTGCTACAGATGCGAAGTTGATGACAATACATTAAATATGATAATATAAGGTCTTGTAACTATCATATTGTTGCCTCTTACGAAATTCGAAAGCGTTTATCGATCTTTTCAACTTTATGACAGTTTAAGTTACTTGTTTTAATTCCTTCAAGATTTTTTTTTAATAAACTAATGGAAGTTCATCGTATTCTGAGAAATTTACGTTACCTTTCAATTTTATCGAAAAATCGAAATTGAAAGATCCACCATTTGGAAATTCTTGTTGACTTCAATTCCCTAATGAATTATTGGAGTTTCCTAAAATTCTTTCCTATTCCCTCAGAACCATCCAAGAATTGAAAGTAATATTTGTAGTAACAAGAATCTACATTTTAGTAGCTTTCTTCGAAGAGGAAAAATTATTACATAACTAGAAGAACACGCATGGGAAATATGAGCATTTACTAAGCGGGCGTTCGCTTTTCGTTGTCATTTTGCATTTACTTACAAGGGTATATAGCTTGTACGCTGTCTCCATCTACGGATCGTCGAAGCAAAAAGATATTTGCAAAAAAACAGGAAGTAGAAATTTTATTAACCGTAAAAAAGGCTTTTGACTCTTTAATTTTCATCTTATATTAAAATAAAATGTCTCCCTAAATTTCTAACATCGGTTGGAGTTCTTTGTATGAACAGTCAATAATACATGTGGATCTGAACAGATGGTTGACAACAATTATTTATTAATCCTTGTTTAAATTCTAATTGACTTCACTTAATATAACGAACTGTAGGATTCGAAACTTCAAGTAGTATCTGTTCTGCGGAGAGAAGCTGTTTCACTTTATTCGGGATTTTGTCAACAAAGTCGATTTGAATGTAAACAAGGAAAGACAATAAAACAGCAAAAACAAGGCTTCAAGTTTAGTGAAGCCGAAACTAAAGCCCATCCGAGGCTTGGATTCCCGATAAGGCTGCCTTTTGCAGCCAATGTTGCGAAGAGACACGGCAGAGGAAGGCAACCGAGATAGGCCTTGTTCCCAAGAATGTTGTGGGCAGGAAAAATGCATTAGAATAATTGCATGCGATGCTCCACAGACTCCAATTAGTAACGAACAGGACAAGATTCCAGCGGCAAAGGCAATACTATTTCGGGAGCCCATTTCTCAGAAGATGACGTCACAGAGCGTGTGTTGGATTTAATGGAAACAAAAATAAAATAATAAAAAAAAAAGGTTAGACCATTTTGTTAAAAAGTCGTACTTTAAATATAAAACTCGGATTTCTAGCTGGAGCGTCTTAGTTTACTCCATTATCCTATTGTAGTAGTTCTCAAACAATTCGGCGAGAAGCGTATGAAAAGATGCGAACAAATCTTGAGGAGATGGGGAATAAAGGAAGTTTTTCTTTCAAGGAAAACTTTCTGTTGCTTTTTATTATTATTAGTTAAATAACTACAAAAAAAAAGTTGAAAAATTAATAAAACTGATCTGTTATTCTCTTCAAGCAATAATAATTTGAAAATCTTCAAATAACTGTATTTTAATACACGGTTTTTATTTTATATCCCCAATATGCAATATTATTTATTTTTGTTATTTATTATTTACAACATATTTGTATAACAACTTTAGATTTTCTAATTTCCTTTACATTTATTATCACTAATATATTTTAAGACAAAGATATCCGATGTTGATCTACGATCATGTCCATGCAAATAGTAGATTCGAGAGGAGGAGTGATTTCAAAATGAGAAGCTTGAAAATTAACGCTTACATCGGCACCTTGTCAGCACATCTATAAATTAATCGCTTTAGAAGAATATGTCCTCTGCTTGCTTCATTCGCCAACCCCCACACTAACTATATATTCTTTTATTTTTGATGACTATTAGTTCAGCTTCTAAAAATCGTGATGCTGTATTATGTTACATTACCTTACTTCCTTTTATTACTTTAATGCATTTCTTCACCTAAAAACCAATTAGGACAATCTCTCATTTGAAATAAATTAGTTTAGAGAAAATGGCTGAATGTAGGATAAAGATATGTGCATGTATGAGACTTGAAATGAAAATTACAAACCTCGCTTGATTCTCTTTTGTGTTTGCACGAAATGAATAACTATTCATTGTAGACTCTCGATCAACGAACAAATTTCCTTTCTACGATGTGTTTTGCTCACAGAAGAATAACAAAACCGGCAGAATATATAATACGAAATTTTAACTTGTTTTGAATTGACTCTTACATAATGCCTACAAAAAGTGGCTTTAATTTCCTTTTTGTTTTTGTTTTTCTTTCCTGTCACCGTTACGACAGGCCTTCTACGTCGTAGACTAACAGAACAGTGTCAACAATATCAAAATTCAGAAAACAAATCAATAAATTCGTCAGCAAATGAGACGCTACCATCCTAATCCTAACTATTATAAAAGCGAAAATCTGCAATTTTTTTGTTTGTTTGTCGTTCATTCACGCTTCAACGGCGAAACGGGTCAGAATGAAATTTTGCATGCAGGTAGTCTAGGACACGGAGTTCGACAGAGGCTAGTTTTCATCCCGGTCGATCAAGTAGTTCCCATGGGATGAATGAAAAACTTCCCACAATTGCCCAAAATGAAAAACTTCCTAAAACTGTCAATAGATGGCGCTAGCGCAGTTTTCAATGAGTGCATTTAAAGTATTCCTAAATTAGCGCTGTTTTAAATTGCGCCACAGTTCTGAATAAATACACGATACGGTTGGATTTTAATATTGTATTGCATGTACTGTTTAAAATTTAAACTTTAATTTAGTTTCAGTTCAATGTTTCGGTTTTTACATGATTTAATTTGGTTTTTCGAATAACTAATGCAAGGCCTTTCGACTAGTTAATTTTATAGGAATTTCCCTCAATTTAAAAGTATGTATGTCTGTATTCAGCAAATTTACTTTATAGTATCAATGAAAAACACAATTCATCAAGTCTCCACCCCCCCCCCCCATCTGATAAAACCAATGCAATCGCATCTATAAAGAAAATCACAAATGACGTCACAAACTACGACAACCAACCAGCAACATTCTTTACTAAAAATTCAGCTGTAATACTTAAAATAACACAAATCTTTCCGCTATTTTAATTACATATATATTTTAGCTCATATATACTGCTAAAGTATTGAAGATTTGTCATTTTCAAATATTACAGCTGAATTCCAGACTGTCAGGGAAAGGGTTTCGGCAAAGTAACAGAGATAGTCGCATCACATCACATCAGATGCAGAATATCTAGAAGTGTTCTTTACTATTTCGAAGCAATCTTGAAATCTCTCATTGTTCCCATATGATATCACGTTTATCAACTATGTTTATTTGATTCGTTTAAATTTTATGATTAAACGACAAAGTTGCAGTAAAATTTTAGAAAGGAAAAAAATAAAAAAATAGAAGGATCATTTAAATGAAAACGAGCCAAAGGGCTTCTTTGCAAGACACATTTCATCTCTCGTAATGATTCTATGGTTTGAAACGGCAACTTCCTTTTGGTTTAGGAGCAAATGTCTTTCCGCACAGAATCCAAGTTATATGGCACCCACTAAACGCAAATCTTCCGGTACTGCAGACGATCCTGGAAAACGGTGTGCACACTTCCAACACTTAGTCCAACTCTGTCGGCAAGTGCTTCCACTGTACTCTTCTGTCTTCTCGAATGAGACTTGTCAACTTCCCCTCGGAACCATCGTTGATAGTACGGTGTGCTTGACTTGGCCTCGAATCATCAGTCAACGATGACCACGCTATTTCATACCGCTTACTCCATTCTTTAACCGCGAGAAAGTCGTGCATTTTTAGTACACGTTACTCATGCAGCGATGGATTTCTGTATTTCGAAACCTTCCACGGTTAAAAAGCGGATAGCAGTTCATTCTTCAAAGTTCGGTGCTTCAGTCATGACTGTTTGGATGGTATATTAGCACGACATTCTGAACAAAAGCAGACTGCTATTCTCGTCACGTGATCGCAGAGCCGTTTGTCCTGCGTCGTTACACAACAGTGGCGCCACCAATGCTCGATGTCGAAAATCCCCAATAAACTTTTCGGCATTTTATATGTGCTTTGGTTTCTTTTCAATGGCTCCTTTTCCTTTGAATGGCCCTCATATAGATTATAAATTAACAAAACTTAAGTTGTCTTTAATTATTTCTTGAGCTTTAAACTAGCTTCAAAGAACGTTTCAAAATCATTTCAGACCATTTTTGAAAGGTAACTGAAAACCCATTCAAGTTGAAAACCACTGATCCTATCTTTAATAGTCTGCAGTATCAGATAGATGAGCATCCACTTTATTGTAGCTTTGCTATAAAATTTGACCGTTAATTATTTTAGTTCATCATTCAAGGAACTTCACTTCCAGAAGAGTCGATTTATGGATAATAAAAACACATCAATCAATAGTTGAAGGTCTCTTGTAGAGGAAGGGGTGGTAACACTATAAGGTCATTCCTAGAAACGATGTCAAGAGTGTTTTGTTAATTTATGGATCACATTACGATGGACTCATTCAGATTTTAATGTCAGGGCAGCATTTATATTTCAGAAAATGAAATAAGAATGTTAAGTTATTAATTAGAGATCGATGGTTCAACTTTTTTCTTTGTTTTCGGTTAATGTTGCAAAAAAAAAGTTATATAAAAACAAAACTTTTTCTTTCGAAATTCCTTATTCTCTTCTCCAGCTTCCAAATGCGTCAAGAATTATGACTATCTCTGAGTTTTGTGTTGCAGGCACGTTGAAGTCCACTTGTCTGTAGCGCTTGTCTCCTGTTTCGATTTCTCAAGCTTTGTATCCTATTTCGTTGCGTCAGCAACGATATTGTTCATTTATTAGCAAGAATGGAAGGATTTTGATAAATAACGAAAGAATGATAATCACTAATAACAGATATTGTTGTTCGTCAAGACATTGTTGTACATCGGAACAAAAGAATGAAAGATATAGATAGAATGAACAAACATGTTGTAAGAGTTTAGAGAATTAAATATGGTAGATTCACCAACAAAAATTATAAAAACAGACTAGATCAGTAAATATTTTTATTTATCCAAGACTTTACAGGAATGTTTTAATTTTATTTTTAGCTTTGAAACGGATTTACAACTTTACATTCAATATAAAAGGTTAACCATCATTTTAGTCTTGTAATGCTTGATTGACAAGAAATGTAATCGTTAAAATTATCGTGAGTGAGCAGAATATATTTTTACGTACACATTTTACTTTTGCTTACCAATTCAGAAATTAGCCATTAAGCGATTCAGAAATTTCTATGGAATTCCTTAGTTTTCTCTGCAATACTTCTGTGTCGTACAGATAAGCGTGACATTTCAGAACCAGTTCCTATTTAGAATTTTACATCTTCGGAATTGAGAGCAGATATTTTTCAGTTCATAATCTTGATTGTAGTTGAAGTGTTCCACTACAGGCCTTTGTGGCCCTTGGGGTCGCGGAAGATAAGGCTCCCGGCGTACCGTGACCAAAGGGTCTAAGTTGAGGTCGGGTGATCAACAATCATAAATTTCGTGATTGACGCAATATCAGATTTTTGATGTCTGAAAAAAACGTCGTCACACGAAAAAAACAAAAAATAAATAATATTTGCGAAAAATAAGTAAATATAAATTTAAAAAATATCAAAATTTTTGTTTATTTATTGTAAGCAAACTACGACTATAATTTATTACAAAGATATATAAATACATAAGAGAATCAAAATAGAAAAAAACCTAAGATAAATTTTAGTATGTCAACTCTTCTACACTGTTTTTGCTTTTGAAAATACTTCGAAAAAAGTTTAAAAAAAATACAAATATCAAAATGAATGGAAACTGTTTAAATGACGTCAGACATTTCACAATGAGATTTGATTCCATTTCGAAATATTTTTTTATCTCAAATTGACAAAATAAAGTGCAAAACATCATCAACATCTTCCTATCAAGTATTCATTACTTGTGTTTTCCTAAATTAGTCTTAGGCGATAACTTTTTACTGAAATTCTCCCAGTAGAAAAAAATTCTGAATTTTTTTGGTTTGTTCAATGTAGCCACAACAAACAATAAAATAAAAATAATTTTATTGTTACGATTTCTCTGTTTAAAAAAAATGCTTAATTGGGAAATAAAATAGACAAATGAAATATTATCATATTGAAGGTTCGTTAAGGCCAAAATAATAAAACCAGCTGTGAGGTCTGCATTACTCAAGTTTAGAGTTCATTTTAGTTTAAGCATGCATGTTTCAAGAATTGCAAGGTTGTTGGTTTTTCCCCTCCTAACCCTAATTTTTTTTTCTCTTCTCATCTATTAGATCTCCCATAACTTTTGGTGTCTCCGATCAGGATATCGTAATCGTCCCAAAATTACTGAGATGAAAGTAACCACGGCGCGTACTTATTATGTAGTTTTCCAGGCCCAGGTCTCCTGAAGAAGGCTCAAGAGACTGAGCCGAAATATTGAATAGTTCGCAGTCGGAAATTACTGAGTCACGCATATATTTTATATTTGAGTAGCATGGGTTGTTTTTCCTTGAGACCTTATTTATATTTCAGGAACATTTTATAATTTTATAATAAATAATAATAATGCTACCAGTTTCATATCTGTGAAATAATAAAAATATACTGAATTATAATGTAAAGCATTTACTAGAAAAGCTCCTTGGCCAGTTGTGTATTTGTAAATCTCCAACAACACTCTTACTTCTTCCACTTTTACCCAGAGTTCAACAACTCTGATGGCGTTTTCTAGGTTGAATGGATAAAAAAAAAAAAATACAAAATCCGGGTTGAAAAACTCGGAAACAAATTGCTTCTCTTAAAAGCAATCTTCTCTGTCGAAAGAGAAATTTATCGCTCTGTTGTCACTGGGTTTTTAGGTCACAGTCAATCAGCTCGGGTGTGTGTGTGTTCGCATTCGTGTATTCTGCTAATAAAGTCAGTGGGTTTGAGAATTATGCTGATGGAAGCATCTGCTTTCTCGGATTTGCATTGAGTTTCCATTCGCGAAGATTCCGCATGCCATTAAATCTAGGAAAGCAGTTCTTATTGGTTATGAACAATTTGCATGTTACAGAGATCGGAATAAACTCTGTGAAAAATCAATTTCGCTGCGACACCAGAGGCACAGCTAAGCTTCGAAGTCTCTTCTCGTGGAAGAGTCAACTGTGATTAACATTTACTCAATAAGAAAGAAAGAAAACTATTTTGCAGATTATCTAGGATTTCCTTCAATAAAGAGTTACAAATATATATTCTAAAAATAATGTACACAGAAACAAACAATTACGATATGTTAAATATCTCTTTCCATACGTTCATAAGATATTTCGCCGCTTAGCCCCCTCCCCAAAAAAAATGGAAGAAAACTGATTAAGGATTTAGTTTTATTCTGAACTTCAAGATTGGTGATTCGTTGTAGACGTATTTGACTATTTAAAAGACAAAAATCACATAAGTATAATATGTGATTACAGTACAATGTATTTAACATCTAAAATACAATAATGAATCATTTTTTTTTCAGTAGTTTTTCAACAGTTACACCGTTCCTGTTGCTCAAAAACTTGAACACTTACGAAAATACAAATAGAAGAAAAATATTCAGGATTTTCTGCGAGTTAAATCAACTTAGGAACTATTATGTAACATTCAAAAGGTATGTCGTTAAGTTGGTGAAGATTGTTGGATGTATGCTTGGAATGTTCCAAGAAGAAATTCCAAGAGGGAGCCTAAGATTTATCAATCTGAAGAAAAACGATCAAGAGGTTGTCTCAAGATGACATGGAGACGAATGATGGAGAAAAAAGTCTAAGTCTTAGGAGAATCTGATCAAAGTTGAGGTTCCACTTAATGGAGAAGAGAACAAAAAAATAACAGTATCTCAATCTTGTGCCACCAGCACGAATAGCAGAAATAAGTATAAGAAGAAAATATATTTGGCGAAATTACTTTAAAAGAAAGAATTTTCTTTTACAAATGCAGATACTATTCAAAAGAAATACTTATGTAAAAAGAAGTTCAAGAGAAACTATTAGTGGATTGAAATAAGCTTTTTCAAACAGAAGGAGGAAATATGAATTAGTTGAATATTGCATAAATCATCAAACGACTGTCTTTTTTCATTTCATAGGATTGTATCGAGATTTTATAGAATTAAGATAAGAAAGGAATTGCCTTTCCGATTTCTATTTGATTCAGGTGCTGTTCTTTCGTTTCCTTTTCTTATCTTTGTTTCTTTAGTTGATTTCACAGCACGTTAAACTTTGGGTTATTTTACAGAATTATTTTTAGAAAATTCAATATTAGATACATTGTGTGTGAATTGCTAAATAATAAATAGCTACACTATTTTTTAATTTTAAGTTAAATTTTAAGTTTAATTAAATACACTTAATTATTCTTATAATTTTTCTTGTTCGCTGTACTTATCTTGGATAACGAAGATACTGCGATGGTTTTTACTTTCAAAGGTTCAAAGACAAACAGAAGGGAATGAAAGGAAGACATCTCCAGATGACCCACAGGATGAAAGTGAAAAAAGTTAAATAAAAAATCCAGGCCTTTCCAGAGATTCGAAACCAGGCGTTTTCGCAGGGCACCAAAGAGATACCGAGTCGATGCCAAGACCAGTAGATCAGCATTTGACAGTGCAGCACTGTGTAAAGTGAGGTATCTATAACTTACTTAACAGTTCTTTATTAAAAGCTTTCATCACACTACATTGCATCTTTGGCTTCCTAAAGTTTATATATAAAAAATCACTTTAGATTTGTGCTGAAAGTTGCAATTTCTGTACCAATAAAGTTTTAATGCTAAAAAGTTTTGCACAGCTAATCAGTAATGGAAGAAATTAGAAAATTAAATTAAAATCGATTGTTTCCAAGTTTTGTTCAATGAAAAAAAAAAAAAAAAAGTTCTTAAGAACTGAAGGCCTGCTTTCTTTAATGTGCTATTTCTTTTCCTTGTGTTTAAATTTTTTTTTTTAATCACGAAACATTAAAATATTACAACTTCTGAATATTACAATATCGAATATTGAAATTTCTGGAAAAAAATACTTGATTTAATTTTTTTTTTAAAACAGCATTATTTACTTAAATTGTCTAAAACCGATTAATCATCTAAAAAATTGGGTTTAACGTGCCGTCAATTCAACTTAAAAATGACTGTTAGGCCCAACATTAATCATATTAATCCGATTAAACATATTTGACGTGATTTTAATCCAAGATAATGGATTAGCTAAGAGGATTAATATCCAATTCTTTATGACATCAATAGAAATCCAATGTTTCATTTTTTGCTGCTTTTCGGTGAGAATATTTGTCACCTTGTTGCGCTAATTTGTCCAAACAGGCCCACTTGGTTACGATTTCAGATATAAAAGTTAAGTAATCTTCAAATATACATTCCAAGTATTAAGAGAATCCATCCATCAATCAAATGATGTTATTGGGGGGAGGCGGGGAGACACAAATATTAATTAATTTGATCCTAGGAAAGTTAACTAAAAATGACTGTCATATAAATTTATTTATCGTAAATGAAAGCGTCATAAAAATGCCCTTACATTTGTCAAAACAGAAGTTTATCACAATGAACGGTGGAAAGCAATATATTAGAACGCTTCCACTAGCTCCATTTTTATTGCAAATGCTTCGCACGCTTCTACAATTATGGAAAATTCTACTGCAGATCAGAAAACCATTTTCAATTTTAATGAGAAAAATTTTGACTGCAGCGATTTTCTGTATTGCGGAATGCAACTGAAATGACCTTCAAAAGAAAGCAGTATCAATACGGCACTGAAGCAAAGTCTTTTTTTAATTTCTAACATCTATTTTATTAAGAATTTTTAACAATGATAAAGCATCAGCATATTTTAACTCTCGTAATAAATAAATCCGAAAAAAAAATGTCACGTATTCCATTTCCAGTAACTTCTATTTAGTCGTATTTAAATTGAACTGGAAAAGAATTATTTTGTATATTTTTGCTCAAAAATTAACTACTTCCATAATGGCTTAATATATGATAAACTATTTGGCAAAAATAGGTAAATATGCGTTGTTTTTTTTTACAATTAATTGTCAATATTAGAAAAGTTGTTAAGAATTAAAAGTGAAATCATAATAAGTTTTTCAAGGGACAGAAATTAAGAAACTAATACATTAAATTTGGAGTAAAAAAAGGCCCATCTTCAATTATGATCTACATATTGAGAAGGGCATCAAAGAAAGTCAAAAACTACCTTTTTTTATAGAGTTAAATATAAAGGTAATGCAAATTCCTGAAAACTGGAAGGTTTGAACCTAGTTATGATTCGATAACAGCATTTTGAAATATTTCTAATTACCTTATAGAACTAAAATGATTGACAATAGAAATCATCAAAATATTCTTTAGTGTTCTATTTGAAAGAACCATGCACAAATTATAAACAATTCATATTGAAAAGAAACATTATAAATACAGTACTCTCTCTCTTAACCGGCCGCCCATGTGCTACACTGTGACTTTGCTTTTAAAAAAAAAAGCATGCAAAATAAGAAGCAGAAAATAATCAGATTTATTTAAGTAATTGTTTTTCCTAAAATGTACAGTACTTTACCGTTTCCTTTTATTACTTTAGCAAATATTTGTTTCGTAAATTTATATCTAGGACGAAAGAAAGTTTTGTTTTTGCTTATTGTGATACCTGCTTGTGACAACAAGTATAGGAGTGTATACTGTAACTTGTACGTACTGTAAGTACGTATATAAATTTTTATTTTGTAAAATTGTATAATCTTTATCTCTTTGATTGATCTTTTTCATGTAATTTAACAGTAATTAAGTTAAAACCTATTTAAATGTATTTTTGGTTTAACCAGCCTAGGATCCGGTCTCAAGCTGAACGGTTTAAGAGATAGATGGTTAAGAGATGAACGGTCTACTATAGACTAAAAAAATATTTTTGTGAAGATAAGGAGATTTATATTTAAACTAATCCTATTCATACCGTATTTAAATAAATTTTAAATAAGAGAATTAGTAAAAACGAAAATTGTCATGTCAAGATCTACCAAGGTTTCGAATTCAAGATCTACCAAGGTTTCGAATTTTTGAAGTAATATCTATTTGATTGTATAGGACCTCTTAACGATGAAATAACTCCTGGAAACACTGTTGAAACTCCTATGTTGTATCCTTAAGATGCATTTTACCTATTTATTTTGTCTGATGGTGTTTTAATTCTTGGGAACAAAAATGTTGGATGAGTAATGAGAATTGATCGATATTTGTCATCATTTTTCCATTCCGATCGGGGACTGCCCTTAATGGACTCCAGAAACAGCGCAAAGGACTTGAACACACACGCAGATGAGAGACAAGTATTTCCATGAACCTTACCCCAGCCTCTGGATCGTTTTATTCACCTTTTGTATCCAGCGTAATTTGATGGCTGTGCTTTGCTCTATTTTAAAATTTCTGACGGATCTTCTAATGTTTTGTGTAAATAATCGAGAACTAGTGAAACGATACTAAGCTCAGTGGAGAATGCATACATAGAAATGCGAATAGTACAGTATAGTGTAAGGTAACATTTCATCAATTTGTTTTCAAATACTTCCATTATGTGTTCTCAAGTCAAGGAGTTCTAAAAATTTCTACTTTATTTAAAAACTACTATCTCTCTGCTAAAGGATGAAAAGGTTCTTCTTCTGTTGTTAAGTAATTTGTATTATTTTTATTTGTACTGTGAGATGGCTTAAACTAATTTCCGAATTTTGTGCCATACATGTGTTAGTTGTTGCACAAATAATTGAGGTAAACTGTTTACTCCTGTGGTTCAAGAATTAAAACTTGTAGGTTCCTACAGTAGATTCATTTATGTAAATCTGGATATTGCAGAGTGAAAGACTGTAACAGCCAACCTAATGAATAAATTTATAGCCAATCATTTTCTTTGAGCCATAAATTTTATAGTTAGATGACTAGGTCAAGGTTTTTGCAATTTCCTGCTATGCTGTTTTGAGGTCGGATGTGCGATGCCAGTAATATACGTAAGTTGATTGCTTTTGTAAATAGCAGGAATAAATGTTCTAAACCAGATAAAGACATGGAAAACTGTTCTACTACGATTGAGTTAAAAAAAGTAAACAAATAATAAATATTTTGGGGATTCTTGATAATAGAAGAAGAAAAAAAAAACAATTTCGGGTTTCTTTTTCTTAGATTTTTGACTCCGTATTAATGGTAGAAAATGACAAGTTCTCTGGTAACACTATAATTTCAGTGAATGAAATTTTTTTGCAAATCTGTAATCCCTGTGACCCTTGATTATGCCTTTTTTTTTACGACAATTGGCCCTATTAATATTTTGTAGCATCTAACTAGTAACTAGGTTTCAACACTTCTTATTCTATGGAAATAAGAAATAACGACGTAGAGTCGTGAAGTAAAACACAAACTTTACAGTCAGCAGACTAGTGATGATTCGCTCGATTACCGAATCAGTTTAACCTTTAAATCTTACAAATTTTATGGCTCAAATGACCGCAACAGAAGTCTTCAAAATGTCTGCTTTACAATCTTTTTCAATGCACCTTCATTCTTGAACAGTAAATATTTAGGAATACTTTTTAAGTAACTTTGCAACAAAATTTATGGAGGAATTACTGATATTCACACCAAAATTTAAATAAAAAAAAGTTCGATTCTTAGTCAGGCCTTTCACTTTATATCAGCTTCTACAATAAGATCGTAGACTAACTTAAATCACAGTCTCAACCAGCTTAGTTAACTTGGGATAACTAATTTGGTTGTATTCTTTTAAATACACTTACAGTCCTTATAGGGTTACAGTAAAGAAGGTACGTACATATTTGATGTTGTATCAGAATTTTCGTGAATTAAGAGACGTCATTTATACTGTTAATTGATCACTCTACCATTTTGGTAATTTTAAAATGTGATCTTATTTTTTGATCTTTGCAAGTGACTCAATTTCCAACAATTTACAGTCTTTAAAAAGTAACATGACAAAAAATTTGCGTTTTTCTTGTTACATTTTGAGATTTCAAAGTGTTAAACTCTTTAATTAACTTCAATATCACTATTTAGTCTTCTGTCTTAAATAGTGAGGTTATTAACAATAAAAAAGACTCCTTTAGAGTGAGCCGAGACTCTAAAGCAAGTATAATATTAAAACGCCTTCTCTATTCTATTGTGTATTTTTATTGAAGAAAAAAAATTGCACTTTAAAATTCATCTAAGGGTCTCTTGGCTTAAGAGCTAACAGAAAATGAATAATTAAAGACCCTTCATACTGTCATTTCATGCTCTTCGTCGCAATTCATAAACTATTAATGAAAGTTAAATCCTGCATCCGAAATCCTCTCGGTAACTCTGGGGATTTTCAGTGCTTAAAATCCTAAGCAAACATCAAATTGGAAAGCCTCTAAGAAACGAATTCGTCACAAAGAACGTCTGTCTTCAAGTCCTCCGATAGGTTTCAAGTGCTTACAATTGTTCTTATTGCAAAAAAAACTTAATTCCTTTTTTATTTCATGTCAACTACATGTTCTGAAGTCTCACAAAAAAAGCGCTCCAGCGATCTCGACTTGTCATTTCATTAAGAGCACCGCATAAACCGAACCCCAGGTCTTCCAACCGCCCTCTCACAGCCGACAGTTGATCGATATCCAGTAACCCAAATTCCTGGGCTGAGGTGGAGCAAGATAACAAATCAGCAGCAGAATGGAACTTGCAGGCAATATTCGCACACGAGACCCTGGCAATTATTTACCACTGATGAGCTTTACTGAAATGAACTCATTGTCAGAAAATTATATGCAAACAACTCCCAACATTAATTCTAATTGGATCTGTTTCAACGAGCGATGTATACGTACGTCATATCTATGTCAACATTGTGTTAAATACAAGAAACGTATCAAAATGTAAAGAAAAGCTAGTTTTCCCGACCTTAATTCGTAATTTGGAATAAAAAGTTAGTATCGCTTAAACAAGCACTAAAAAATAAACAAGAAATTCTTTCAGAACTTAAAATATTAAGTATTCTCTTAAAGGTTAAAACAATGCAAAGGAAATGTCTGTGATATGAAAAATCCAACATGGCCGAATGCAAATGATGATGTCGTAAAAATTCCTACTGATTCGAAAACAATTACCAATTTTACTCAAAGCACGAGGAAATTTACTTGGATTATTATGAATTGTTGGATGTTAACCAAAATTCAGTCTTCGCACAATTGAATTTTTCGCTTCAATTGTTTTTTTCGTCGTATTTTTGTCCCTTTCGTGAAAAATTTCTCTTTAGGGATACAAACCAAGAAACTTCGAAATAAGACGTCTCTTGTCTGTAAATATGCATTTCAAGTTTCATGAAGATCTGTTCACTAGTTCAGAAATTAATAGAAACAATGTATACTTTACCGACATTATGAGATTAACTTTCCTTGACAGAATAACCTCATTTCAACCTATAAAAAAATTTTAAAAAAATAAAAATATCCCAACAGAATAAAAAAATAGATTTAAGTTCAACATATTTTGATCTAATCTTAAGAAACAAAAATATATTTTCTTAAGATTTTTGTTTATTCTCAGTTGGAGAAAAAAATCATTTAAAAAATGTCCTCATATATCATCCATCTAAATCTCTTATTTAAAAAAATTGAAAAAAAAATGCTTCATATTAAAATTATTGAATAAATAGCAACAATTAAAATTCAGTGCTGAAATAATAGAAATCTTATTTCTCAGATGTCTTATTCGTTTTGTTGATTGACTTATAATGTTCCCAAACGTTAAATCTCACATTATAATGAATCTTATAATGGATCAATGTAAGATAAAATACTTAACCTCGGCACTGATTCTTATCCTCTGTAACACATTCAAGTTGGTCAAGAAGTTTATTTCCGTCCTTCTGTGGAATAAATTGTGAACGAGAAATTTTTCCCTCTTTACATAAATGAAATATCTTCTCTTCATTGAAATGTGCTTCCTTGAGTTTTTTAACCCAGTAGGAAGGATAGGAACAAAGCTACTTTGTGATGGCAATTTCTTTGCACGAGGTTCGTTTTGGGAAATTTATTTTGTTTTGGGAAACGGTTGCCCAATTTCTGGTCGCAAAAGAGTCCACTGCCAAACGAGTGGAACGGCCTCATTCCCTCAGCTGCATTCGCGTGCAGAGCTTCTCTGCATCACAAATGAATATTACAGCAAAGCACTGCCGTGGTAAATCAAGGGATTTGCGTGGAAATTGGCCAAAAAGGGAGAACCTCCTTCGGTATTTGATGAACAATTGGAGTTGATGACTGAGAAAGCGAAACCAATGCTTCTTATTCAATATTGAAAAAAAAAATGTAATAAAAATAGTGCTATGGAAATTTTCGAATATCCGCTTGGTAAAAATCCAAGTCGTTGTAAAAAGACATTGAATAGTTTACAGTAAATTTAGCTTTTTATGAATTTATTGTTTCACTTATGACAATACTTAACGGTTTTCTTGGGTCTAAGATTCCCCATTAAGAAGCCTAATTTGTATCAAATGCAAAACGGATGCACATTTTGTATGCAAAAGAGATACACAAAAATGAATATGTAGTAACATTCATTAAAATTTCAACAATATGGCAACGGATTTTGACAAGTTCTGCTCCTACCTCATTATTTTTTCATATATTCTCTCTTTAGGTTACTTTGGATATATTTATTTCTCTTTAAAACTGTATTCTAGCATTTTCATCTTATAATTCTTTTTTTCTTACAGAAAAATGAAACATTAGGAGGCAAAGGTTTGATAAAAAAAAAAAAAATTCTGAAGGTCTGGTTATTGAACTTTTTGTGAGAAACTTGTCTCTTATAAGAGTCAAATGATATTCTAAGTATAAACGAAGTAGAAAGACGTAATTTAATTAGCGGATAATACTCTCTAGAATATCTTGTAAGTAATTAGGATCAGGTGCCTATGAAAAATTACACTTCGGCTACCTTCTGCGTCACTACAGCCTCTTTAATAAGGGATACCGTCTCTCTCTCAACATATTTGCTACACAAACGTTGCTAATAGGCACAAATTAGAAGCACGTGGCATCTTCCCCAGAGTTACCTTACGGTTTATTGATCTTATGATGGCATTTCCAATAAATTACCCGGGCCTGACGTCACTTAAAGAATTCACGAAAATTCCCAACAGAGTCGACAGAAACAAGCTAGTGATTAAAAGAAATGAGTTAAATATTGAAAAATTAACAAAAATTTTACTTGTGTATTTTGAAGGTGAAGTTTGTGTTTAATTGTTCATCTGCGGAAATAAATTAAGTCTCCGGGAATATCATTCATGTGAATATCTGAAAAACCCTCTCCTTAACGCCTTTATTAGGTAACTCTTCACAGCTTAGCGAATTGTGAATATTTAAATATTATTTACGTAAAAGCTTAAGGTAAAGACTTAATGCATTAATATAATAATTAAATATTTTGACAAGAAATACAGATAAGATTTTCAATCTGCAAGTTAGAACAATAATGTAATTTTATCTTAATGCATTTTTTTAATTTTTATGTTTGCGAAATTGAAATTCAAATTTCCGTATAGTAATTGATGGATAGTAAAATGAACAATGTCTAAATGTTTTTTAATTTTACATATTAACAAAGAAAAATATAATCAGACGTTTAGCAAAATTTTCAAATATATACTGACACATGCGCATAAGACTCTTGTAGACAGACAACCAAAAAAATCTCACACACACAAATACGCAAAAACACTAAATCGCAAAAGAGAAAAACCGTGAAAAAATTCACACACACTTACAAACATGGACTGCAGAAAGAGGGATGTAAGGGCTCTCTGTATCGGAGTCTTACATTTAAATTCATGAAATGCGGCAGGCAAAGAGATCGGTGGTGTCTTAATGAAGACTCCTGTGTTTTTGCTATTTTACGAACTTAGCGTGACTTCCTAGACACGTAGCAATAAATATTGCAAGATTTTTTTTTAATTTATGAAAGACGGAGGAAATGTTTTTCTAGAACATTCGCTTTTCCCTTGCCACTGAGAACTAAATATTTAGGTATTTATGTCGTTTTGACATGGTTATCAGAACTCAAAAGATAATGATGTTTGCATATAAAATTCTATCTATGCCCTACTGCGGTCTAATTAACATCATCAAATATTAATTTATCTTTCATTTCCAGAAAAAAAAAATCTATCAAGACCAACTAACTCGAGAAGGAACTGGCATTGAATTCCAATTCCAAAAAGTATCTTCTCATTAAGCGAAAAAAAATACTGTCTACTGTTCGTTATTTCAATCTATATTTGGTGTTGCTAAGATATTATTCCCGGTAAATATGGCTCGATTAAAAACAATAGCCTTACTGTGCAAGACAATAATGAAAGACAATAATGATGTATCAGCTTTAGTAAATTTTAAATTAGTTTCATCGAGTTTTCCAAGCTCTTTGGAATTACTCTGCAAGTTAGTGATTTCGATTTTGGTGTCTTTCTCCTATATTAAACATTGTATTGTAACTCAGGATCCACAGACAGTTGGAAACACATTCTCGTAGACTGCAATTCTTGTTACAAGTTAACATCCTACCGGCTAAATTGAATCGTATAAGAATGTCAAGCTACGATCGTCTTTATTCCTTGTTATACAGTGGCCAGGAATCTATTCTATCAAAAAAATAATACACAATCAACCAAATGGTTGATCACAAACTGAAGATCAAAAACTTGAAAGATGCAAGTCATTCAGCAAACAATTTTACTACGAAAGCTGACCAGATGGTGTCCTAAGGACTTAAAGCGTTTCAATAAAAAAATTTTTTTGTTTTTTTTTTTTTTTTTTTTAATTTGTCTGCTGAAAAATGGAATAAATTTATAATGAAAATTATACTTTTCTGGAGCAGATGAGTTGATCACATCACAAATTTAAATCTTTTTGTCTATTAGATTATAAAAGAAATACTAGTTAAAAAAATGAAGAATAGACGTTTATTTTATATTTATATATATAAAACTGTTCCTCTATTTTATTTTCTAATAAATCAACAGATTGAAGTAAAAAAGCTTTTTTTGAGGAACCTTTACTTGAGAAGTTTAAACTGTTTTGCTGAGTGCATTTAATCTCTCTTTTTCTGTGACTGTAGGTGCAACTGGAAATGGGTTTAAGGGTAGCCATGAAAATCAATTAGAACTTCTTTCTTCTAGTCCTAAGGGTTTCTGAGATTCAAAGAAAAGCCATATCAAAGAGGGTTTTTACTTAAGCGAGTTTTCTGAGAGAGAGAGAGAGAGACCCCCACCCTCTAATGCGGATTGCGAACGGGAGACGGAAATGAAAGCATTTTAGACCTAATGGATTTAACTCTATTTACAAGAGACTCAGAGAATATTCTCCTGAGCTAAGAGAGAAAGAAAAGCAGTGGATAAAAACTGAAGTACATCACGATGCAACCATTGACACGAAAAATGCCAAATTCGCTTTCAGTGCGGGAATAACCAAAAGTGACAATGCATTGTAAGCGTCAGCAGTCACTAAGTGACTTTAAAACTGAAATGAGGAAAGTAGTTTCTATATTTATTCCGAAAATTTTCAAGGATAGGAACGACATTCGTTTGATTTCGTTAAGTATTTTAATATCTTGGTCCGCGCTGATCGCATTTGGCGTTATTAAGTTAGTGTTCGAAAATGGCCTTGCTCAATACCTTAGGTTCGTAAGACTTTTAAAGTAAAACAAAATATAAAGCAAAAAAAAAAAAAATCAGAAGTGTAAAAGTAATATTGACGAAATACATATTGCTGAACTCCAAAACTCTAAACTAAAAAAACGAATGATGTGGATATCAGCCAGCACACAAGGTTAAACAGTCCAAAGCTTTCGCCTCAATAAGACGAGGCTTCTTCAGTGGGAATAATTGAGTCTTATTGAGCTTTACACTGTTTATACTTGGGTTTTCTATGCTTGTTTGCAGGCTGATATCCACACTCTAAACTAAATACAGTTTTGTTTTGTAGTGCTTACTGCACATAAATGGTTGCCATTTATAATTCTATCGCGTCTTTCACTCTGAAAATTAAAACTGTAGTTCAACAGCAAAAGCGATAAGTAGTTTTAGTTATATTTTTATTTATTTGTTATACTTATTTACTTAATAAATTTTTGTATTTATTTATTTAAATTCTTACTTGAAATTGGTCTAGCATTGCACACTCTAGTATACAATAAGTAATTTTCTTTTATTTTAATTTTTTTAATTTTAGAGGGGGGTTGGTTATAATCATAATAATTTTATGCAAAAATAACTAAAGTTGGTTCACAAATAAAAATCAAACCAAAAATTAAGAAAATTGGTTCAGTCATTTTAGCGTGATGTACATAGACATCTGAATATTAAATAATAAAACTTCGCATTCTCAATCTATTAATACAACCAACAAACAATATAGCATTAACAAAGAATTGAAAGTGAAAAAAACTTTGTTTACCGGTAAAAAAACATGACGACAGTCCCTTTAATAATTATGATGTTACAATGATTAGGTTACTAATGGCGCTATATCCACAGTCACGTTGGACAACAGTGAAGTTTACGTGCTGTGATATCTGAAGATGTTTCTCCACAATGCAGCAAGCAATGAAAAAGCTGAAACATATCATTTTTCTCTGCCAATTTTCCCATCTCCGCAAAAAAAAAAAAAAAAAAAAAGTCCACTTTATGATGTCCGGATTTTTATTCTGCGAAATCTTCTATTTATTCCTCAGGATTTCTAGGAACTAATCTTTGCAAAATCAAGATCATCTTACAATCCCGTTTCCTGAATCGCTTGTCCAGAAGTTCCAATTAGGTTTAACTCCACCCACTTCAATTTCGTCTCGTTATTTCCTTATAATCTTAGCTATTAATCTGATAATTTGTTTTCTTGATTTAAAGTTTGTTGCAGCAAATAAAACTTGAGAAGTATTTAGAAATACTTCAACATTTATACTTTCTTTCATTAACTACAGTTAGTGTCAAGTTAACACAACAAAACTAGAAGAGTTCTAGTAACCCATTTTGGTTTGCTATTGCTCAACAGTAAACAAGCCTTAAAACTTACGTAATCATGTTATACACTTATTTTTAATGCATTTTAAGGAAAATCATTCATATCAGCTTATATGCTTAAAATGGCCTCCAATCTGCTTTCATTCTGCATACTCTTTGCTCTTCTTACTTAACTTCTTTCTAATCGTAACTATGGGTAATGGTAATCATAACTAGCAATAATTATATTACACATAAAATATCCCTTCTAGAATTCTCGTTTAAAACATCTGTTCCGTATTTTCTGCCTTCTTTTGCTCATTTGTGCAAACGAGTGTTCTTTATTATGAGCAGGTACCTACGATCCTGGCGGTCAATGATAGAAACAGCTGATATTACAAAATCGGCAAACTAGTCGCTTGCACCTGCTTGTGATGGGCTCATTATATATTTAAAAGCTTAGCGTTGGTTTATTTCATTCGCTATTTCTTTAGAAACGACAACTTTACGACTTCAGGCACAGGGTGGTTTCCAAAAATCGAAATTTCATCCTTTTTTTTTTCTTATTTTCTCTTTTGTTATGCTACTTTAATCGAAGGCGACAAAAAAAAAAAAGAAAAAACTTTCAATTAAAATAATTTTGAAGAATAACAGATTTTAAAAACCTCAATAACGATTATTTTATTGCTTTCTGAATTAATTTAAAAAGAGGAAGGAAAAAAAATTCATTAATAACTTAATAACAGAAACGCGAAAACAGATCTTAAAGTCATCGAAAGAACGGGAAAATACTATTAGGGAGGCCGTAAAATCTCAAAAGAGCCTTGAATTACAAATCGAGCTCATTAAGTTGTACAATAACCCCTTATTTAAATTTTAAAATTAAATTTTAACCACTTGTGATATGGAAACTTCGTTGCTCTTTGTTCTGAAGAAAATAAAAGCTTTTTTGTTAGTTTTTTACATATAAAATTAGTTTTAAATAGTGATTCTAAAATAATGAATGAAAAGTTGCAGAAAGGACTTATAATCCTCACGGCTAGAGTTGAAACTCCCAGAATGCAACGGAGATTACAGATTTTCCTTTCCTGGCCGTTCGCTAACATTCAAGTAGGAGAGAAAATGGCGGTCGTTGCTTCACATTCAACATTTCGACGAGGAAAAGTTCTCAACAGTCAAGCTTGGGAAATATTCTTAACGTTGCTCGTCGATTTCCCTAGCTTGACTGTTGAGAACTTTTCCTCGTCGAAATGTTGAATGTGAAGCAGCGACCGCCATTTTCTCTCCTATTTGAATGTTAGCGAACGGCCAGGAAAGGAAAATCTATAATCTCCGTTGCCTTCTGGGAGTTTCAACTCTAGCCGCAAGCATTATAGCAGCTTTCGTTTCTTAAACTTCTGCGCTCTTCAAAAAATGTAACAAAGTCTCCATTTTAATAAATACACTACATCCTCTAGTTATAGACGATATTTTTCATTATATTCTCTTCTTTTTATTACAATATTTCGATCAACACCTGAAGATCAGTAATGAATTTCTTGTAGCTGATCGAAATATTGTAATAAAAAGAAGATGGGGAATATAATGAAAAATAAAGTCTCCAATTATTTGGGAAATTAAAGTGTCAAACAAAACAGAATCTTGAGAAATAAGTAAACGGCCACCATACAAAGACTTCATTATTTCGTCTCTTCAGTTTGCAATGGAATTTAAAGCAAACATTTCTCAATCCCTATTAAGTTAAAGTTAAAGTTGCGATCAGGCCCAGAGGACCGCGCAATGCAGCTGGAGCCTAAGTGTTCAGAACCTACGGGACAAAGTTGAGGACGGGGGGTCGGCCCGTCGCTCGCCCGCCTTTAACTCCCGGGAAAGAAACCCGGTACCCATTCTATAGAGGACTGGGTAGACCCTAGGGCCCGTTTGGAGGAGAAAGAAGCGTGGAAAAATTCCCGTCCTCCGCCGAGGCCGGGAATCGAACCCGACACCTCCAACCTGCAGCCAAGCGCCCTTACCCACTCGGCTACCGGGCCCACAATCCCTATTAAGGGATTGTTATTTTAATACAAATTCAGATCGTAACTTGCCTGTGAATCTATATACCATGTTTCAAGAAGATATAATTTCAGGTTCAAAGGTACTGGGGAAAGAACACACACACACACAGAAACTGATAATATGCGCCTCCTATGTGAACTTTACGAGGCTGAACACAACATACCGTCATTCATAGCCATTGATGAGTAACATCTCGAAGCTTCTACTAAAAAAAAAAAAAAACAGCGCTGTTTCAGCTGCTTCGAACACCATTTTCGCCTTCGAGGGGAAAAATAGACGAAACACGTAAACAGTACATCTAAATTTAGAACAAATTAAAAAAAAATACACAAGAACAAAACGAAAACTGACAAATATTTTCCGGAAAGTAAAAAAAAGGAAAGGAAGCTTCTTTTGTTTGTGTGTTCCTGACATTGTATCACTTTGTTTATCTCTTTGTTAAATATATACATATATCCGAATGCCTAAAACTCGGAGGCTATTTTTAAATACAGCTTGGAATAGTTCGAACTTGAATTTCGCATTTAAAGCAGCTCCCGAGCGAATTTCGGTTTGTGGGATTTAGCTTTGAAGTTACGGCTCAACGTAGACACCATTTTGACTTTTATGGTTAAGTAAGATAAGAATTCATTAAATGTAAAATTTATGGGTACCTGAAGCCAAATGGTCATCGGCCAATTTGATAATTTCCCGTCCTGAAACTTTACAAGTTTATCAAAATGATAGTTCACCACGCACATTAAAATACACATACAAACACATAGATTAAAAAAATTCAAAACTATAGTTAATTGTAAGTAAAATGACTTTCGTCGAATTTTGTTTTCGGTATTTAAAGGTATTCTGTGAAACAAAGAAAGTAAGAAAAAAATGCAAGGAAATAAAAAGATAATAACTTAAAAAAAAAAAGGTCCTTTCTCACTAGTGACAAATTTGTAATATTTCTATATGTCTTTAAGCTACTCGAATATTAATAAGTGAAGACGCTGTTAAAAGATCAAAGAAAAAATTTATATAAAGAAATATGTTAATTATCAGTCATACGAAGCAACATCTTGTACATTTTTTAACTCAAAAACAAAAGATATAATTGTAATTATTATATATTTTATCACATTACTAAAATTTTTATTATTATTATTAATAATAATAACTTTAAGAAATTTTTAAAGCTTCATGAAATTGCTGCAATTTGACGATTTGTACGAATCGCATTCAGAGAGAATATGGCTTGCCAAAAAAATAATTTTTAATAATTGCCAAGGTATTTTGTATTTTTAATTTTAAGTAAAACTCCTTTATTATTACTTTGTCGATTATTGAATTTTACCTTCTTGATTTATTATGTTCTAATCTCCCAAGAACATGATTGGTTGTTAATGGAAACCATGCAAAAAAAAAAAATATCAATTCACTGAAAGAATGCATGACATAAACTTTGATAAAAACAAATCGTACAATCTATGTGATAGGATCTAGTAAAGGAAATTCTTCCCAATATTCGGGTGAAATTCAACAGTTCACTTAAATTTGAAAAATGGATCAATCTTTGAGCGTTGAAACTGGAAGAAAAGCTTAAAAAATTTCAGGTTTTAATTAAGTAGTCAGATATCTGAAGACCGTTGCAGGGACTGATTAGCGAGGAAAAAGAAATACAATGCTACGCTAATTCTGACTGATTTTCTTTCATAAAAAACTTCCTAATGTTATGGTGATGATATCACAGGAACTTGAGATCTTGGATCCTTACAAAAAATAAAATCAAAACAAGCTACTGAAGTTATTTAAGAGATTAAAAAAAGGAAACTTTTTAAAATGATTCACGTATTAATATGCAATGATTTTTTATTTGGGAATACTGATCTTTTATATTCTATAGTATAAATAATAATTAAGATATTCACGCTTTGTTTAATATTGTTATACTGAGATATCTGAAGACTTGTCTCGGAGGAAGCTTAAAGACCAGCACCGCTGTCCCAAATTGTCTATGTTTCTAGCGTTCGCTTAATTCCTAGGGATCAAAAATGACCCTTCTTAAGCTTTGTTAAGCAAACAGCAATGATATATACATCCCTGAAGGGAGAGATGAGTTAAAATGTATTTCTATTTTCCATTATTCCCTCGTGCTACATTTCGATTCTCTAACTGACTTAATTGTTCTTTTTTTATTTGCTGGCAGTGGGACGCGGGCCAACACGTTCTTCGTCGCTTTCGATGTTTCTTGGGGCGTGACGTCACGGGACATCCCGCAGTGATATACAAATCACGTGAAATGACAGCGAGGCTGCGATGTTATTGGTGGGACTGCAATGCCGAGTCCCTTTTAATGCCAATAAAGACAAGAACAAATAGAAGAGGGAAAAAGATAAACTCCGCATTCTGTAAATAAGCAGCAGCCAAGTAAATAGTAGTGAACAACCTAAATCTAGAATCCAAACAAAGAGAAATCCCGAAGTTTGTCTGACGACTTTCAACCAACATAGATAATAAGAATTTAGAAATACTGCTTTTATTTTTAGCTTGTATTTACTATATCAAAATACAAAACACTATATCCAATTAGAAATTGCAGACACAAACGGAACGAATTGTCGTAGAATGTGTACGAATGTTAGAAAGTGAAGATGATTCTAATGTGTTAGATGAAGATGGTATTTTGATCATTTTATTACAATTTCAATTGATTCTTAAAATTTCGTCTCCTAAAATTGAACCGATAAATATACAAAGAGTCTAGAAATATAATTTAGTAACAGCCTTATTTACTAACGAAGACACAAAGGTTTCTTATTAATCTTCGATCGCTGCATTGTTTATCGATATCTTATCGATTTGTGGGGGAAAAAAAAGAACTCTGTATGGAATATAGTTAATGTACAGACCTCAGAACTCTACAAAACGTTTTTGAAAGCACTCAAAGCTCGCTTTCCTTAAGAGTGTTATGCTTTTTAATATTTTTTATATTATTATATTATTTATTTTTAACTAAAATGATACAAACGCAAAGTCTATATCATATTAATATATGCTGAATACAGATTTCAATTATTTCATTACTCCCATCCAAGAAGTAAAATAGTTAAATAAATCCATAAATAAAATTCTGCATCTTTATGACAAGAGATGGATATCTATAACAGCAACACACTGCGTGATATATCTTTAATGATTAAAATAGTTAAATGTGTTGGTTTTTTGTTTTGCTTTTTTTGAAAGTTTCACCTAAGAACAAGACTGGACTTTTTTGCTTGACTTATCCCATACTATCTTTCAATTTCATGAATTGCTATCAGGAGAGATAAACGTACGATTTTTATAAACTAGCGGAGAACAACACATGAGAAAACCGAAGGTAGAAAACCGAACATTTCGCAGCAATTAAGCATTCAGACCAACGGTCGAGATCACTCGATCACAAGAGATCACGAAGAAACAGAATTATTTTATAGTAACCGTAGTATAGTAATAGCGTATTATAGTAATTTTGTTAGATATTTTATTATGAGTGGAAGAATTTCATCTTAGTAAAATCTTACTTGATTATTAAAAAGGTAACATTCCTTTTTTTTCTCTTTCTCTCTTTCCAATTCTGAACTGAATATTTTCAATTTTAATATTTTTATTTTTATTTCTTTTCAATATTTATTAAAAAATAAACTTAATTGTTATTAATAAATGATAGAATTTATTCAATTACATACTGATGTCAGTTTATCCATCATTTTTCTTTACTTTAGTTGTAAACAATTCA
This sequence comes from Thereuonema tuberculata, assembly GCA_023159025.1. NCBI lineage: Eukaryota > Metazoa > Arthropoda > Chilopoda > Scutigeromorpha > Scutigeridae > Thereuonema > Thereuonema tuberculata. Next base: position 32,321,261 of record JAFIDM010006943.1, on the reverse strand, counting down.
TTTGAGCCTCACGTGAGATTGTTTATTATCCGACAGTTGTTTAATACTGATGTTTTCTGTGTGTTCATCTCGAATAGTGCTTAATCGTATATCGTACAGTAACCTTATTGATTGCACTGTCCGTTTATTGACTGGTAGCCAATAATTACAATGTCTGCTTATTGGAATTGTTTCAGATGATGACGACGTTCTGTTACGCAACAGAAGCAGGAAGAGGAAGGGGCAAGCGAAGCACTTGATACAGAATTTAACAAACTTTTTTTTTTTTTTTACAAATAAAATAAATTAACATGCAGCCATAAAGTTTCATGAAAAAAATTAAAAGTGCATGTAAATAAATAAAGGTTCAAGCACCCTGAGCTATCACATCTTTTTTTTTCACCGTAAAGTTTTTACAAACTTTTTTTATGCTCTTCTATACAAGGCCATTTTAAGTGACTGTCTTCGTTAGAGTACAAACTAGGTAAGGTTGAAATAAGGTTGATATTTTGAAACAACTAAATCCAAAAAAATAATAAAGAAGACTGCAAAAGAATTACATCTTATCTTTCAAGGAATCCGATTTTTTTTCCCTTTAATGAAATTGTAAGAAATGGATTGTAAATAAGTAAAAAATATTCAAAAAGCCTTTCAGATTATTTCAAATTATGGCGAATAAACATCTAACATATAATAGTTATTTTCGAATGTAATTCATTCAATCAAACAACACGAAAATTTACATCTGAAAGAAAGATGTGGAATAACTTAATACTTGCAAGTAGTACAAAATTTTAAAGTAGCCTACATAGGTAACAATTACATGAAATATAAAACAAAAACCACACAAGACTAAAGTTCATTGATCTGTTTATGGAAATTGTGATACTGGGAATCCAAGACTATCTATTTCAGGTTTCCTAATGGTCGTCACTTGGATCCGCCCAGTATCTTGCAGCTCAGTGAAATCAGAAAACATATAAAGAAAACAAAACAACAACGGCCCTTCAAATAACAACATAAATAAAGAATAAGAAAAGGACAATCAATTAATCCCCGCTAGCGATCGCTTAGCTTCTTAAAATTTGTAGTATACGTAATTCTTGTTTAAGAATTAATCCTTTGCATGCTAAGCAATCGCTAGCGGGGAATAATTGATTGGCCTTTTTATTCTTCATTTATGTTTTGATTTTTTATTAATATGAAGGGCTGTTGTTGTCTTAAATGTTTTCTGAGTTCACTGAGATGTAAGATACTGGGATCGAACTAACGATAGTCAGGAAACCTGAAATAGGCTATCTTGGATTCCCGGCATCACAATTTTCAAAAAAAGTTCAGTGAATTTACATGTAACTTTCAAGTTTTTACTGAAGTAAGCTCTTGAAAAAGCTTAAGAAGTTATAAGCGATTAAATGATCGCCTCTATTACAGTAGTAAAGTAAGTTTACAATTGAAATAAAAAAATATGAATTAAAATTCGGAAATATCCACTTGGAAATAAAAATTGAACAAAATTTCAATTTTATTTTTAAATCTTAATAAAAAGTTGCCTTAATAATGTTTCTTTTTTTAGTAATTTATTGTTATAAACTTTTTCAAAATTACTGGTATTGAACGAAACCCGAATGGTTTCAGCTTAAATTACTTTTGTGGTTCTCAGACAAACTTAGATCATTTTCTAACGGAAGTCTTAAGGCGTGGAGTTCTATTTCATTTAATATTAAATTCACGGAATTAATTTTAGCTACGAATCTTGTAGAAATTTTTTTTTTTTTTTCATAAGAAGGAAATTAGATATAAATTCAGTAAAATATTTTTCGTCTCCCTCTTTCAATTATTACCATCAGATAACATGAATTCTAGAACATAAATTTAATTTCATTAATCCAATTTTAATTTCATGTAGGTGTTTACATTCCGTCCTTTCCTTTTTCTTTTCTTTTTAATTTTAAACTTAAAAGAATAATTTTGCTTTAAATATTTATATCTAAATTTTGAAGTAATAGATACATATTGGCTACAGGAATTTTGTGCTGTGCGACATTTAGGTAATAGTGCAGATCAAGTTGATGATGGAGGTCAAGTTGATGACGTCATGAGTGGTGACGTTTGTTCCAGACAAAATCGATCGCTAAGTAAAGACCATATATGGCAAACCCTTCTTTTTTGAAAACTACTATTCTACTACCATTGGAGAAATAGGCCGTTAGTGTTGCAGTTGGACTGAACTTTGACTATTTTTTTTTTTTTTTATGAAATCTTTTACTCTTATCAAAATTTAGATATGAATATATTTTTGCTAAAACAAAACAAAACAAAAATAAAACTACAGTTATTTTAACTTTTGGCTGGATGTAATTAAAAAATAATATCGGAATGGAAAACAGATCATAAACGTATTGGCAGTGGTATAATGATGTGGGCATTGGGCTGCGGGTCGAGAAGCCTGGTTCAATCTCCAGAGGAGGTCGGGGAATTCGTCTAGGTTATTTTTTCTTCAGGAAGGAGCAGGATTTACCCAGCTCTACGTAAAAAGGGAACCGAGCTTCTTTCCCGAGAGTAAAGATGCACTGGGTCAATGTTAACTAAATCCCGATTGTCACTGAAACACTGGAGCCATACCTTCGGCACTCCCAATTGAACCGACGCGACGATCGGAGTCGTATATGGCAAATACCTACCTACCAGGAAAAGTATATTTTTTTTAAGGATCGTTTGCACAGAAATAGAATTTTGACAACTAAGTGGTCACGGATAAGCAGGTTGATCTTGAGAACGATCGAAGGTTGGTTTGTTAAATAAAATTCACGTACGTGAAGATCAAAATTTACGTACAACTTTTTCTTTAATTTTAAATCTTTGTTAATCTAATTTTCATTCCACATAATATTAAACAACAGAAATAACTCAGTCATGATTTCCCCCCTCTGAACTTCTTCTAATTTGTTTATTATTCTTTATTTAATATTTCAATTCGTATAAAACTGAATCTAGTACATGTTTACAAGGGAATTCCTCTCTCAACGATCAAAACCTTAGAAAATCTCTCTCCAAACAAAAGTCCCTAAATAAACAAAAGGAGAAGTTTATGAGGACGTAGAATTGGTACAACTGAATTTTTCTGTCAATCGCAGAACTGAAAATCCCCTTTTATTCTACAGGTTCACTGAACTCTAAAGTAAACAGAAGACGATGAGGGATTTATGTACCTTAGTGGAAACGAAAAAGAAAATAGCAAACCACACTTTATATTATTTAAGAGTCTTCGATTTTTCGTTGACAAAAAAAAAAAAAAAACTATTTTGACTGTTCTGTGCAAATAGGAACCACGAAATTTACTTTGCATTAAAAGTAAATACGTTCGCAGAAAATGTGAGGATTTCAAAAGAAAATACAGTGAAACATTCTCTATTCCATTAACTTTTTTTTTTTTTTTTTGCTTTCTTTTTAATGAAACTGATATTGTTTGCAACTGAAGTAATAAAAGAATGAAGCCTACACACAAGAATAAAAATAGAAAATATAAATTTAAAATGAAATGATATAACCGGTTTCGCTCTTACGTAAGACCTTTCTCAAGTAACAACAAATTAACATTCGTCAGTTTTTGTAAAGAATTTGCAATCTTCGGAGAGGCAACAGGAACCAATCAGCAACAAGGAAACCACACTCCGGAAATGCCCCATCATCCAATGAAAGAGAAGCTTATCCAATGACGTAACCTATCGAGAATCACCAGTGAGATCTCTTACGGAAGGAAAAAAGGAAAAACAAAAAACAAAAAAAAAATATATATATTTGTGTTTTTTTTGTTTTCATATTTTTTTTAATTTACAAATAACAAATTAGTTACCAAGTTCATTTCCCATAAAAATTGGTAATGTTAAGGTTATTGCTTAAGAAAATGTAAAGAATCTATGGTAATCGAACTTAGGATTTGCTATAATGACAGTGTCAGTCAATCACATTTATAAATATGGGTTTAATAAAAATAAGGAAAAATAATGAATGGATAAAGATAAGGTGTAACTTGGTAATTAGTTTGTTATTTGTAAATTAAAAAAAAGGGGAGGAAAGAAAAACATTTTTTATATTTTTTAATTTTTGTTTTTTTCCTTTCCTAGTGACCTTACTGGTGATTCTCGATAGGTTACGTCATTGGACAAGCTTCTCTTTGATTGGATGCTGACGCATTTCCGGAGTACGGTTTCCTTATTGCTGATTGGTTCGTGTTGCCTCTCCGAAGATTGTAAATTCTTTATAAAAACTGAATGTTAATGTCTTGTTACTTGAGAATGTTAATTTCTTGTTACTTGAGAAAGGTCTTATGTAAGATCATATCATTACATTTTAAATATATGTTTTTCATTCTTATTCTTGTGTGTAGGCTTCCTTCTTTTATAACTTCAGTTATGAAAGTGACACACGTAAAATATTTTTTTTCTGATATTGTTGTTTTGTGAGATATTTTAGTGGTTTTAAGAACGACAAGGTATAAGGTATCAAATCGTGAAAAAAAATCTTTAAAAAGGAAAAGAATCATACACAGAAGAAAGAAACGAAAAAAAAAATTAACTAAATAAAAAATTCCACTATATCACATATTCACCCGTTTTAGCGGCACCAGCGCCTTAATCATTCGACATTGGTCCGAATGACTTGAAATTAAGCATCACAGAGCAAAATGGGGTAACATACGATAAAAGGATGTCAAAAATGGATAGAGTATTAATAAAGTTAACTAACTAAAGATTTATTTTTTAGAACAATATGATTAGGTCCTTTACAACCACGATTAAAACTGTACAGAAAGTTAAGGAATAACATTAGATTTTGCAGCAGGAAATCGCAGCTCACCGAATTTAATATCTCTCCTATTCAGTTTCTCCTGAAGCTTATAGGTGAATGATATTGAATCTGCGGGGATATTAAACTTTCTCTTTATATTGAGACTATCAATTCAATAATTTATTATGAATTATGAAAATATTTTTAGGTTGCAAACTTATATTTGAATTTTGTCTGAATATCAATTACGCATTATACTGTCGATATAATAGACCTAAAATTAAATTTCTATATTACTACTCTATCTTATTGATTTTTGACATTGTTGGATTAAAATTTACATAATATGTCAAAAGAATATGTTTTTCTTTTTATATATTTGTTTTACAAGCATTTATTTTCAATTATATGAATAATTCTTAGTAAATAATGCACATGACAGTACGATAAGTTTTATCTCAATTGTAAAAAAATATACGTATCTAAAAACAATTAGGGATACATGCTCGCCAACAATAAAAGGTAATATCTGACTTCAGTAAAATTTTGTAGTATCAAGATAATATTTTTTTTCAAAACTGACGAGATAGTATTAGAAATCAAACAAAATAATATTCAAATAAGCATTGATTATACAGGTATACAGTGGAAAAATTGTTTTCATTAATATCTTTTATAGGTGTTTGGGTATGAATTCAAAAATGAAAATCATTCTCTCCATCACATAAGGATTTCTTACAAAAACCGATTTCTGATAATGAACTTTTCAAAAGAACAAAACAAAATTCAACCAGTGATAAAAGTAGTGGTAGTTAATAAGTGAATAAATACTATTGTTTCCCTTTGATATCAGATACAGATTTATCAAAAAATGTGCATGATTAAAAAAGGTTATTGCTAACATGGAAACTATACGCAATTTATAAGTTTTTCAAAATTTGTTGCTTTTTGCAAAGTAAAGTGATGCGATAGAAATGTACGAAATACATTTTTTTTTAACTGTGCACTTGAATAGCATTGAAAATAACCTTTCCAAGTTAAAACAGTTTTTAATGAGTTTAATTTTGCAGACCTTTGTTTAGTTCGAACGCGTTTCAGAAATGAAAAAGTTTGAAACGTGAAAACGAAACAAAAGAAAAAATTTAGAGCCTAATGAAATAGAGCTCTCCCGAAATGACAAAGCAAGCATTGTATATTTATATATATGAAACTAATATAAGGTAAAATTTGATTATCTTGTTCAGTTTTATCTTAATAACTCACTTCAAAGATTATTTAAATTTCAAAATAAAAAAAAAATACGACTGAATCCATGATTCTGAGTTCAAAATATATAAATGAAGAATTATCATCCCAAATAACAAAACACAAAAATTCTACTTTAAATAGATATATGGGCCCCCGCTCAGAAGCCAAACCAAATTAAGAAAGCTTCTGTTAAATTTCTTCATTTTAGTACCAGAGGTTAGTATATCATAACATCACTTCTCATCAAATAGAACAAGCCTAAATAGCTTTTTATAACACGATTTTAAAACGTTAAGAGTTAATCATGTGTTCTGCTAGTGAAAAATAAGATATTTACTAAAAGTAGAGTCGATCATTTTGACTTCTAAGATGCAAATGGGATGACGCACCTGAGCATCGACGGAAAATCTTTTCGGCCCCTGGTAGAGCAACAATCAAACTCAAGTGTAATTATAAAAAGCTGGAATTTTAACAGTATATTTCTGGCTCTTAATCTTGGGTGCAAGATAATTCTTCTCTTAAGAAGGTAAATCATCAAAAAAATATCAAATACTAAGAAAACGATACAAACTTATTTCGTCAAATTTCCAATACAGTTTTAAAAGAGGATGTGTATTATTGTTTTTTAACTTTAGGATAAATTTAAAATAAATAACTAATCCTACGTCTTTTTTTCTTCAGTCGTAAGCTGAAGCATAGATGCATTTTACCTATAATTTCTAAGAACAATCGAGAAGCGAGTAGCAGACAAGGTTAAGAACCACTGTTTTAAATATGAGATTTTTTTTTAGTGAGTTGAAGCAGATTGGATCCATAATTGACATGATAATGGTTGGATGTGAACTCATCTAAATGGAAGGGAAAGGATTACTATAAAGGAATCAGTCATCTTATCTTTATTTAACAAGATCCAATTTCGTGTGCTAATAGGATCATTGACTATTCATTGCGTAAAGGACTCAACCTCTCTATCCTATTTGGTCACTAATATGGAATGAAATCATCAGCGACTGAAATATTTTGACAGAAGCACCTGTTCTCCACTAAAGCTGTTTGGAAATTTAGGAAAATCTGAAATTTTACAACTTTTATTAAGAAGAGTTTAAGAAAATATTGTTATAAGCCAAACACGTGAACAGTGTTTTGGGATGTCACTTGTAAACAGGATCTCACCCTCTTACACTTTCTAAGAATTTCACTGTTCACGGTTTCACTTACAACAATATTTTCTTAAACTCTACTTAATAAAAGTTGTAAAACTTCATGTTTTCATTTCGCTATAGATTACTGGCATCTGAAACAAATATTAGCCTTAGGGTTGTACTAAATAAGCAGATTTAATAATACAACTGGTTTTCCTTTAAGTACCTTCATCCATTCTGGCCAGGAAACGAATAGGTGCCTCAAAATTCGTACAAGAATTACATCAACACAATTTTTCTGTATTTTACGCTTCATTATTGCAATGACAATACACACGCAAAACGTATATTCTCAAAGTTATTCTCAAAGTGTTTAGTGTGGAACTTTGAATATTACGTTCTGTAGATATAAGAAAACTTTTAATTTTTTTCATCTAACAAATTATAATTAGGTAATACATATTCTACAGGTAAATGTAGCACTGCAAAATAATCATTTTACTTTGATAACGGAATCTACTAAAGGATTGCACATTGTACTTCCAAACTTCATGGTTAAGTTGTTTTATAAGACTGGTTCATTTTATCACTGCTTTGTGTTTAATCAAAACTTTTATCCATATTCATCTCAAAATTCGTCAGGTCTTAAATTGGCAAAAAAAAAAAATACAAACGTTTTTCAATATGTTTTTAAAATTTGCTCGACACTTTTGTAGTCCATTTAAAATGTAAATATGAGTGCTCTTTGTCAGGAAGTCAAATGGGATCCTTATTACTCGGTTCTCGGTACCTTTATTAAATTACAACTAGATGAAGCAATGAATATTGGCCAACGACCTGTATTCGCCAATGACGTCATGCATATTAATCTTATTGCATATTCGTAGCAATAGCCATTAAGCACAGTAGATCCCATCTTCGCTATGAAAAAGATAAGTGCAGCAACAGCCCATTAGCACAAGACAATGGCGACGGTTATGTTGGATTCATAAAGATACTAAGGCTTTTTTCTTTATTTTAACCTTTCTGTTGAGAAGAAGCAGGTTGTATGAGAGGAAAAAAACAGCATCAAGGACATGGTTTATTTTGAAGGCCACAGTTTAAAAATTCGTCTTCAATAAAGGAAGTTTGTGGTATCACGCTAGGAAAGATAATAACTATGTAGATCTAAAACTCGTAATGAGCTTTATGGTTAGCACAAATTTAGCAACAAGAAAATATCAAAGGTTTTTAAAGTAACAAAATTAAAAAAAAAAAAAAAAAACCTGTCTTTGCCTAATTCTAGGCCAAGTAAAAGATAGCCTTTTTTTCAAAATTAAGAGCTTTTTACCGAATCCACAACTTTAATGTTTGCGAAACCGCAAATTATTCAATAAGTTTTAACATATTTTATTTATTATTCTCTTTTAAAGGATATCAGTGTTCCTCCATGCTTAGGAAGTATTTTAAAAATGCTATAACTAATTTCAATTTTTAATGAATCCGAACGATAGTAAATAAATAATAATAATAAAATGATAATAAAGAAATATATCAAGCACTCAAAATGTATGATACAGAGAGAAATTAAGTATATGATAAGCATTTCTATTAATTATCCGATCTTTCTTGAAAATAATAATAATAACTTAAAATTAAGTGAATTGAATTATGTATGTTCTTTTTTCTTTAATTCATGAGGTCATTTTCCCTTTCTGATCAAATCCCACAATTTTCCTGACTTGTAACAAAAACCAGATCGCAGACTTTCGAACCAGAATTGAATGACTCATATGAATATCAAAATTATAAAATATTCTGTAATGAGGACGTTACAAAGCCCTGTTGGCTGTGAGTCTTACGCTTCAAACCTCTTGCAATTCTTGTATATGTGTAAAGAAGATTATTTGATGGATTGAATAAAAAGCCAACACACAAATAAAGAATAAAAAATATCTAACACATTAAAAAGAAACGACATGTTTCGTCTAGACTACAGGACATTTACAAGTCAACTTGTAAATATCCAGTAAGCCTGAACGAAACACGTCGTTCCCTTTTTTAATGTGTTAAATGCTTTTCATTCTTTATTTGTGTGTTGGCTTTTTATTCAAATCATAGAATTTCACATATGTTAATTTTTCTTCAAGATTATTTGATATTAAAAATAAATTTTCATAATAAAATTCTAATTGACTCTAACGTTATGTGGTGAAATGCTGTAATATTAAAAATATTCTTGTAAAACTGTATATCAAATTTCAGTAAATAATTTCGCCAATTTACACGCTATAAAGTTACGCGATAAGTTTGGGCATTTAAAATTTCTGAATAATTTTATCCTAATGTTTATAATAATCTAAAGACCTAACGGAAATTCTTCATCTGTTTCAGTTTGGTATTAATAAAAGTACAATTCACATTTTATTCAGAAAATTAAAGAAAAAAAATAAATCGGCACATTTAAACATAAAATATAGAAACGCGGAATTTTAAATGCCGACTTCTTAAAGTGCGTGCAGGTATCGTTATTGTTTTGAAAAGTATAAAACCAGCTGTAATTTCACAATCCAGTATGAAATCTATTAGGATAAGGCGATACTAAACAAATACAATGTGGGTTTGAACTCGAGAAAAACTTAGCTTATCTGCAGTAAGCGATTTGTTTTTAAGTTGATTTTCGTATCTTTGTTGGATCTGGTCTTTCTCGTTTTCCTCTTGCAATTGCTATCTCACTGTTCATTATTTTTTGTTGTTCATATTTTTTTAACTTTATCTGTGATAGGGTTCGATTTCATGGAAGTTCTTTTGATTTATTTTCCGGTATGACACATCAACCATTCATTCAGAACCAACAAAATAAAGACAGGACATCTACACACCAACCATTCAGAAGTCATGTGACACCGTAAAGCAAATATGCACCTTTCTTTTGATTTCAAGATTTTTCTTTATTAGAGCATCAGGCAATTTAATATAAATATATTCTTGAGAAATAAATCAAAATAAATTGCACAAGACTAAGAGTTCACTGATCTGTTTTTGGAAATTGTGATATAGGAAATCCAAGATAGCCTGTAGGCTATCTTGGATTCCCGGTATCACAATTTCCAAAAACAGATCAATGAACTCTTAAGAGTCTTGTGCGGTTTTGATTTATTTTCTCATGTAATAGTTTCCACGCACGATAAATATATTCACTTTTTAATACTAATAAGTCTTGGAGCATAGTTTCATGCAAAGGCATTGCGCAAATGCCTCGTGTTTCCATCCATGTTGTTGAACGACAACAAGACAATCTACAAAAAAATATACCTTTCAGTAATATTAATAGAACGAGCTAACAGTTGCTTGATTGTGCGATGTATTTTTGCCTCCATTCCACATAGAACTTTTGCATTACCTGTATATTTTAATATATTTACAATTTCGTGGGGAATCTCATGAAGTGAAGTGTAATTGAGTAATAGACAAAAGGTCATAAACAACTTCATGTTTTCCTTTTCTTACAAAGGAATCTCTCTAAATCTTTAGCAACTAAAAAAAAAAGATCTATCTACTGACAAATATCATCCCTCGAACAGATAATAATAGGCCACAGAAGATCATAAAGAAATTTAAACCAAAGTACGTAAAGAATAATGATTAAAAAAAAAAAAAAAACTAATATTCATATTAAATCAAAAGAAAAACAAAGGTAAGAAAACAGCTACTAAAACAGATAACAAATATTACAATAGTTTGTTAAATTAAGTAAAAGTGTCCCACTACAGGCCTCTAAGGCCCTTGGGATCGCATGAATTAAGGCTCCCGGCGTTCCGTGACCAACGAGACTAAGTTGAGGATAGGGGGGGTCAGCCTGACGCCCGCCCACCTTTAACCCCCGGAAAAGAAACCCGATCCCATTCAACAGAAGGCTGGGTATACCCTAGGACCCGTTTGGAGGAGAATGGAGCGTAGAGCAATTCCCCGCATTTCGCCGGGCCGGGGATCGAGCCGGCAGCCAAGCGCCACTCGGCTACCGGGCCCATTATAATAGTTTGTATATTACTAAAAAAATAAGAAAAATATTATACCTACTAGAAGTCTGTTAAGATAAGATTACTACGATTTATTGATTTAGCCAGAGAAAAGCAAGAGAAGCTATATTAAAACAGGTACTTGAAATAAATACAGAATGAATTTTGTTGAATACATTAATTTTATTCACAACGAGATTCCTTTTCAAGAGCTACTTATTCATTGGTACTTTCTATAATCTGACTTAAAATTTAGATCCTAGTTAAATTCTGGAATTTATATAAATTAAATAAAAGATATCAATTTTAATTCAATGTATTTAACGGAGAGTTAAGGTTTAAATAAAAAGTATCTAGTAGGAAATATATTTTTTTGCAGCTTTTAGAAGATCATTGTTTTGGCAGTTTTTTTTTTTTTTGTTTTCTTTTCAGACTTAGATTAAATGGCAATTTAATCCAAGGAAAATAAAAAAGTCGCTATCTTCGACATCTGTCGAAAACTTTGCAGTTTACAAAGGAAACCTAAAAGGAAATTCTTGTTTTTATCCAATCGATCTTCTCGATCTTTCGTTTAATACAGTTACCAAACACAAGCGTCACTGGCTGCAATGTACATTTTTTCCCTTTTCTTCTTCAATTCAATTTACTGTCTCGATTCAAAAAAAAAAAAAAGAAGAATAAGAAGCAAAAGACAAATTTACCTCGTGTTTTCTTCTTTATATAAGGACTAATAACTCAAACTTAACTTACAAAGAGACATTAAATTTTAAGCTAATTAACTTGAAATCACAATTTGATTGTCAACGTTAATTCCATTAAAAAAAAAGCAAATTTAACGTGCACAAAGTTATTATAAACAAAACCATTATTCCATAAGTGTTCTTCTTATAAAAAGAATAACTTCATTATGTTCTAAGAAAAGCAAATTTAAGGTCCGTAATAACTCATAAATAGAGAGAAAAAAAATAACAACCGTATAACAAATATGCCTTCGCACATTGAGCCAACATCAACG
>JAFIDM010006943.1:32286863-32308991 GCA_023159025.1 Thereuonema tuberculata | reverse complement strand
GCTGATGATTCCTAATAAGGATGAAACAGCTGTTCAGAATTCCTGTAAATGTTGGCTCAATGTGCGAAGGCATAGTTGTTGTCCGGTTGTGATTTTTTCTCTCTATTCATTACGTTCTATTGATTAATTAGTGTAAAACACAAAGAAATAGTGACATACTTCCATATATCTTATATTTCCTTATATATAATTCATTTTTCCTGAAGGTTGTATCTATTATTTTTTAAATCTTATTTCAAAGAAATTACAATAAATTTTAAATAATTATTATTTTTAGCAGTAGTATTTATGCATCTAATAAAAAAAATTAATAAACTTTTTTAAATTAATTTTTTTATTAGATGCATAAATACTACATATAAAAATTTTAATGTAATTTTAACAAATACATTACCCATTCACTCAATTATCCAATTACTTTTGCTGATATTTTATTTCCTCAATGACTGATAACATATTTACTTATTTTAATTTTTGCTGTTAGTGAAATGAGTTTTTAAATGAGGAAAAACACACATTGTTTTTATTTAGTTGTAACAAATTTAAAAAAAAAAAAGAAAAGAAAAAGATTAAATTAAATTAAATTAAACTAGTTATTTGCCCGTGAGTGTAAAATAATTGTGGAAATCGCATAACGAGAAAGCTTTTGAAAAATTTTGAGAAAACACGGTTAAAAATAAATTCCCGAATCAGTTCGAAAATGATTTCTTCGTGAAAACGTCAGTATAACGAATGATATTTTATTGGAGAAGTTCAGCTATAAGTTATTTACAATTTCCTTTAGAGCAATGTTACTATTACATATACAGAAATTTAAGACACAGATTTTGAGATTCAATAATTCACTCGAGTAGTGGAGAAAGTTAGTCAGGATGTCATCATTTTAATAATGGAATAACAGTGCCATTATTAAACCACGGAATGTTCCTGGAAATCCTTGCTTCTAAATTGGCTTTAACGTTGCTTAATAACTTCCATCTTCGTATGTAAAAAAAAAAACCAAAAGGACTTGTAGAGTAAGTCCTCAAGACGTCATTACCTGACTCCCTAGTAAAGGCCGCTCTGACGTCAAACCATGCGAACCAATTTAACTTACTTCTGTTTTCCCAACCGGTTTATTCCGCGAGGTTTAGTTTATCTCAGCAAAAAGGAAATATTTGATAGAAAGCAACTCAATCAACAACAAAAAAAAAAAAAAAAAAAAAAACCTTCATTCCCCTGCAAAAATTGGAAGAGGAAAAAAAAAAAGTTCGTTATAATAGATATCTCTATATGTAAGAGAGCGGTAGGATCTTTTAACCTGGTTGCTCATAATATAATATGGTACCCTAATAATCTATATTACTAAAATTCTTTATTTCTCCGTCTGTCTGTCCGGCGCAATTTCCTGTGAGAATGGAAAATAGACATAATTTTTACAATGAAATGTTCGCGACGGGAATCGAAGCTACAACTTTCTGATCCGAAGTCAAACGTCTTATCCATTAGGCCACGGGGACTACAACTCACCTTACATTGTTTTTTGATTTATGTTTCCTTCCCCTTCCCCCTATCAAGAATGAATGAATTCAACCTTTTTTTTTTTTTTTTTTGAATCTCAAGATTGTTTATTTATTTCCGATATTGTTTTATTTTTAATTCGAAAATGACAATTAGAACTATAATTGCCGAAACGTTGCAATATTTTAAATATAATATTCTTACTAACCAAATTCTAAGTGATACAGAAAAACAAGCGCATGTACGCGGGAGATAGCCTAGTTGTACCGAAAATTATCTAAGACTCGTTAGCCTGTATTCTGAGTACTTTGTACTTGGAGTTTGGCATAAGTAGCTGTGTAGGAAATAAGTTTTTTGTTTTCTGTAATGTAATTTCGTAAGGTGTCGTGAAAACTTCCGAGATACTTTCTCATTCAAAACAACAGCATGTTTGATTGGTTAATAAATCATTTTGTATATCTTATCCACCATCGATTGCCTTACAATGGCACTCAGTTACTTATTCTTCTCGAAATAAAAAAAGACGAAGATTGAAGAATAGTAATCAAAGAATGAGATCACTAGTTCAACAACTGTGCTTAAGATATTCCGAATGTAGGAGCCATTTTAACAAAACTTACAACTCGGATCTTGTATTTTTCCAAAGTCAAAAGTACGTCTGAATAGTTTTGAGACTTAATTCTAAAGTTCACTAAAATGAAACATTTCAATAAAATGAAAATTTTTTAATTGCTTGAGTTGTACTTCTCTATCTTGCATTAGTTCTCTATACTAAATTTCTTAAAAATTCGTCTTACATTTTTTTCTTTTTTCCAATATCCCGGATCATTCAGTTTTGCTCCTATCACTTCTTTGCAAAATATATTATACCAACATAAAGTAAATATCTGTATAATAAATGTAAACATTTATACTTAAAATTTATACTTAAGTAAATGTTTTAACTATACTTAAATTTACTTAAAATTTTATAATTAGCTCAATATAATGTTTAAAAATACTTTGGCTAATATCAAGGTGTAAAGATATAAAGCATTTGTGAATTTTATACTTCCAGGAACAGCTGAGTTAATAGCGAAATTTGATAGATTCTTCAGGGAGTTTTTTGCTTGGTTTTAATATCATAATATTATAATTTGCTTGGTTAATATCTCTTTTTCTAAGAATAAATCGAACGATGATGCTAAATTTTGAAAATATATTTTTAAAAAAGGTCCAGTAGCTCGTGGTTTAAGCGCTAGACTTGGAAGAGTTCAGATTCAATTCCCGGCGGGGATTTTTTCACAGTTGCTTCTTCTCCAGACAGACCCTAGGGTTCCTCCAGCCCTCTGTCAAACGGGTGCCGGAGTCTTACTAGGTAGTTAAAGGTGTCGGAATGACTATTCGACCTTAAGCTAATCCCTTTGGTCGAGAGTCGCTGGGAGTCCAAGCCTTTCGCGCTCTCAAGGGGCTATGTGGCCAGTAGTGGAACACCTTTACTTTTTACCTAATATATTTGGTAAGGGAAAAAGTTCGTGGCGTTTTTGTAGTAAAATTCAACTAGTTTTCTTATAGTGTGAAAATGAATTTATTTAAACCAAATATACTCCATTATTATCGACAATGTTTTTTTTCGGGTAGAGCCATGATGCCATCGGTGCAGAACTTCTGTGGTTTCCGGTTGAAAAACTGAATCAAGTGGTTTTCACAGGCTTCTTTTGAATGCAGTTTTTTTTTTCCATTGAGAGAGTTCTGCAGAGATCGGAAAAAGTGATAGTCAGAGGGTGCTATGTCTGGACTATACGGTGAATGCATCAAAACTTCCCAACCAAGCTCTCGCAATTTTTGACGGGTCATAAAAGAAGTGTGTGACTTTCTTCAAAAGTCGGACGTTGTCATGAAGACACCTTTCCTATTATTCAATTCGGGCCGTTTTCTTTCAATTGCCTGGCGTAATCTCTCTAGTTGTGCACAGTAGAGTTGAAAATTAATCACCTGACCAACCGGAAGTAGCTCATGATGGACGCTTCCCTTCCAATCCCACCATATACACAGCATATCTTTTTCGGCGTCAATCCTGGCTTCGCGAACGCTTGTGACTGCTCACCATCCCTTGTCCATGATCTTTTACACTTCCGATTGTCGTACGTGATCCGTTTTTCATCACCGGTTATCACACGTTTCAGAAATGGCTCGATTTCATTGCATTTCAGCAGTGCATCGCAGACGTTAATTCGGTCTATCAGGTTTTTCTCACTCAACTCCTGAGGAACCCAGACATGGAGCTTCTTTTTGTAGCCAGCTTTGTGTAAGTGGTTCAAAACAGTTTTGTGGTCAATGCCTAGCTCCATACCAATATCGACACTGCTGATATGCTTATCTTGCTGGACTTTTTCAAGAATTTCATCAGCTTTTTCCGTGAGTGGACAACCAGACCGCGCCGCATCTTTCACATCAAAATTACCAGAACGAAAGCGAGCGAACCATTTCCGCGCAGCAGATTTTGATAAAGTACCTTTGCCATATACAGCACAATTTTTTTCAAAATCCTGCGCAGCGTTCTTCCCTTTGTCGTAATAAAATTGCAAAATATAGCGAATTTTTTTATTATTTTTCTCCATTTTTAGACGCAAACAAACATACACTCAAAGTAACGCTCGAAGTGTCCTTCCAACCAGCGTTTAGTGGTGTCGTGCGATCTGTGTTTCCGGCGTTATTTGCAATTGACGCCAACTATCGGGAAAAACGCCACGAACTTTTTCCCTTACCCAATATTAGGTAAAAGAATCACAGTTTTCCTTATCAGCGTTTACGAACGATATCCTATTACTTTGCAGAATATTACTTTTTAGAATATTTCTTTTTCCTATGAAGTGGATAATCAAATGTATAAAACAAGAGTTTCTAACAAGTGCTGAGCCTCTTGATAAAAATATCACGGCATTTAGTACCAAAATACTGTGTTTGCACTCCCGCTGTAACTTCTTGGTTTACCTGAAATGATTGTGAACTTTTAGTTTTCAATTTACAAGAAGTCTTGAAGTTAATCAAGACATGCTATCCAAAGAGGAAATTTTAGGGGGAAAGATCGAACGAAGAAAAGATGGAGAGATGAGAGTTTAACCAATCAAATAAACCACAAAGTGCGTAGGACTGAGTTTGTTGACGGAATGATGCTGATCTGGTCTCGTTGGTAATACATTAATAATAAGCCATTACGAACTGAGCGCATGAGAATTGACTGCTACTTTCAAGACCCGAAAATTACTAAATAATTCAATGCTTGACTCTCATCAACAATGTCGAATGATCATTGTTAAACGAATCTAGTTTCATCTTGGTTTCGCTTAACCAAGCATTTAAACCAAGATTATTAAAGTAATTATCTATTATCTCACTTTGTTTCAATATTTAATGTACAGTTAGAAAACAAACAAGGCAAAACAGCTCTTGTTTGCTGACTAACTAACTATTAAATACTAATACTATGTAACTAATAATTGAAATGATACTTCAAGTTCTGTATTTGTCCTAAAACTTAGTGGAGAATATTGCAAATATAATTTATGTATGCTGATGTGTACGGGGAGACTATCTATGACATTGTTAGATTATTAATTGGATTTTAAATTAATTAAAGGATGACTGCTTTAACATTTTGTCCACGGTGATAAGCCTAATAAATATTAATTACTCGCATTAAATGAAATATTCATATTTTAATTAGATTTTAAGTCAATCAAACAGAATTAGAAACGACCTATCATGTCACGTTAACCTCCATTTGACTAAAGTTCTTAATTTCAATTTTAATTCAACCGTTTTGGCAGGTTTTGACAGCTCAGCTCAAAACTGAAATTCCAATGTTTCCATTGATGTCGAGAACTCTTTTAACGGCGCAAATTAATATTTCTTGGTTTTTTTTTATTTAGTACCACATTAATTTGAGGATTTGTCTTTGAATTAGTTTCTTTCATTAATTTATCTACATTCTAAGCCTTTTTACTTGTTTATCTATTGTTTAGTCTTTTGTTTTGAAGTTTAAATTTAATTTCAAATCACGAGCCGTTTTTTTGTTGTTGTTTGTCCTGATTTAAAAGAGAAACGATACAGAAAAAGAAAGGTTGCCGCTTTTTCCACGTTACTGACACTAGGTCAATGGCATTTTCAAAGTCAATGTAAATACCAAAGGAATACGTGATTGTTGGCCAGTTTGCTGCTGCCACTACAGGAGTAAGAAGAAATCCCTGCAAATGAAATCATATGGCAAAAACAAAGGACAGGTAAATAAACAAAACCGATTCTTGGTACTGAGGACAATCGATTCAGCACAAACATCCACAAATAATAAGAAAAGAAAGATCTGTTAAAGGCGCAATCAACTAAAGGAAATAACTTTTTGAATGAATTGTTTTGGGCCAATTTGGAGCCTCCCTCAATAACTATACGAATCAATATTAAACAAAAATTAAAAATTTATAAAAATATATATTCTTTAAATATGCAATACATTTCATTGTCTTTTTTTTTTTTTTTAGGGACCTCTTACAAGAAAGTAGAAACGAGAGGGAGCTCTTACATTCATTTTGTCCGTCTGTCCCTCCGTCAGTGTATCATCCTCTCTAAGGTGGTAATTCCAAGCTACAAGTCCGACAGAAATGATTCATACCGTATTGGAATCTTTATGATTTGTAGAGGTAGGCAAAAATACGGGTCTGCGGCCACGTTTTGTCTCAGAGGAAATGGCCGAAAAAGAAACACGTACGATGTCGCGCGGTTGATTTCGTGAAAATATCTTTTTGCCTTGTTAATTTTATGTTAATTGGATTGGAAAAAAAAAAGTGAGGGATGGAGGCCACTAATGTCGCCTGATGTCACAAGAAAAAGAAATGTCATACAGGAAGTCCATTATTTCCCGCCAAATTGCACTTGTCATCATTTTGACAAGCTTTATCACTGATTTAAGAGTAGACAGAACGTATCAAAATTCGTTCAGCTTCTTTTAAGTGTCCTTTATTCAACATCTGAATAAGAGATCATTTGTACATCCGCAGAAATACAGTTAAAGAAAATCGTGGTGACAACATCGCGGAAAATACTACAACTAAAACTAAGTCGTAAATAAAAAAAAATTCACTGGGAAATAGTTTAAGATGCTTCATAAGACTGCACGCGCTTCAAATAAATTACACTATAAAACTAAGTAAAATAACTAGATGTAATCACCTTTTCTTTTTCTTTTTTTTTTTCTTTTTTGAAAATGCCGTCAAAGTGTCTGAATGTCCCTTCACTGTCGCATTGAAGAAGGCTTCAATGATGCATTACCAACACATTCAGTATCTGTTTTGTATGTAAAATGAATTCACCTGAAAAACCAATGCTATGGGTATGATCTACAGATTCTTTTTGATAAAAATTTAAAAATGAAATGGATTTGATAAAATTGATCTGTTTCTTTGGACTTGGTCAATGAAAAAAAAAGTTGATGTTGTCTATGTTTTTTTCCATTTTTCTCAATTTCTACTACAGACTATTTTTCGAACATCAGATTCCCAACCTTTCGAATCCCGTCTGACTTTACAGGTTTTTCGAGATATTGAACCATCCAACAACAAAGACTTAGTCTTATATTAAAACATAATCTTTTAACGTTAAAGACTTTTTCTCTCAAACTATCAAATAAGAAATTGTTGAAACAATCTAATTCGACAAATTCTTTCTGCATTTTTAGTTTCCTTCTTATTTTCTGTTTACTAAACTGTTTTGACAGCAAATTAACAAATAACACAAAACTATAAAATAAATAAAAACTGTCAAAGAATAAAAACAACAACATCTTTTCATCTTCTTAAGCATAGCTATATTTCGCAGGTTTAACACTTTACCTGCTTCTTCAGGCTTATCGATACATAGAATGTTAAACGTACAGTGTTAAACCTGCGAAATACAGCTATGCTTAAGATGAAAAGATGTTGTTGTTTTTAATTCTTAATAATAACCGTCACATTTGTGTTATATATTGAACTATCAAAGAACTTAAAAAGCGTATTTTCTCTAAAATGCTTTTTTAAGTTTTTTTTTTTTTTTTTTAAATATGACTAAACAATAAAACAAACATTTATTTTCAAATAAAATAATAGCTACTAAATACAGAATGCTCAAATTTTCGATTTTCTAAAAAATAAAAAATAAAAATAAAATCCGCAATTTTACTGAAATTGTCTAAAGCAAAGTAATTTTAGCCGGAGCAAACCACGCGCTAATTAATAGATTAGCTAAAAGGATTATTACCCACTGCTTGAGAACATTCCATAAAAATCCATTGAAATTCTAGCGTTTTCTCAAGAAGCATCCATTTGGAAAAGATTTTAAATAAAACAAGATAGATCGTACGTAGTCCTTAAATAGGCATACAACGTCTCTAGAAGATCCATCAATTACATCAAAAGTTGTTGGGGGGAACAGACCAGACAAAGACTGACTGATTGTCAAAAAAGAAAAAAATAGGCCAGAAAACAAGAAGATGGGGAACGATGATGAAAAGACTAATGTAGAGGGAGTTAAATGAAACCATGTTCGTTCTAAACAATCATTTAAAAGCATTGCTTTTAGATTTAGAAAAATACTGATTACAACGCTGCGTTTAGAATGAATCCTTTATTCCATTACTGAAAGTGTTTCCTTGTGTTAATTAAAATTTTTGTTTCATTATCTAATTGGATGGAAAAAACGCCTTTTTTAAAATGAGGTTTAACTTAATCAGTGTTTCCTGCTGATAATTTCCTTTCAATGCTGAATTCGTTTCAACTCAGAACAATAATGGAAACAGCGAATCCCCGTTGGAAAAGATACGAGTCGGTAGAAAAATACTTCCGACGATGCATCTCCTTAGTGATTATTCTTTTCTCCATGTGGCAGCACTTGTAGATTGAAGGAAATTGTACTAACTGCAGTTCGCTGCCTAATGGAATTGTTCAACGATTCAGCTATGCTTTAAGACTCGAAAATTTTATACTTCCACAAGTATATATATAATAATTATAATAAATATATTATGAAATCATCATATGTTACAGATAATAATTGCAGATAATATCATATAACAACATAGAAAGTCGCTATATCACATCTGGTTGCCCTTCTACGATTGATACAGAATATAAAGCAAGACACGAGTACGTAACAGGGTACAATCAGTTATAAGCTAGCACAGAGGCTTAACTGAGTTCAGTCCTTGTCATAAATATATTTCGCAGGAAAAAAAAGCGGAAATCCACTTAAGACTCTTCCTAGTGGAGTTCCCTGGAAATTTGAATAGATGGCGTACCTAGATTATTTTTTTTTCCAACTACCCAGCAAATTTCAATTACTCATATCTAACCAAATAAATAAATAAATAAATAAATAAATAAATAAATAAATAAATGCCAAAGCTTTTAAGCTGATCAGTTCTTCTTTACTTTCTTTTTTCTTCCCTCTTTCTAGGTTTTTGTGGATGCAGTGAAGAAGATTATAATCTCAAGTTTCAAAATGATCATCTCCTCCCCGATTCCGATGTGTTTAACGATGAAGCCGCTGGAACACATTTTCACAGTTCTACATTCTTCGCCAATGTTCACTATTTACATGGTATTTATCGTAATAATTCAAGTAATAAGCTAAGTTCAGTTAGTTAATATGACTACAGTTTTCAGTTAAACGGCCCAATTGTGAATAAATAATAATGAAATTCTGGCTTTATTTACATTTTGTAATAAGGATACATAATTCAGATGAAGGCAACTTCATCGTATCATTTTCCGTTTTTGTTCAATTTATAATCAAATTATAGAAAACAGTAATTTTTCAGCATTATCATTAATTCTGCTCCTTTAAATAAGTCAAAACTTTTAGAAAAGTTGAGAAAAACAGAGCGGTTCAGTTCGCAGTCCAATCCCTTACCCGACTGAACTACAGAGGCTATTAGCTTTTAATATGGACTAGAAACGACTGAATTGAAATTCCAATTCTTAAATCGACAACAACTTGGATTTTCGAGATTTCAATCCTCGTTCCTTACATTATTTTCTTGTAATTACATCAATATGAATGGCAATGTAATACTTCAAATCCCTCAAAAGACATGAAGGGAAAAGCTCCCAAGTCGTCTTAATCCAATTCATAATGGCTTCCAAGAAACGACTGAATCTTTCTAATCTTCCAAAATAATCCTGGATTTTCAACTCAAAATCTTACTTAGGCAAAAGTAGAATTCATTGTTAGGAGGATCTAAGAAACAATTCAACTTAAATGGGAAACAGTCGAAGAGGACCTTCTAAAATTTAGACTGGAAATCACGGGAAGTTCGGCTTCTGTTTCAGAAATTGTCTAATAGTTCGAGAATTTTCGGTAAAATGTAAATGGGAGAATGCCATCTGAGAATGCAAGACGCAATGTATCTTAACCAATGAGGATGTAAAATTCGAACGGAAAGGCATTTTTCTATCCAAATGGGCTCGAGGCACGAGCTGAAGTAGATTTTGTATTGTAATGATGTCTTTCAATGTTGTTGATTAAACTGTTACCTTTGATTTTTTTGAGGATGTATTCTTATACGACATACACTGCATACGTAGTCGACGCCATACTTTTGTAAAAAGGATAAACATCTATTGCTTAAGGAATAATATAAAAAAAAAATGCATTTTAATAAAAAAAAAGCCTAAAAAAATTAAAAACAAAAACAAAAAAAAAACCTTAAATTTAAAAAAAAACAAAAAAAAAAAACATCTATTTCCTCTCCTATCAATGCGCTCACTCTTTGCCGTTTCCGCATCTCTGTTGATATGTCGTCGAAGCTGCTTCTTAGCAACCCGCAATTAGGTGATGACATCGGTGGTTGGGCTTCTCTGGAAGACTTCTGCTCTTTGTCTCTCGAAATTCAATCCATTTCGGTACAAAAACCCACACCGGTAACAAGAGCTGTGTTTACACGTTCTTCGCATCACATGTATTCAAGACCTACTGAAGCTTTTGTAAATCTTCAATCCATTCCCTTTTTTTACTCGAAATATTTACGGGCACGTGATAATTATTATTCAATTAAAGTATATTATATTTTATTTTATTTTGTAGGAAAGATACAACGGGAATAAACCCAGTTACAGTATCTCTAAAAGAAAAACTAACATATAAGGAGATGAACAATATATTAAAGCTTCACCGTTGAATATTAAGAGAGAAATCAATTCACAGTTTGTAGTATACACAAAATCAAGCGACCCTAAACAATTTGCAATCTATCAAACGCTTATATTGTGAAAAGTGGCATTACTATTGATTGGCGGGCAAAACTCATTTAAGCAAGCCGTTGTGACTCAAGGATAAAGTACAATTTCCATCACGGCTTGCTAGATACACCATTGGAGTATAAATGAGCTTGCAGGAGAGTTGTTGCCGTCCAAGCATTAGTAGTATCCCTGAACCGGAAGTCGCTACATTTGGGTCAAGGATATCATATTCGTTCTCAGGAGAGTCGATTCAATATAAACAGACCCATTTCCGTTCAAACATCACTATTCCATGTAAAACCGAATGCAACTTACAGGAAGTCGGAGTTTCCCAACTCTCCAGGCCATGGGGAGTCCCGAATTATTTTCTTGGGGCTCCGTCTCCCGGTTTGGATTATGGAGATCATTACTCACACACACACAAAAAGATATGGAAACCCTAAACGTCCTCTTTTCTTGGCCAGTACGGGGTTGCTAAAAATTCACTATCTCTACTGTGTTTTTTTTTAGCAACATAAGAGCAATGGTGAATTTTCATTATAAGAAATGTAACCATAGCTTTTATTTTGTACATCTTTTTTTTTTTTTACAATCCATTGTGTAACAATGATTAAAATATTTTAATCCATAAATTTCTACGAATTCTATGCTTGTCAAGATTACCTAGCAGCTCAAATATCCAATAAACCTGCAAACCGTCATCGAAATCATCGAAAACACTTAAAACGTCGGAAGTGCGAATCAGAAAACAATTAGTCCCGCTTCTTTACACTTCTTTAGAATTTTGCCCATAAATCACAAGAAATGCAAATAAGCATCCCGAACACGAATAAAACAGTTTGTAATTTACCCAGCCTAAAAACACTGAACTGTTACACGAAATTTCAGTCTAAAGCTATAGCCCTTGTGATCAATATCCCACGGAGGAGGAAAGAAAAGAGGAAAAAAAAAAAAAAAGAAAGAAAGAAAGTTCCACCGATAAGGTCTACAATCACCTTCATTTCACGTCTCTTCTTCTTCTGTGGTTGGCAGAAGATGTCACCCTTTTATTGGAACCAAAGGCATTTCACATGTAATGAACCACGCACACAATTTGGGGCAACAGTTGCTCCCTCGAGGACCATCCCATATATCACAGACACTTTATGGCTGGTCGTGGCCCTGCTTGTCTTGTTTTTTTGAGCCATTCTCTTGGACTATCACGAAACTTAAAATGTCAATTTCTGAAATGGTATTTTTCTGATAAATAATAGCGCATTTCCTTTTTCTTTCTTTTTTTTTTTTTTTCCTTTCTTGAATCTGCATCGTCTTCTTTACGCATATTTTTTTTTTAATCTCACTTAACGAATTTGATATAATAATCGTATTTCCATTCTGCAAATGTCTTTGCGTATTATTTCTGTTGCTCAAATTGTCGCTTATTTCGACGTTAGCTAATCGAATAAACCTCTCCTTTCTGCTCTAACATAATACGACGCATTGAATAACAACGTGTACGGATTACAGCGGACTCCTCACAGGCGTAGCCAGGACTTTGGAATAGAAGGGATTACGATAGTCCTCATAAAAAGCTTGTTCGGGAGCGGGAGGGGGTTACACATAAACTAATGAACTTCCACCCAAAATGATTACAAAACCCCCATCAATCCTCCCCAATCCTCCCCGCCCGCCTCGATAGGCCAATGATTTTTTTTTTTCCTTAAAACAACTAATTTATATAAAACTGTAATCATTAAAGGTCGGTACTGCGCCCTTGGCGTCTGCCCAACTCGCCAGCCCTGTTGTCACTTCGTAAATATGAAAACAGAAATATATATTGCAATTGTTATCCATATATTTCTTCGTACTGTAGTGACAGGAAACCAAATTTTCAGTGCTTATTAAGTGTATTTTTAGCAATTTTTCATAAATTTTTTTTTTATGAAAGATTGCCAAGTTATTTTTGATTACGCAATTATTTTAAATTGCAGAAATTTCTAAATAAATTCGAAAAAAAAAAGTAAATAACTTTTGTCCTTTTACGAAAAACAAAAACTAACATGTTTTCAATGTATGGATTTTCAATTTACGGTTATTTTAACTTTGTAAGAAAACGAACAATTCTCCAAAATTTCCTGAGCTTATAAAAAGGCCAATTAAATCTTATAATCTTGACGAATACGTCCGTGCGAGCAATTAGGTAAAATAAATTCCCTCAAAATAAAATTTAGGAAGCATGGTTCCGTCAGGAAATAATCTTCTTTTCTGCGTAATATGCTGTATCTTTTTTTAATTTCTTATGGAGCTTAACAATGACGAGGGCAAAGGGATGACAGAGAGGCTTTGCGGTGACACTTCATTATTTTCGCTAATTAGGTTTTTGAGAAGTCTTTCTCTCGTAATATCACGACAAATGTCCGGAACAAAACGTGAAGGCAACGAAGAAATAATAAAAACAGAATAAGGCAAATAACCTGGCATCAGAGCGTTCTTAAAACGGATTAAACGAAATTATACAAGTGATTAGGATCAACTTTAAGGATATCTAAGGCGGCACTGATTAACGACGTGGGCGGAAAATGAAAAGAAAATGGATAGAAAATTGTCATGACTAGCTAAGACAAGTGCACGCCCTCTCCCGCCAAAAACGGACACAGGGAAAATCTAGTTACCTTAACTACCAAAAGGTTGAAGACTCTTTCACGAGTCACTGTCCTGGTTCCTTCATAACTCTTAATGATCCGTGTTGTTTTACCAAATGTTTTAAACTTCCGGAATTCTAATAACAGAATTAAATAATAGATAGAATTTTTACGTGAGCACTTGAATAATGAAGAACAAATGACACCGATACACAGAGTTAAAAATTATTAAAAAGACTTATTTAAGAACATGTATTTTTATTTGTAACGCAGTTGAGGACGCCCCGTTAAAATAGGGCGAAATCGGTCCTGTAATGTTTTAATGTTTCAAAGTCTTTTTAATAATTTTTAATTGTGTGTGTCGGCGTCATGTGCTCTTCAGAATTAAATAAGTTTCAATTGTGATATCGTTATTTAAACATGCACATATGCCATAACATTATTTCAAGAAATGTAAACCTCGGACAACATACAAAAAAAAAAAAAAAAAAAACCCGTCCAAAATGAATTTATTGCTCAGCTTCTTTCTTTGTAAATGGCTTAATTATGTTTTATTTACATTTATCATACCTGGTTTTTTTTTTTTTTGGTTTTTTTTTTTAAATGATACAATGTATTATACTATTTTTAAAAACAATGTTTTATGATGCGTTGTTAGTTTTTTGAACTTTAAACGTCTATAAAAATTTTCTACGGGTAAAGAAAAAAAGATTTCCCATTATTGGTAGCGCAGAAAAATGAACCCTGAACTACAAAAAATTCCTATTTCATAAAATGATCTGGCCTCAGGCGCTTCTAAAAAAGGGACTGTGAACCTGTGTAGAATGCATCTGTATTAACGTCTGGATAAAGCTGATAGAATGCTAACTAACTTGAAAGCACACAATAGATAAGAAAGAAAATTTAATACAGTTAAAATTAAATGTGAGAAGGGGCTGACAAAGACATTGGTTATTGGTTAATCAGAATCACATGTTTTGTAAAGATTGAACAATTTGAATCCAATTTAAACTTTAATTAAGGGTAACAGAATCAAAACGAAAACCAGCGGCTAAAATTCATTTAAAAGTTTAACTGATTAATTTAAACAGCTGGTCAATAGGAAATAAAGGAATTTTATGATAAAAATAATAATTCATTTATAGTATTGAAGGCGGTATGCATCAGCGCTCTGCCATAGCAGTTGTCAATTGATGAGCCGCTACTCGAGCCCGAAGAACTACAGG
This sequence comes from Thereuonema tuberculata, assembly GCA_023159025.1. NCBI lineage: Eukaryota > Metazoa > Arthropoda > Chilopoda > Scutigeromorpha > Scutigeridae > Thereuonema > Thereuonema tuberculata. Next base: position 32,294,396 of record JAFIDM010006943.1, on the reverse strand, counting down.
TCTTCAAATAAAAGTTGGCGTATACCAAATACAATTAGACAATGTTTTACTGATGAATCGTTGTTAATATAACGTGCTTCTAAAAGGCTGCGATTGGTTAATAATATTTAACGTCATTTAGGAATCATTTTTCCCATGCGCAAATTTTTTCATATTGTGGGCTTCTGTGGAGAAGAAAAAAAAAAAAAAATGGGCTGAATTTTTCACTTGAAAACAATATCTTCAAATGAATTAGCCCTGTCTAACATTATTTTCGGAACTGCTAGTAGAGTAAATATCAATAATTCATCGTCAAAATAACAGAAATAGCAGTCGATGAAATAGCTGAAGGGAGTTTTCTAATTGAGGAATGCTTTAACAGAAGGAAATTGGGTTGTTAAATTTTGATGATTCGACAGCGATTTAGCGACTGATGAATATTAGTGCACAGAAAATGTAGATTAATGAAAGATTTGAACAACAATCAATTTTAACAAAAGATGAATGTAATGAAACTATTGCAATTTGACGAATCTATTAATTGCAAAGGCTGAAGATTGCTGATGTTAATCAAGATTAAAGGGAAATATATTGATGAATAATGAAAAAAAAAAGACAACTTATTAATATCTTCACTTCTCTGTTGAAAAATAGAAAAATTACATCTGAACACAGGCAGACAATTTGCTCTCAAAGCTAGAAGCTTTAGAAATGCTCCTTCAACTATGTGTTGTTTAAGAAGACATCTGAAAACCGCTTCCATATCAAACTACAGCAACTGAAAGACATAATGACACCAAACACAACTTCGACATCAACAGCACGTAATTGGTGTGACCTGTTTGGAACGTAGGTAATTAATAATTCATGATTAGCAGGAAACACCGATTTTCATCGGAGTACAGATCATTTGAATGTCAAAGGTTAAGAACAAATAATAGCACTTAATTCATTAGAAGTAAGGACTTATATATAAAAAGTAGTAATATAGTTTTCATTGTATATTTTTTCCTTTGAGGCACCACTGCGCTTCCGATGGAGAATATTATTGGCTGTTGGTGCTTTTGCCATTGGCCTCGACAAGGGGCGAGAATTTCTGTGAGTTTCTGGCCGAATAATCGTTACCCAGAGTACGCCGTAGGAGCAAGTTCACACTGTACCAGTATAAACGGACGAAACACATGAGAAAATTACATCCATGCCTATGTCGGGATTCGAACCCAAATTCCGACACATCTGCCTCCATGGAGGCCGACGTCTAGACCACTAAACCATGCTGGAATGGCAAACTGAGAATGCATTAAACAAGAAAAAGTCGTCTGGAATCTATCAAAAAATGGAAATTTAAAGGATGAGGAATAATTCCATCTTTAATTAAATATAATTAAGCGGTTCAAAAGTCGAGAGAAGAAAAGCAGAGGGTTGTTAATTTTATAGGAAGTGAATTCTGTGAGATCGTCACATTGAAACTGAACAGCAACCACATTTTGGCAAAATTTTCCAATACGTGAACAAAAAGATTTAATATTTTTAGTCCGATCAAAAATCAATTGAATATTTCTTAAAAGAATCTAATATTAAAATAAAATCTTTAACTTTTTAGAAAACATCTACAGTTTTTGAGTTGTCTTGATCAAAAATGGAACAGCCAACTGACGGACGGAAGAACTTGCATGTTTTGACTTTAATATGTATTGGAGGAAAAAAAAATGATTTAGAATGTAATTAATTTTAAGAACATAACAAATGTTCGGATGTTAAAACTTTACCATACAATAAGTAGCTACTACGAGAATTTAAAAATCTCAGTACTTAACGAAACGAAGTTATTAAAAAAAAATTAAGCTTTTATACCTAAGATTTAGCTTAGTAGAAAAAAAATTGACTTGCTACTTCCCTTCGGTATCTGCTTTTGAGCACAAAACTCCTTTGGAAGTAACCTCTTAGTAAGGAAAACCTATCCCCGGACGATCAATGAATGCTATTTGGTATTGAAGAATTAACTTAAAAAAAAAAAAAACCACTTGAATATAAGTTTCTGCTAAAGCATAAATTTAAAGGCTACCCATAATAATAAAATAATAATAATAATAATAATAATAATAATAATAATAATAATAATAATAATAATAAAAAGGAAGTACATCAATGTAAGGAAAAAAAAAAGTTAGGAAAATAAGAAAAACGAAAAAAAAAAAATGAACACGCGGACATTGAGAAAAAAGATTAAAAGAAAAAAAATATATATAAGCGGATTCGAACCGACAACCTTTAGTGTATGAGTCCAAGACGTTAATCATTAATCTACAGCTAAAAACATTTAAGCTAATAGTGGAAATCCAACGAAAACAATGCCAAATATCTCGAAATGGGAGGGGGGGGGCGTTGGACCCTGAAAATACCCTATTCCTACGGTGTTGAGGCCTCTGAACACGATTGTGAAATCCGTTTGTCGATCCGACCTTCCGTTGGGGAGTTGTTAGGGGTGGACAGACACGGAAGGACGGACAGGACAAACTCAATAGCTCCCAAATGGATCGCTAAAAACACCCTGCTGAGGGTAAAATTGCTGTAATTAGGTGCTGTTTAACCAACAATGACATCAATTGTAACATTCACATTAACATTTTCCCCTTTGTGAATTTTCTAACAATAAAATCTTCCAATATCACTTTAAGAAAATTGAAAAACAGAAGCAATTTCTTTTGTTTTATTTTTACTTATCCTTCAAATGTAAAACTGAAAAATTTGTTTTCTTAACAAAATTGAAGTAATTTCGAATTTCCTTTAAGTGGAATTGGATGTTCCATTGTTCGCCCTTTTTACAATTCGTCAAACACTGTCTCTTAAAAATACAGAGTACTTAAGACGTTCGAGTTCAATACTCTTTCCAATCTCAAATTTGGACACGTGGAAGAATTCATTTTATAAATTGAGCTTGGAATATTTTAAGTGTGGGTTTTCTGTTTGCATTGAAATTCTTTTTGATCTCCTGAACCAGCACTGAATTAATAGTGAAGATTATGTCAATATCAAATTGGCCTCCGATTTTTTTTTTTTTTTTTTTTTTTTTTTTATCTTACGAAAAGGAATCTCACAATATTTTTGATAGATAAAAGAAAGAAACAGCAGAATTTACTTTTAAAAGCATTAATACAAAAAATAAAAACAAAGTTTAGCCTTATTTCAAATTCCACGAGGATCATTGTTAAGTAACAGTATAATACTAAAAGTATATTACTATAATAATCTTACTGAAATTGTCATTTTTGTCCATAGGATATTTGTTATTCATCTTCAAATCTAGTCTTTTTGAAAAAAAAAAAGCTGTAGACAAGATAATTCAAAAACTGGTCACTGTGGAATATTTCTAATGAAATCTGAATTTTAGCTTATTTTTACTAATTTTTTTTTTAATAAATAAAGAAAAAAACTGAAATAAAAAAAGTACATTTTTTGTTTTATATTGATATTTTAAATGAGAAAAAAAAAATCTCCATCTTATTAAGCTTTTTTTTTTTTAAATTAAATACAAACACTACATTTGATATAGTTTGGTTCTGAAAGAGGAGTGGGACATGATACTGTATAGATCCTTTTTTTTTTTTTTTGAGGGATTTTCCCACTCCGGGATGAGATTATCTCGATATTTCGGCCCGGTGCCTCGGGTCTTCTTCGGGAGGTGTATATATATATCAATTACTTCAAGGTGGGCTCAAATCTAACAACTTCCGTTCTTAGTTTCTCGGATGAGTTGTTGTTAGATTCGTGCCCACCTTAATGTAATTGATATACATACATCTCCCGAAGAAGGCCCGAGGCACCAGGTCGAAATATCGAGATAATCTCATCCCGGAGTGGGGAAATCCCTCAAAAAAAAAAAAAAAGAATCTATATAGTATCATGTCCCACTTTTCCTTCAAAACCAAACTATATCAAATGTAGTGTTTGTATTTAATTTAAAAAAAAAAGCTGAATAAGATGGAGATTTTTTTTTTCTAATTTAAAATATCAATATAAAACAAAAAAATTTACTTTTTTTTTTTTCCTGTTTCAGCCTTAAGTAAAAAATGTATTTATTGCAAAACTTTATTAAAAATATTGACTAAGTCAATTTTTTTTTTTCTAATTTTTAGCAAAAAAACAAAAAACAAAAACAAAATACAGTAGAGCTCCGATTATCCGCGAGTGCCGCGAAAACTTTTTTTATACGAACCTCAAAAAAACCAATTTTAATCCAAGCCAACAACAGGGAAAATACAATAGGCCCTACAGTGAGAAGGTCGAAAATTACTGACAGGTTTATAGTGCATCGTGATCCTGTATGCCTTCTCAGAATTTGTGGATGCAAACGTAGAGCAAAGGTTTCTGCTTTACTGTTCATATTTCAAAAGTTTTACATATTACGTTTTTTATACAATAAAACGTAGTTTTTTAATGATGAAATATTTTTTTTCGTGTTTACACCTCATTTTTAGTATTTTTTCGGGTTATCCGCGATTTTCGTTATCCGCGAAGCCCTTGCCACCCAATCCCGCGGATAATCGGGGCTCTATTGTATGTCAATAAATAATTCCATTAAGTTTAAGCTATAATTCACTACATTTTAATTTAAGCTTCAATATAAGCTCTACCTAAAAAATTTTTAAATAAGTTTATATGGAGGAGCTGTGTAGGTTTCCTGAAAAAACTGTGATATACAAAAGATTTCTAAAAAACGTAGTATTATTCTATATATTAGCTCTGTTCAATATATTAGTTCTATATTTAAAAAGAAAAAATGAAAAAAATAAAAAAAATGAAGGGAGTGTAATTCCTTTCGAGATATCAAACAAAAGAATATAATTTGCCTTCATTTGTCTTCATTTCTTTTTCCTCCGTAGATGAAAACCAAATACAGAATAAAATGACCATTAAGAAATGAAAAGTAAATATTTGAAATTGGTAATGGATATTGATTGAAATGACTCCGGCAAAAGAAAAAAAAAAAAAATTCCCCGAGGGGCAACTGCTAAAGAAAGGCATTGTACCGGTGTGATAAGAGTTCTTTCTTCAATCATTCAAGGATTTTTTTTTTTTTTTTTTTAAGTCAAGATAATTAATTCAAACAAGCACAGGGTTTGCTTGACTGGAAAACACGCGGACATGAATAGACAAGGACTGACTGTACGTTTCAGAGAGAGATCTTCTGCTGTAAGAAAGTCATCGATAAAAGTTCTTGTCATCTACAGGCGTTATCTGTAGAAGAACTGCGCAGATCTGAAGGAGTTCTTGAAAGAACTTAACAAACTTTCCAGAAAATGCTTATTCTTGTGCCTTTTTATTTTTAATTTTTTACAGTTGTGAAAACAGAAGTGTCATTTGCAAATTGTAATATATACCGGGTGATTCATAATGTACTGGAAAGTTTGGTGGTTTTCACCGCCCCATATCTTTTAAACTACTGCTCATAAAAATCTGAAACTTTTTATATAAAATCGTCAAACATATAAGAGTTATATTTTCATATTATTATTTATTCATTATTATGAAATTCATTTTACTTGCGTTCAAACAGCCTCAATATATCGTAATACATTGTGATGTTGTTTAAACTCTAAAAGTCTGGATCCAATATTCAAATGATACAGAAACCTTATTAGGAAAATTTAATCTCAACACTTTTGTCATTAATTCCTTTGTTTAATTAAAAAAAAAAAAAAAAACTTTATTTTTTTGAAAATGCATTCTGACAAATGACTTTTTTGGGAGACAGTCGAATAATTTTTTTTTTTGGTAATAATTTTGATATAGGCTATTGGGGGTGTTTGAACGCAAATAAAATGAATTTCAATAATAATGAATAAATAATGACATGAAAATATAACTTTTGTATGTTTGACGATTTTATATAAAAAGTTTCAGATTTTTATGAGCAGTAGTTTAAAAGATATGGGGCGGTGAAAACCACCAGTACTTTCCAGTACTTTATGAATCACCCGATATAATAAAAATAGTATCTTCAATTTTTTTTCTGAACATTTGAACTAAAACCTTACGTTATTTCAATGATTTAATTTTAACTCCATCAAGACATTCTCAGATGACTGTGAATTAAAGTATATTGTTAGATGTCGAAACTCACTATTTCACAAAAGTTAAGACTGTCATTGTTTTGTAAATAAACAACCAAGCTTCAAGGAAAGCCGTTCATTGGTTCAAACTAGGAGGAAATATACACGTTCCTTACGGAAATTGGCTAAAAACTGAATATAAAGTAAATATTTAGTAAATAAATAAACTTAAGTACGTACAGTGCATAGTCTCTTTACATTTTCTACTTTTTAGATTTTTTTTTCTTTACAAAGGATTCCTCGCAGGAATGGAGGAATGATTGTTTTTGGAAATCTTTTCGCTGTTTTACGTACGACTTAAATACGCGAAAAAGAAGAAAAACAAACCAACAAATAAACAAACAAACCTGATTTTTATGAAAAATAAAGAAGGGCTTTTTAGTACCACATAGACGGGATTCAGTATTTGCTCCACGTTCGGGTTTCGTTTCGACTCTCTATTTCAAACAATTGACTGAAGTTTGTTTTGAATGCGATTTTCAGTGTTTTTCACTGTGTTGTTATTGTTACTTGCACAATGCGCGGTATTGCAGGTCACCTGACTCTGAACGCTAGTTATATGGACATTTACTTATCAAAGTTAATTAAGAGTTCGCCTATTTGAAGCGTTGTCACGGTTCGTAATTTGAAATAAAACTTTTCCTAGAATCAGATTGAAGGCGTTCATCTGTAAATCTTAAGAAGCCATAAACGATTGGATAGTAAATTGTAAACCTCTTAAGTCCTTCAGTATATATATATATATATATATATATAATTTCTTTTTTTTGAAACTCAACAATAAAGAAAATAACCCAATAGCGAATTACGAATGTTCTGATTATGTGAATATTGAGAATACCTTAAAATAGATCGGAACATCCGTTCCTAATGTAAGTAAACAAAGAAATAAGAACTGTAATGATTTTACGTTGCGCTTCCCACTCGCTTCAATGCATTGATCTTCCCCCATTCTGTCATCCTTTAGAAAATGCCGCCCGGGGAGGTCGCATCCTTCACACTTCCCCGCCTCCTTACACTGCTCTTAGTAACCCAATGCAGATCACTTGGCGTTCATGTAGATGTCATTTCCTATCGCGAACGTTGTTCTACGCCGTGTTAATTCTTTTCCAAACCATCTTGATCTTATCTTCCTTGCATTAAGGAAGGGTAGGCAGAGCTGAAGGCTTCTGCGACCATCAGTAGGACGGCCAACCCGACAAATGCCCACCTGGACCCTGAGGAAACAAGGCTACTATCCATTTGATAAAACAAAAAAATTATAATAATAAAGCATTTTCATAATATAATTTATAACTAGAATGTAGAAAATAATTAATAAAGATTTTTATTAATGTAAAGTGCAATCACATACTGAACTGTTTTCATTCTGGTAATAAATTACGTGGGTTTTTATATAAGGTAAGGGAACCAGTTGTGGATCAGGAACCAATTGCGGATC
>JAFIDM010006943.1:32253801-32276863 GCA_023159025.1 Thereuonema tuberculata | reverse complement strand
AATTATGCATCATTCGAGTTTGGCCATTCGATATATATATATATATAAATTTTAATGATACAAAATTCTATTTGTATGGTGGTAAAGTAACTTAAAATCCAAAAACTTTCATTCAAAATTTTTGAAAAATGTATTTTTAAAAATTCAACTGAAACAGGAATGTTACAGAATTATTACAGTAATGAATTATGTAGGTTTCAGGAGAAGTTCGTTATAACGGAGTTTCTCTCTAATTAATATTTATTAATACGAAATGCTAAGGAAATTCAGGATAAAAAAAAATACTTGAGTTTTGGATATAATATTATTCTTATTTGTAATTTAAAACAATAATTAAAATAAAATGAGTGAAAGCCTTAATATAAAATAACTCTAGTCTAACATCGCCATTTTTTTTAATAAGTTAAATAAATTTATATAATTACAATTTCAACTTTGTAATTTCGTTACCAACAATATAGAGTCGCACAAAAACCGTTCGCGGGCCAGACTGTGTTGTTTTGGGGATGGGTTATTTGAAGCCCACTCAACCTGATTCGCTTATGGTAACATAATCTGTTACTGTAATGACCTTTGAGGAGACGAAACTGACAACGATGGTAATTAAAAGCGAGTCAAATTACACGGTTACAATCGACAGTGATCGCTTGGGATTATTACAGATTACAATATAAAAACAAAAAATATTACGATACTTCATCTAGTTATATTAAATCCTAAATATGCCATTTCTCAATTCTATTTATGTATTGAATTGGAGATGTTATTTTTTTAAGCTTTCGTACTAAACTATCATAATTTTGATCCTAGAAATTTAGTTGAACGTCGTAATCAGGACTTGGGCAATTATCGGCGGAAAACCCACATTTTTATATATACAGCAATCTACTCTGTACAACGCAGTTAATTGGTTCAGAGAAACTCCGAAACCACCCTGATCGCAGCAGTATTACAATGGATTTTACCAACAATCTATCATTGGTCCCCTGAAAATGATAAGAAATGAAAAATATCATGTACATACCTGTTTAAAAGTCTCTTTTGTCGGCAAAACTCCGAACGGCGGTCCCAAATTATAATGGCGGTCCCAAATTATGATAACCTCCGAACGCGGTCCCAACGTTGCTATTAATGAAACATTGTGTCAAGTGTAATGACATCGTTATTGTTGTTATTAATGAAACATTGTGTATTGTTGCTTAAAAATCACTTTAAACGTGTCCCGGCTGGTAGACCTCAAGCACCAAGAGTAATAACGCTTTAGTCATAAGTCGCACATATTCGGACAATACATATTTTTTTTGTAAATATGTTGAGCGAAAACTATATGATTTGATGTGTAATAACTCTGGCTATGTGTTATCCTTCACAGTCATACTGTTATCTGTCATTAAAAAGGTTTATATAATTTGGGACCGCCGTTCGGAGTTTTGCCCTTTTGTCATATATGATGAAGTGACTATTCCTTATTCTTAAATTTTCATTTTGCTTAAATAACTGTTCGCACCGATTCGTTCTTACCTTGATCACGGGCTATTTTTTGCAAATGATGCACTATTTTCGTGAAGCTTTATAATTTATAATCATGTAAGGGCAATTCTGTTGCACTTGTATCATAGTTCTGCAACTCTGTAACAGAACAGTAGCCGACAGGAGTTTGTTGTTTGTTTTTTTTTTCAAATAGAAAGGTAGAGTATTCCATATTTGGAACGTATCTAACGGTTACAACTTCATTTTGGCTTTCGGATATTTTAAAATTATGAACAGAATTATAGCAAAACACGCGTTACAACAGCGTTGTACAAGAGATTACTGTAAACATATTCATACGCTGTGTTCGTCAAATCAACAACGTCTTCCACACTGATAAAAGCCCAAATTATCCTGTCAGCAGGACATGTATTGATAAGAATAAATTACCAAGAATAAATTACCCCACTAAAAATTAACCGACAAAGTCTGAGTAAACCTTTAAAGTACAAGTAAGTTTTATCGTAGTTCTTAAATATAGTTTTCAATCTTTATTTTGAACATTTTATAGTAAGGTGGAGTGGGGGTAAGTTCGGACCGGTTTTTGTTAAATTTGAATTTAACCATTTATTTGTTAAATTCTTTTTAGAATATTTAACATACATTGATACCAACACGGAGTGGAATTAATACTCTTTACTTTGTATTGACAAAAACACCGATTTACAACGTAAATTTTAATTTTTATAGAAAATTGTAAAAAATGACAACTACACCGATCTTGCCCCATGTATGGGTCAAGTTCGTAAACAGCTGTTTAAAACGTATTGAAACCTATCTTCCTATGTGATGGGGCAAAATCGGAATTATTCATAAGCCATTTATAAAATGCTTTTTACCGCATTAAAATAAGTTGTTAGTTAAAAAGTTAGTAAGTAAGTAAGTACACATTTATAAAGATTGAATGGTTTTGGATCTAAAAATACGTTATAAAAATATTATTAAATTAAGCATAAGCAAGAAACCAGAAAAAGTAATAAAAAAATGTGAGCGCGTGCTGAGGGCAGGCAACTGCGGTCTTACCCCGCCGCATGCTCCGAACTTGCCCCGTGCACTAATGTTTTCAGGGCAATACCGGAGTATCGCTTTTCACAGTAAATTTCAAAGAATCGAAAGGATTGTATTATTCTTCATACTTACCAAAAATAAACACACAAGATACAAAATTCACTGAAAAATGGACAACCCAAGTTTAGATGTGTACTGTACAAGTAGCTGCACTTTATGTTTGGTCATAAACAGGGTATTTTCCCCAATTAATGATAGATATCTACGTCGATAACTTCATAATAACCTAATACAGGTTTCTATCTCTTAGCTTGTATAATTTAATTTATATTAGAATAAATTTATGGCGTTTACGATCTTACCCCGTTACGATGTTTCCCCACTCCACCTTAATATTCTTTGAATGATCAATGATTTGCCAAAGACAGGATAAAACGTATGATGTAATAGAATTACTGGCGCACGAATCAATTCAATCGATTTCACCCAACAAGGTTTTAGCCAACATTCTTGCCAAAACATAACTATTACAACTATTAGCTTAGTTAAAAGAAAATAGCTGAATAGTTAAGGTGACAAGAGTCAAAGATTCGTATCGGTATATGTTACAGAATTATGATTCAGTAAGAATAAAATATTAAAAAAGCATAAAGTAAGTAATAAAAATAATGTAGTTTGTAAAATTTGCTTTATGTTAGTTACAGCGTTGCTTGTGACAACAAATCAATTGTTAAGGTAAAAAATTCATGAACTAAATACTGCCTTTCATGTTCTATAATTTTGTTTTCAACCATTTTTCCACAGAATAAGTTACTCAGCTATCACTAAATATTTAATCCCAATAAAGTTCATAAATATTCCAATAACTTTATTGGGATTATAGTCTGTTGTTTAAGTACAGCTTGCTCTTCGATCTAGTCTGTTCGCTGTCAAATAAAGTTGCACCCAGCGGTGGGTCAGTGGTTCGGCTACTCAACTGGGGTCTTGCTGGGAATAAGGCCTCTGTTCAAAGGCTTTAGTTTCTTCCATGTCCGCCTGAAGAAGTTTTTCCTACAATCTTCTTTCTTTCCACCCTGTATTCTCACCTTTTCTTTCTACATAATATTCACAGACAGATACGTCGACACAACAATGATTGTATAGCAAACATTTTAGTCAATATCATTAAATGCAATCACAAAACAAATAAATTTTTCCCTTATTAGGACGAAAGTCCTTTTGAAAAAAAATGAATATCTTCAAAATCAACTTAAAAAAAGACGCTTTTATAGAATTTTATAAGTAAATTTCGAAAGCTTAAACAAACGTAAATTTAAATTTAAAAGTTCAATTCACTTCAATGAAGGTATAAATTAAAACAAATTCCGACACAGAAATGGCGATTGATTGTAACTTTTGTTTTTTGAGAGCAGGTCTTTAACAAGTACGCTATTTTATAAACAGTATTTTCCAATAAGAAAGAATAGGGAAATAACACAGAACTAAAAATATCTGAGCTTTCATTGGTGAGAGTTTGGGACGGACCGTTTCGTCCTTCTTAGGGACTCATCAGCCAGACACACTTACCAGATAAAATGCTAACGTAGTGCAGGGGTGATAAGGGAATACTAAACCCGCTTCTGACTGTGGCCTCTTCCAAAAGAAAATACATTTAAAAAAGAAACAAAATAGGTGTAATTTCAAATACAGGCCTGAGAAACCGTCAGACACAAAGGAATTTGAATATAAAGAGAACCAATACGAACCCAACCTGGTTGTTCAGTACTTTCCAATGTTGTTCATTCAAACATTATTACTGGGTTTTATTAAGAAATAGAATAAATAAGGATCGCAGTTAATACAACACGTGAAAGCTAAAGTCGCCAAAAGATGGCTTTTGTATTGGAAATGAACTTTTCTTTTTATTATTATTTTATTTATTTCGCTTGGTTTATATTTTCAGTTCGAATTCACGCTGATCAACTGTTAAGAAAGAACAGAATTAGATACCTTTGACAACAAAATCTTGCTGCACAAATAGGAGAAGCAGAAATATTAAACCATTGTGGCGCCGTATATCAAACGCTGTCTGCTATAAACGACAGACACTAGTCCAATTATTGGATTTTAAGGACAGATGTTATTTGAGACACTTCTTCACACAGAAGACATTTCACCGATTTCAATATCGACATTATTTGTTTGTATGTATCTTTGCTCATCAGTCAGCCGCATTGAAGGGAAAAAAAGCTGTAAAACCTTGAGAATGAAGCTTCTGTTATTGCGTTGCTTTCCTCAATCAATAATAATACATAGAATTAAAACAATAGAGATGATCAATTTGTTTTAATTTTTTTTCCTTTCCTTTCCTTTTATCGAATTTGGCCAACTAGGGACCACGTAACTAGTTCAACCTGACAACGTCAGGGTGAGGCTAGTGAAATTCAAGAAAGGGGGGACGAGAATTATACCCCGTCCAGGATAACCCTGAGATAGTAAGTCCCAGGTGGGTAACGGACGAAACACAGAAGAAGAAAGAAACAGCCATGCCACCACCGGGATTCGAACCCAGGTACTGGCGCATCGGCCACAACGGCAGCCCGCCGGCTAAACCGCACGGCCACGCCAGCACGGGCTTTTTTTCCTTTATTACTTTATTAATTTTTTTTAACAGCTTTCATTTGAAATATTAAATTTTTAACATCAAACGATTAATACAAAAATCTTATAGGCCTAATTCTTAAATGAAGCAAAAAATATATTCACTATTTGATCATAATACAAAGACTGAAGTTCTGACAGTAAGAAACTGTCGCGAATTATTCAATCTAAATCACAAAAGGATCGTTAGTAACATAGATGTCGTAACAATCGTTTCAATTGGAAGTGGTTAATTCATTTGCAATGACCCTAGTTGACCCGTGCAAATAATTCGAAAAAAAAAAAAAACACTTTCAGAAATAATTTCAGAAATCTTACAGCTGACGTTCATGTTAGTTACACATATTGTCAATAGATGACGCCTTCTCCATTTTTATAAAAAGGTTGATCAGTGTGAAGATTATGGTATATTGATCAGTCACCGAATGGTAATGTGCAAATAAATAAATGAACAGATTGTCAATAGATGGCGCCTTCTACATTTTTATAAAAAATATTTTAAAATAAAGTTTTTTAACGAAAACATTAATTTTAAACAATTTGTTTATTTCTCATCATTAGCGGTGAAAGTAATCTTCAAAATGATATCTCAATCATTGATTTTGATGAAGTATTAAGGGAAATAAAAAAGAAAAACACCTTTGAGAAATAATATATGAGAAGTTGATAAATTTAAATGTTTTTTATTGTAATAAATCGCTTATTTTTATTAAAAGATAAATCTTTGTTTGTTTTTTTAATCTGTTCTTATTAAATAAACGATGAAATATCATTTTAAAGTGTATTTTTATTCAAAAAAGGATATACTGAAGTTTCCGACGCTAAGACATTATTTGAAATGATGTTTCGCTTTCGAAAGATAAGTCACTTCTGTTAAAAGATTATATATAATTTTATAAAAAGGTTTTTAAAATAAAGTTTTTTGACAAAACATTAATTTTAAACAATTTGTTTATTTTTCGTCATTAGGGGGGAACGTAATCTTCAAAATGATGTCTCAATCATTGATTTTGATGAAATATTACGGCGTACCGACACTAAAACACCTTTCAGAAATAATATGTAAGGATAAACTTCCAAATATTACTATAGCATTTAATTCTGTTTTTAATCTACGGAAAAAAATACAAACTGTCGTGTTTGCTGGCGTATAAGACGTTTGTTTTCCCCTAAAAATTTGTCTCAAAACAAGGGTGCGTCTTACAGGCCGAAATTTCAAATAATTTTTCAACCTTCAAATTTCAAAAATTCGGCTTATAAGACGCACCTCAGATTTGAGATAAATTTTTAGGGATAAAAAAAAGATGCGAAATATACGCCGGCAAATACGGTACTTAATTCCTTTAGATTCCAAAAGAAGAAAAAGAAGTAATGTATAAGAGTTCATCTAACAAAATCACCGGTTAGCCTAACCAAAATCATAATTCTCTAATACATTCCCTGTCCTACAATTTGAAATTAACAATTTTATATTTTTATAACATGGACAAAGTAAAATATTGTGAATAATAATCTGAAACTAATAAAAACTATAGTTTCTTCTACTTTTGTTCGACTCTTTCTATACATCACTACCCCATAAAGAAAATAAAGTTGCAATAAATAATAGGCCTTGATAATGTGAAAATAAACAATCAGCTACAATGTCACTTAGCGTTGCTATTATTCGTCTTATGAATTATTGTTATAGAACAAATTACTTTACTATTATTAAGTAAAATACCACAATAATGAGTTTTTTTAAATGCACTACAATACCCGAGGGTCCTCGGTCAGAATGAACTAATTAATGTAAAAATATTAAATTCTTGCAATGTTTCTTTTTTTTTTTTTTTTAATTAAAGCGTATTTACGGTCATATCCCAGCCTTTTGGCTGCTTTACACGCTCCCGAAAACTTGCCTCAAACGAGCTCGTATTCTTGTCAATTGCCAGTTGCCGCTGGCCGTTTATTTGTATAGCTTTCCACGGAAAGAGAACTTCATGTGATAAGTTTCGTTTTGCTCTCGTTGCGATCGCGATAACAATTGCCTTCGCCGTAGCGATAGATGATTTTGCAGCTTTGTTTTGTTATTAATTCTCAACTGATTTCACAGCAGAGATAAAGAAAAAGGAAAATAAAAAAGATCCCGGAGGAAGAGAATCTGTTGAATGAAACCGTGGATTGAAACCACGAGCAAAGAACATCAGATTTCAGCGTGAAATTAACACTGTCGTAGTTTTTAAATAAATTTTCTCACCGCGAAGAGCGCTGGTGTCGACTTGCTTCTAATATTTGCCTGAATTTAGAACTTGTTTTAGAACTTGTATTTGGAACTTGGGAGATTTTTCGAGCAAGTGGGAGTTTTTCGAGCCACTTGCCGGTTTGAGGCAAGTTTTCGGGAGAGTGTAAAGCAGCTGTTTCAGCAGATTAGATTCCGGATCGTGTCCGTAAGTCGAAGCAATGCAGTTTTTTTTTTTCAGCTATTGTACATAATGGATTACGATCGTCATATGGTTACGAAACTGAACAGAGTCGTCTAATTCTGCAAGGGTCGTGGAGAACAGACCAACGAGATGCCAATGTACGTAACAGCCTTACTACTTTTGCCTTACATTCTATGTAGTATTATTAATTTAATTATTATCAATCACAAGAAAACACCAAAAGGTTATAAACGCTTTAATATCTAAAATTTAATCACAAAACGAAACAGTTGACAGATTTAAACACAAAGAGATGAGAAGCGAAGCGTCTTTGAAAATAATCTGATGAAATATACGAAAGTATTTTCGGGTGGCCATATACATAACGTATCCAAAGTTAGGTAATTCGCAAACAAACACTCTAACTTCGGGGTATGGTTCCAACGCAAAGTGTATGTGAGGGTATGTAAGTGAGAGTCCATAAGTCTGGAGTTTGTCTGTATAAATAATTATCATGAATTTACATGATAATTTATGACTTTTCATGGTGACTGTTTTCCCAGATTAGGAATTTCCCAGATGCAAGAATAAACGTATTGCAGATGAAAATCCCATGTTGTCGGTGATGTTGAAAGAGTGATTTGTCTAAAACATGACACTGATTTCAGGTGTTTCTAAAGCCATTAAATTCGCTGGATTTGATCCCCAAAAACATATCCGAGATTACTGTTGATCAAGAGATTTTTTTTTAATTCATAAAATACTGCAATAGACGATCAAAACGATTGGTTATAAGAAGAGATGCAATAAAGATTTTTTCAGATTGGTGATGCCATTTTAGGCCTCATAGTAATAATCCACGCGGGTTTTCTATAATACGGAAGGCAAATGACGTCATTATTACTTAAACAAGACCAGGGTGCTTAAAATACAAACATCATGATAGTAATCTTATGACGCAACGTACCAATACATCAGAATACAATATCGCAATTACCTGCTTAAAACCCAGTGCTATACAACTACTATCGTGATGTGTTTTTTTTTTTGTTTTTTGTTTTTCACGCCGTGGCCTGTATTTTTAGTTAGCCTTGAACTTTAACTTAGTTGCGCGTGCGTGACCAATCATTTCTGATTTTTCGCGAAAAATAATTAAAGCAAAAGAAGCCGAGTAAGTGGAGCAATTTACTTCTTGGAGCTATTATTGCTATTGATTTCTCATTTAAGACTTCAGAGCGTGTGCATTTCCTGTCCCTTCGTCTTACGATCTTTCGAATTGCTTAAAACGCACAGCAAAGAATATCAAGTTCAAATACGAAATAGAAGTAATGACTATCGAATGAGGGAATGGATGGAGGCGAACAATGAAGCGATCTCTGCCTACGTGAGAATGGGAATCGCCCATGATTTATTCAAAGGAATGGATTTTGTACAACATTATTATTTAAAAATTGAAAAATGAATAACCTTTTATTATTGCAGTGTTTCACATCATTAAATATCCCTATTTTAAACTACTATTTTTTTTTAGTTTATTTTCTCATCTTTTCAGGTGCAATCTTTTTATTTTTAAGATTTATTTTTTCTACAAGAAAATTATAACAAGATTTAATGTTACTGTAATTTCAAAGATGATCTCTCGCTGTTATACAGACATGTCATACTGTAAAGGTGTGCAGCAAAGTATCCCACAATAGGCCTATGAGGATCTTGAAGTCACGGGAGGTAAGGCTCCCGGCGCTTCTTGACCAAAGGGATTAAGTGGGGTTAGGTGGTCAACCCGACGTCCGCCCGCCTTTAGCCCCCGGGAATAAATGAGTTAATGTCCCTGAATTTATTGTATTAGGAAACATCACAAAGCAAGAAGCTGACAGTTTGATATTACTTTTCTTCCTCACCTTGCTGATGATGGGGAATACGTTCCCCGAAACAGTCTATCCTAGGAACATTTTAATGTATCGTATATTTTTAGCATGTTTTATTTAAACCTTTTTTAAATGAATTAATTTATGTGTGAGTTCTGGTTGTTTTTTAATGTAAAGTATAAAAAAAAACACACGTTAAAAACTTTTTAAATACAGTAGAGTCCCGTTATTCCGAACCCCGCTATTCCGAACAGAGTTCAGAAAAAATAATGATTTTTTTTTAACTTAAAAACAGGAGAATTTAAAAAGACGTTCGTGAAAAAAACGTTCATTTATTGTTGTACAAAGTTGTTAAATAGAGACATACATAGAGCCTAAGCTTGATGAAAACGCCTGAAACCATATTGGAATGAAAGCTGGTTACTTGCAGTACATGTCAGCTCTATTTATACAATTCTGTAGAGTCATTTTTAATCACTACTAAACACACAAAAAATAACTAATTTACACACATTTAAGAAGTAAAGTCAGTTAATTAACGCCTTAATTTACGCTTTAACAAGTCAATACGTTGATATTATTCATGAAATCCGCCTATTCCGAATTCCCGCTAAACCGAACAGTGTTCGGACCCAATTAGTTCGGAATACCGGACTCTACTGCATTACTTTTCCCTAATTTGGCTGCAGAATCAAAGAGACATAAGTTGTACAACACCTCACCACGAACTGAATTATTGTCGTCAAGTTGTTCATTTTAAACAAAACATGAAACTTATTGTTTACTCTAGCTGAGTAAAATGTTGGTAGCAACCAATCACAGCGCTCCTTAGGCGACCAATCACAGCATCGGATTATCTACCGGAAGGAGTGAGTATTCGTTCAATGTAATTTTGTTGCATTACTCCCTCATCAAGTTGCAGCTGTCTTCGGCCGATATATTACAAATAAAAACATAAAAAATTGTACAGGTTGTCAATTGTTAAGAATCTTATTAAAAGAAAATAGACTGAAGTAAGATTAATGCATTCCTTTGCTCTCATTCTTGTGAAATATGTGATGGTGTTTTGAGTTTTATGGAACAACTTATCTATAGTTTTTCTTCTCTTAATTAGGGAAGTTCAGTAAACTATAAAATCAATTTCCGAAATGGAAAGTTGTCGCTCAACCACCTGGTTGAGGCCACTAATATAATTCCCATAAATCCACTCTGCAATGTTTTACAGGCACTCCTCATTGAGAGCCATTAAATATTCATTAGATTGCAAATAGGATGGTCGGGGGGTGGTAGCAGCAGTTTCCATTTTCCCAATTGGCAGGGAGACAGAAAACAGCCTCCAATAATCGGTTTAAGCATCAAAGCGGTGAGGAAATCCGGCGAAGCAACAAGAAAAAGAAAGAAATGGATTATAGCGTTAGAAGCCCAAAAGCAATGCACGTGCAGTAAATATTTTGCTTAGCAAAGCACAAATGACCTTCCCGATGCTTTTCCAGTTCTTTTTGTATATTCTGGAGAATATTATAAGCAAATATCCGGTTTAATGTAGGAATCGCTAAGGTTACTTAGAACTTAGTTAGGTACACTGTTTATATGCTAAGCCTACCAGAATTACGAATTAATAGACTTACCCGATGTTCTGGTCTAAACCGAAGGATTTTCAGTATTGTATGTAATACTACAAATAAAAGGCCGATTTTTATACCCTATAAATATACCCATCTAACAAAAGTCTGCTTAACTTCATAATATCACTTGTAGTTAAGCAGACCTTTGTTAGAAGATGTTTATTGGGTATATATATGGCACCTTTCATTTGTATTGCTTTCAAAACTTTAAAAAAAAAAGACAGACAGACAGACACAATGAATTCAGCATTTTAAGGAAATTCAGTTATTAAGTTTTTTTCATAAATTTCTTATTTTAAGCCAAAATTAAAAAGATGGACATTTCTTAACGTTACTTTTCATCTGAGAACGAACTAAATATGAAATTATGTTTTCAGTTTCACTGATGTTTCAGTGAAATAGAAGTCAAATAAGTTCTGACTAGTTACGCAATGATCGTTTATTGACATTCGAGCTTCTTCAGGACATTACATTGAAGAACTAGATTTTATTAACACGCAAGATGACTACTGTCTGTAAGGAGATCTTTTGAAACCTTAAATGTTTTGATACAAATAATACGAAAAACAAAACAAGGCAAAAAGTTTCAAAGAAACTTCTAAAACTTTTAGATAGAGAAAAAAAATCACAATCAATCTATTAAACTTCTAAAAGTGTAAATAGAGAAAAAATGACAATTGGACAGTAAATAGGCCTTCGCACACTCAGCCAACAACAACGGGATTCTGAACAGCTGTTTCATCCTTATTAGGAATCATCAGCAGAATTTACCCTTCATGTTTGACTGAGACTGCGCGAAAGCTAAGGGAAAAGCATTCACGATCCCGGGAATGGCCGCCGAGATAAAAAAAAAATCAATTAAAAAAATAATCCTGTGAAATCCACAGTAATAAACCATTGTCCTTTCACTGAAAGCCACTAAGGAATTTGATTATAGATAAGAAACATCATAAGTGCAATGAAAAGCAAAATTTAATTCCATAATAGTTCATAAAATAGAGAAAAGTTGTAAAAACGACAAAAAAAAAATTACATTTACATTCAAATTGCAATATGTCATTACAATTCTGAATACAAAAGTGCAAGTTCTCCATATTCTGAAGTTAAAAAAAAGAGGCAAATCCATTATTATTTACTTAAATTGTTGACTTGAATTAATTTTCAAAAGATATTACGGGGGAAGGGGAACACACAATGACACAGGCTACCTGTTTTGATTTGTCTGATGTCCTTATTGGGAATAGATTAAAAAACGCATTAAAAAAAAAAGCATAAGCCAAGAGATACGATCTATCCTATAGATCTTACAACGCTCTTAGAAGTTAATATGGATAATTGGAAAGCTTGAGATTTGAAAATTCTGGTTTTATTTCGGTGCTAGGATCTGCAAGTGAAATTCAGTCAAGTTGGATAGAAAGTTGATTGAAAGCGAATCTAGGCTTAAAAACAAAAAACTTTGTTCAATGGTTATGTAAAGTTCGAGGAACTGGAAAAAACAAAAGACAATTATCTGATAGATTACTTTCTGGAATGGATTACTTTCTGTGTAAAGTTTTATTTTTAAGGAAGAAATAGCTTTTGGAGCACGTTTGATTTGTGAGAAAAAAAACGTGGATGTGGAAACAAAACTGGAGAAACTGTAAAAAATTATGTTTCAATCAAAAATTATAGGGAATTTCAGGTAAATCTTTTAAGTGCAGAGGTGGCTTCACAATAACTGGATCAGACAGTGATAAGAGGTAGGGATTGCTGATTATCTTACTTAGACAGATCAAGCGATTAAAGTGGAATTGAACTGAATAGTCCAGATGATCGATGGATCAAAGAGATTCCAAATTGGATTTCCAAGAGATATGAAACGAACACGGAAGGGACCAAAACTAAAGATGAATTGAAGAGATTAGAAAGTTCGCCAGAGAATGTAAGAGGTGAGCGACCGCTGAGAGCAAAGCCTTATAGAAGAAGAGAACATTGAATACGTAATATAAAAAAAGTCAGTAGTTGATCTAAAAACTAAAATATTATTTACCATATCATTACCGAGCGAGCAATGATCTCAATACGATTTTTTTTTCTTTTTTTTTAAATTTGAATTTTTTTAGCATTTTTTTTCAAAGATAATTTTAAAATATTCTCAATGTATAATTAGCATATGTTCTATGAGGCTTGATTTATCTTCTATTACAGTTATTTACACTTTTGATTATATTTTCATTATCTACACATCTATTCATATATATTAAAGTCAAAGTTTGTAAGTTCTCTATACAATTTTACACAGTTTGACTGATCGGAACCAAATGTTGCTTAGATACTCTCTACTATCCTGCGGAAACTATAGTCTACCTTGGAACCCTGTTAACCACCCCCAAGAGGGTAAAAAGGGGTGAAATAGCGTCAGGTATGCACCTGGTGGCGACAATGGGAACTAAACAAATATTGTTCTGCAACAACTGGAACAATTGGAAAAGATTTGATGTGAAGAGTTGTGGAAAAGGGGATAACCAGGCCTCCCCACCCCCTCCCCGGGTAACGCCGGATACTTTAAGCTAATTACATTATAAAACTATGAAGTGATTTCAATCAATAACATCAGGTGGCGCTAGTTGTATAAATTATGCCGACACAATGAATGAATAAATTCTTACTTTTATTCCTATGTCCATTTTCGTCTAGAAGACTGTAGGCAGCAATGTTTTAATCCCCTATATTTTCCGTTTATTTAATAGCAATAAAATATTACTATTATTATTATTATTTCACTGAAATTTCGTCAAGTCTTAAAAAAAAAAAAACCAAGCAGAGAAATGGATTTTAGGTAAGATGACTGATTTTTTTTTTTCTTTTTTATTATCATCATCATTAAGTTGCTACATTTTTCAAAATCGAAACAACGTTATTTTTTTTTTTCCCATCACAGAGATAATCATCAATTCAGGGGGAGCCTTTCTAGAAATAAAACTTCTCTGAGCGAAAAATTGGAGAAGACAGTTGATGCAGAAAAACTGACTGCATTCGAAAAATGTCAGATCTGATTTCCCTTTGATCATTCGTATGAAGACTGTAATTTCTTCAAAAGCATTACTCTTCGGCCAAATACAAAACAGAGAAATAACTACGTCGAGAAGTGCTTGCGTATTAAGTGAACATTCCCATACTTCAACGTAAATATTTGAACTGTTATGGGATATTTATAAACAAAAACAATCATTCATATCTAGAAGCTAAAGTTTGTTTTTGTTTTTTTCTATTTTTTTTGGAATAATATTAAAGCAATATACTTTTTTTTTTTTAAAACGAGACAAGAAAATATCGCAATATCCGAAAATTTCGCATAATTTCGCATCATTAATTTCGTCATTTTTGAATGTTGTGTTATCATTAACGAAGATTATCACAAATCTTAAAATCTTCGTATCTTAAAAGGCTGAAACTTTGGATAAATGTTAATGAATTAAGTTACAGTACCATACTTCTTCTTCAAATCCCATCTGCTTCTTAACATATTTGTAAAATAAATACTTCTTCAACGCCTCTTACTATAGTACAGTAAAACATATATTTAATAAGAATTTTCGGAAGATCTTTTTCTTTCTTCCTTCTTCATTTTTTTGATGATAACAATACATATAATAATAACAGGTAATATCATTTAATTACACATCATATACATAGTTGTTAACAAACATTTCTCTCCCTTAATGCTACAAACATTTGAGGCGCTCAGAATAATAACGGCGTATCCCAACCAACCACGAATATTGAGATAGAAGCATGCCTGTACATTCATGCCATCTACCTTTCATGTGACAAAATATCAAACGAATTGAGATATGCCAAAGCCCTCATTTGCCGCCTTTAAAATTTGTCCGGAGTGTAAACGAACTCATTCTCAGAGTAACAACGACATATTCCAACTCGGAGTGCTTTACTTAAAGTCCGCTAAAAATAGCGGACAAAAACAAAAATGTTCATATTGTTGCTTTTTAGATTTACTTGGTGAAAATGAAAGTTTTGGACTCTATAACACACAGATTTTCATACCAGAACACTCGTACATGGCTTCAGATAGGGACTTTGCATTATTGAGAAGAAGAAAAGGAAGATGCAGTGTGTATGTAGCCCTGACCAATGGTGTCAGCAGCAATGGTTATTGCAGCAGCAAGAGTAAAAAACCCATTCACTATTAATAAAATGAACAAGGAGGACTTTGTTGATATACAGAATGATATTACTTCAAACTTTGTAATTAGAAAAAAAGATGTAGATGGTGCTTTTTTGCATTACGTAAGGTTACATCCATTATTGTGGATCATGATAATCCTGAGATTGTTAAATTTGGTTTATGTTATTCTGACCCTGATGTGCATCAAACAGTTAACTTTAGGAAAAGGGGTAAAAGTTCACATGTTTCATTATTTAAGTTTCAGCAGAAATACAGCGAACAGAGAAAGATAAAGAAAGCTAAATACAATGACTTGATGGAAGTTCTGAAATATATACCATCCAACTACCATGATTTTTATACAAATCTTCTTCATGATGGTGTCGATGATGAAGAAAAATGTGAAGATTTGGAAATAGAGCTGGATTAGTTATTTCAAGATGTTAAATGAAGGATGTATCAATTTCACACGATGTTTCTTCTTCTGTATATTTTTTGGTCTAATAAAGAATAAAAATTCATAAAAATTAATAATCTCAATGGTTCAAGAATTTGCATATAGACTTGAAATTCCTTATTTTAAAGACCTAGAAAATATAAAGTCATAATGTTAATAACTTTCCAAGTTTTGGAAAGAAATAGAAAATGTCATTTTTCTCAGAATGAACTTTGGTTGGGATCTGCCGTTATTATTCTAAGCGCCTCATTTATTATTACAATTAACGTTTCTTCGAACTTAATGTCAATAAGGGCCACTAAGGATTCGTAACCCTATGATGCTATTGACATTAAGTTCTGAGAAACGTTAATTGAAATAATAAATGTTTGTAGCATTTAAGGGAAAGAAATGTTTGTTAACAACTATGTATATGATGTGTAATTAAATGATATCATCTGTTATTATTATATGTATTGTTATCATGAAAAAAATGAAGAAGTAAGAAAGAAAAAGATCTTCCGAAAATTCTTATTAATATATGTTTTACTATAGTAAGAGGCGTTGAAGAAGTATTCATTTTACAAAATGTTAATGAAGCCTAACATTTTGGACTTCGGGCCAAAAACCACCAATTCAGAAATTACTTAAAAATTTCAATAATGACTTAAGGAAACACTAGTTATCTGTAATATGAAATTTCGTTAACAAGGAACAACAAGTTTCAGATGTTTAGGAGTATCAAGACATGAACAAATCGTCCCCTGATAGGCAAAAGGGCATAATCCACATTTAACTTGACTTACTTGACTTATTTCCTGTCGCTCCTAGTGGAGCATAGGGCAGCAGTAAAGACCTTCCATCTAGTTCTGTTGACAGCCAAACATTTCACCTCACTCCAGATTTTACCAGCCTCCAAAGCCTCCTCTTCCACTGTCCTTTTCCATGTTTTCCTCGGGCGACCTCGCCTCCGTGTTCCTTGCGGATTCCAATCTAGTGCTGTCCTTTCAACAGCTCCGTGTTGTTTACGCAATGTGTGGCCAATCCACCTCCACTTTCTCTCTTTGATTTGTTCTTCAATATGCCGTTGATCTGTTGCCTCCCACAAGTCATTACTTGAGATCGTATCCGGCCACCTCACATTTAAAATTTGCCGTAGACATCTATTTACAAAAACCTGCAGCTGATTTACAATTGTTTTTGTTGTCTTCCATGTTTCACAGCTATAGAGGAGGACCGACTTCACATTGCTGTTGAATAATCGAAGCTTGGTTTTCCTTGATAAATTTTTATTTCGCCAGACAGGATATAACTGGACAAAGGCTCCATTTGCCTTCCGAATCCGACTCTTAACATCTTCATCCGCTCCTCCATCTTTCCGGACTATGCTACCCAGGTACACAAAGGAATCAACTTGCTCCAACTCCTCTCCATACACTGCTAGTCGCATGTCTTTATCAGATCGAACTCTCATTTCCTTAGTTTTTTTGGTATTAATCTTTAGCCGTACAATCTCAGCTTCCTTTTGTAGCCTAGACAGCTTACTGTCCATATCCTGAAATCTTTGTGAGAGCAGGCATATATCATCTGCAAAATCCAGGTCTTCAAGCCTATCATTCATTCCCCACTGGATACCTCTTTTCCTGTCATCAACAACCCTTCTCATCACTCTATCCAAAACCAACAAGAACAAGGTAGGTGATAGAATACACCCCTGTCTCACTCCAGCATTTGTCTGGATAGCCTCTGTGAGTTTTCCATTGTGCAGCACTCTACATTCATATCCATCATACATCTCTCTGATAATATTAACAATCTTCGTAGGTATTCCATATTCTTCCACAATACTCCACATAACTCTTCTGTTAACAGAATCGAATGCCTTCTCAAAATCAATAAAGGTAAGATATATTGTATTCTGCCATTCTGCACTCTGTTCAAGTATTATACGAAGTGTGTTGATAAGATCTACACAACTTCGATGTGTTCTAAAGCCTGCTTGTTCTTTCCTTAGTCTAACTTCCACGGTGTTCTTAATTCGGTTCAGGATTATTCTCGAAAGCACTTTACTCGGTACAGACATGAGAGTGATACCACGCCAATTATTGCAGTTAGTTATATTCCCTTTTTTCGGTAACTTAACAATCAATCCCTCTTTCCAACTTTTTGGTAATTTTTCTTCTATCCAGATCTTTTCAAACAAAGGATATAGTATATTTACTGAGGTATCAATGTCTATTTTTAGCACCTCAGGTGCAATATTATCCATTCCAGGAGCTCTTCCATTATTAATCTGTATGAGGGCTACTTTGATTTCAGCCTTAGTTGGTGTGTTTATTCTGATTTTATCATCCACATCTACCACATTCCCATGTCTCATCTCCTCATCAGGTTGTTCTCTATTCAAGATCTCTGAGAAATGTTCCCTCCATCTCTTGAGCTGGTCTTCTTCGGACGTCAATAGCTGGCCATCTTTACCCCTCAAAGGTCTACTCTTGTTGAAGCCTTTCCTTGACAACATTTTTGTTATACTATACAGTTCTTTAGCATCCCCTCTTGCTGCCGCTGCCTCAGCTCTCTGGGCTTGTTCATCCACCCACATTCTCTTATCATTCCTCACACTTCTCTTTATTAATCGATCAGTTGTTGTATATTCAGTTTGAATCTGAGCTTTTTGTTGCCTTGTTTTGCTCGTAATTAGTCGTGCTTTAATCTTTTTTCTTTCATTTATCAACTTCCATGTACTCTCAGACATCCACTCTTTCTTCAAACGATTCTTGAAGCCAAGGACATGTTCACTCACAGTACAGTATATGCTCTTAACCTGATTCCATGTAGCTTCAACATCATTTTCCTGTATTTCTTGTAACGCCTCATACCTGTTCTTCAACTCCATACAAAATTCTTCTTTCTTGGCTGGCACCTTCAACTGTCTTAATCCACATTTAGGGTTAGGCCATTCTGCTTGTCGCAACTTTAGTAAACATGAAGGTCAGGCCGTTATGAAGACTGACCATCATCTCTGAACATAGTTGGAACTACATCCCTTTGCTGTAGTTGGCTGAAGCGCCGTATCAGATCTGCATTTAGGTCCATTTCGTAAATGTGGGTTATGCCCTTTTGCCAATCAGCGGACGAAATGTTACACACACTTTTTTTTATTGTTACATGCACAATTTGGCTACTAACTCGATATAAATATTAAGACATACATATACGTAATAATATTTATCCGTATATAATTTTAAAACGTTAAGTTATTTTAGTTTCAATAATCGCAAACTATACATTTACATACCAAGTATTTTCAAAATCGTGACTGACTATTGTTTTAACGATATTGCGTGTATTTAATATGTTAATGAACAACGGCAACATCTAAGAAAAATGATACGAAATTTTAGTAATGCCTGAATCAAATTTAGCATCACAGTAAGGATTTAAATTCTTAAATATTTCCTTCAAGATTAGACTTAGGTTTTAATGCAGTTGACTCTCAGTTTATACCTGTAAATAATTATATCAAGCTTAAAAAGAGGAGTATAAGAAAATGCATATTTCAATTCACCTTTGAGTATCGTCAAACGGGAATCTGGGACAGCTGTTTCATCCTTATTAGGACTCATCAGTCTAAATTCATTCAAGGCGTGAATTGAAATGTGCATTTTCTTTATTCCTCTTTTTCCTGTTTCAGCATTTTTGCATGTTAAACTTCCCTTTATTAAGGCCCCCATTGGTCCTTGACTTGTTTTGTCCCTTTATTAAACGTCTTCTGTGCCTAGCTTTGGCTGGCCAAAGTTTTGATGCTGTACTAATTACAGTGAATTTATTGTTGTTGTTTGCTTTTTGTTGGATCCCACTCCCGGGAGCGCGAATGCTCCCAATTTTCACGTCTCTGAGTTGATCATCAGTATAGATAAATCTGGCAGATGGGTCCTAATGAGGACGAAACAGCTATCTTAGATTCACAGTTGACGATAACTCGAAGGTATGAATAGAAAAAATACAGGCTTTTTCTTTACTCCTCACAAAAAGAGGAGTTTTTCATTTTATTTCTTTTTTTTTTTGCACCTTTAACTTTCTTATAACTATAAAGCTTGAAAATGTTTGATTTACCCTTTTATATTAATTGTGACCCAAAGCAACCAAGTCAACATATCTCCGCGAGCCGCACATTGTATGTTAAAGAGCGGAGGTTTGGAAACCCATGCTTTAGAATCTATCTAAAAAAAAAATACGTAGCCATAAAAGCTTGTTATTGACATTGATTTTTTGCTTCTATTTGTTGAAACCTGTTGAAAACATCTATACATCCATAATCAGAGAATGATTTCTTTTGATATTAATCATTGTTTCCATTCATATTAGCTAGTGTTTTTAATAATAACTCTTATTGAGTTGTGTTAGTATGGGAGCTTGACTATGCTTCTGTATAATGATTTTCCACGTTAACGTAGCAATCTAATTGCGAAGCTTTAGTGAAATATCATTGAACAATTTAACGGGCATTAGAGCAACGTGAACTTCTGAATGGGTGATCACGTATCTCCGTAATCGCTGAGATTTCAATTACACGAGAATGGTCAAAGGAAGATGCAGATAGAAAAGCCTTTCTCTTTCAAGATGCAGTTGTTTTCAAATTCATAAACGTGCTTCGATCACTGAAAAACCAATATTATAAAATTCCTATATCCATTCAAAACTATTGTACTGTAAACTACAATAACTATAGAGCGCATCTACAAATTTCTGTTTGTATTTCCATAAATTTTACAGCTTCATCAGTCTTCCCCCAGTCTACGTTCCACAACACTTTTAAAAAATTACAAATTAATTTCTCGATCTTTGAATTAACATAATAAATAGTTCAACTTAAAAATACTTATGAGATATATTCATCACTGTACACAAATTTATACTACAAATCATCTTTCTACTCCTCCAGTTCATATTTACCAAAAGATATTTCGCAGGACCTCATTGTCGTGTTTCTTCAAGTTCTATCTTACTACCGTTAACTGAACGGTATTTTTAAAATACAAGAAAACTTTCTACAAAACAACATCTTCTGCTTGTAATCTACCCAACAATACCTTCTCTTTAATTTTGCAATCATATCAAACATTCACCAACTAAAACAACGTTTGAATTTGCTTATACAATCAATATTTAAATTTACTTTCATACAATCAATATTACTGCTTTCAATACAATCAATAAATCAAAATAATAATATTTGAACTTGCTTATATACAATATTCTTCCGCATCATTTAAATTTATTTTCCCTTTCCATCATAATTTTGTGAAAACATCCTACAGTATCATCCTCTATGTTCATCCCTTTAAATTGACTCACACATTTATAATTCTTTATAATGCGTGTTTTCCTTTTAAATCGATTTATTTTATCATCGATCTTGTACACTACTTCCATTATAGGATCAGGAACATGCTGTTTCCTAATACAGTCTTCCACCCAATCAGACACATTAGGGCCGTTATTCCTATTTGGTGCCACGCCCTTTCCTTTAATGTTCTACCCGTATTGCCAAAATATATTTCTCCGCAAAATATACATTTTAATTTATAAACTACATCTATTTGCATTAATATTTCTTTATTTCTTTTACTAAATAACAGTGGTTTTTAAACATTGACTATTTGTATATATTACGGTGAATTCATTTTCTTGGATGTAAAAAAAAAAAGAATTCCTAGGAAGGATTAGTAGGAGCTATGGATGTAATGTGCAAGAATAATTGTTTCATATGTAAAGATAAAATATATAAGCAGAATCAAGGTTTCCCAATGGGAAGACCAATTTCAAGGACATCAAGTAACATTTAAGCTAGAGAGAGATAAAATACTTCAATGGAACAAAAACAACTTCACTTATATAAGATATGCAGATGATGTATTCCTGTCGTGGAATGGAACAGATCGCCAATTTGATAGGTTTTTCAAAATATTACTGAAATGGGCAATTATATAAAATACAGAAAAAGAAGTTAATAATGAATTTCCATTTCTGAATTTACTGTTGATAAATAAAGAGAGATATATTGACTTTGAATATTATGAAAAGAAATATAAAAGTAAGCAAGTGTTGAATATTAATTGCGTTCGTATTTTAAGTGCGAAAAGAGAAATTATAAAAAAAAATAATATAGAATACTAGAGATAAAAAGAAATGGTATATAAAGATAAAAGAATTAGAGAAGTAATCAGATATGAATGAATACCCGAAACCTTTTATTGAATGGAATGTAAGGAAATTCTTTCTAAAAACAGCTTAGATGAGTGCAAAAAAGAAAGATCAAATATTGTATGATAAAATAATAAAAATATCTAATACTATAAAATTAGAAGATGGCGTAAGGGAGATACGTAAAGAAAAATAAATCAGCATTAATGCATACAAAGAGTAAATGTTTCAAGTCGCTAAAATGAAGAAATGTAAATGTAAATAGGTGTAATTCTTAAAATTAAAATGTAGATCGTGCGCAGAAATATATTTTGGAAATACGAGTAGAACATTGAGGGAATTAAGATAGTCTAACGGTAGTAAGATAGAGTCTGAAGAAGCAGGACAATGACGTCCTGCGAAATATCGTTTGGTAAATGTGAGACGGTGTAGAAAGATGGTTATTTGTAGTATACAGTTGTATATATTGATAATAATAAGCAGTTTCCATTTCTAGGATCATTTCCACTTACAATTTTGGCTGTTTACTGTGCTTTTATTATATCTAAATATTATAATTATAATAGATAAGAAATCATTGATAGTTTTGCATTGTTAAAAGTAAGTGAACTATGTAATTAAAATATCAGAAGTGTAGAGTGTTTGCAAAGTAGGTCAAGTGCGGTCTTAACTATCACAGAGATGGAATTTGACGTAATAGTAATAATAATAATTTTTTTTTTCTTTTTTTTTTTTTATTAACATAGATAGTTAAACTCAGTACAGTCCCATTAGGGAAGTGTCCCCTATCACCGGGTTCTTATAACTACGTACTTTTTTTTCTTATAATATACATTTGAACATTTGGAAAATATCTAATTTACTAGACTACAAGATTGTATAAAAAAAAAAAAACAAATAAATTGAATATAGATAATTTAAATATACAAATATACGTAGTAGTAGTGAAGGTATTCAACGAAATAATTTAAATTGCTTAAATTTAATACGTATAATACTTATAATATTTTAATACTTATATTAGTTTTACATAGTAGTACCATATGAAAACACATTTATGGCGGAGTGCACCAACCTTCAGTTAACTTGTTAACTTTTCTGCAGTTTGGACGGAGCTAAAATTAGTGAGGGGTGCTGCTCCAGAAAAATTTTAGCCTTTGTTTTAAAATTGTGTGAAAGGA
>JAFIDM010006943.1:32231640-32248801 GCA_023159025.1 Thereuonema tuberculata | reverse complement strand
ACCCCCCACTAATTTTAGCTCCGTCCAAACTGCAGTCATCAAAGTTAACTGAAGTTTGGTGCACTCCGCCATTAATTTTTTAGGCCTTTTTCTTTATTTTTTTATTTTTTCCGTTTTGAAATTCATAATAATAATTATAATAACAATACATAAACATCATACAATTATTATTACAAATGATCATGGAACTATGCATTATATTAATTCGAAATTTGTATTTGTAATTCCCCAATTGTCTGAAAACATTATGGAAAATAAGAACGAGAAACTTGACGATGTAAGATGCAGTAATAATAAAATTAAAATTCAGAACAACAAAATGATTAAAGCACGTAAAATTTATTATTCAGAACAATACTTCATCAATTTGAAATATGGAAGTTTTAAAAATGTTAAAAAAATCTCTATTTCAAAACAAAAGAAAGGAAAAAAAGCTTTCTAATTATACAATCAAGAATATTTGAAAGCTAAGTTTGCATGGTGCGGGGGAGGAGGGGGGAGAGAATGGAGTCAGTGGCAATGCCTAATTTATCGCTGTACTTGAAAGACAGCAAGCCAATGTTCAGGAAGTGCGAGAAGATTAAATTACACCTCAATGTAATTATGAGGTTCGTTCAGACAGATACAGTTTCAACAACAATAGCAGCAGCGTAGCCTCCTTCAACCGAAAATGCAAAAATAATCAGAAGCTGAAGCGCATTCACAGACGGATGTCGTCGACAACAAGGTCAATCGATATTTAGCCCCAAGTACTTATGGAAGTTCAAAAAGGATCCTTCACTTGTTTGTCTTTTATTAGAAAGGAAAAATTAATAAAATATGAAAACTTGCATAAAAAGAAAGATAGTTTGGTATTTTACATTGTTATTAAAAGTAAGTGAACCGTGTAATTAAAATATCAAAATGTAGAAGTAAGATGGTAACCGACTATATGATTAAATTTGGTAAAAACATTAAAAAAAAGTCTTAGCCGTTTAATATTCTTTTTTTGGCATTATCTTAATATATTTCCCTTTAATATATCTTAAAGAAGAAATTATTTTGCAGCCCAAACAGTAGAATCTGTCTATTTTACGGTTTAACAGGTACTGGCCAAATTTCAAGTAATCTTACATGTCATTTGAAACAGTAAATCTTCTAAACTGTGAAATTCGATGTGCTATCTGTATGACTTTTAAAAGTTTTGTTCTTGAAGTGCTTATGGTCATCGACTTGTGGTATGATAATGTTTCAGCGCGCAAATGAACTCCTCATTTTTATCCAGGGCTTTGTAAGTATCCGCTTGTATCAAATTTCCGTCTAAAGATGTCTGATCAAAATGATGTATCCTTTTACGTGTAGTATCGTCAGCAAATCACAAATTACATTAATATTAAAAAGAAACTACGGTGTGTGCAGCGTAGCTGTTAAAGAAAAAACAATGTGCTTAATGTACATAGCAAAGGCCACTCCATGCTGAATGTCTAAGAAAGCTCTGTGGCAAGTGCTATTGTATGATCAAAGCTATGAAGAATTTATCCTAATTTCAAAACAAAACAAAAAAAATCCTTAACTTCCTTGCATTTTTAATGCAAAACGATTGACTGCAAAGTTTGTCAATATTTCAAAGAATGAGCTTTAACTTAATTTCTTACAAGCAATCAAGATTATATGATTGTCTGTACAAGATAATAAAAAGCAATTTTCCATTAGATCTCTGTAGTACGACACTGGAATATTGGGATGTTTTTATTAAAATTTATTGCTGGGGAATAAAATCTTTCTTATGAACCAATGACTAGCAGAGTCTTGTCCTGTGATAGCAGTTTTTCTCTTGCAAAACATTTTGATAAATATAAGCTTACCTTAAAATTGATAGTTGCTTAAATCTCCTCTTAACCTATATTTGTTGTGCACAGATATTTTACGGTCGCTAAGTCGCTGCTGAATCATCAAAATTATGCTGCCAATTTTCTTCTGTTAAATCAATTGATTTAACTTCCATGAGCCCCATGTCTATTCACCTTTTTCACGTGGTGAGATCCAAAAAGTAGTTGTATCAAAGATAGTTGTAGTAAACGTTAAGCACAACTGTGTTATTTGAGCCTGTTTATCGTGATTACCGTCAATTCAACTTAAAGTGGAATGGTAGTTTTCGGGCCTTAAAAGTTCAATTTATATCAAACTCGACAGGGAGATGAAATTTGATAGCATTTATCATCATTAGAATTTAAATTTTTAAGATAAACATTTTTTTTCTGCTCTTAAAGATAGGTATTTGGCCATTTTTTTTGTCTCTAGATTTTTAGCTGATGCTCAAATAGGCCTACGTATCTAATATAGCTAGACGAACACCAGCCAACCTATGAAATTCAGTTTCAGTAGATACACTTCATGGAGCCAGTTTCACAGTACCATGTTTATAGCGAATCCAACAAATTAAAGGGAAAGACTGAAATACGTCTCTGGTGATATTATTCATTTTTCGCTGTATTTTGCTCCACTGATAGTTCTTAATTCAACTGCAATGAAAATCACTATAAATTTATTGAAATAACAACATCATTCGAAAGGAATCAATCTTTCTATTGAAAGATATAAATTCTGTGAATCAGAATGCGCCATAAAGCATTTTGAAGAGAGTGTTTTTTTTTTTAACGATATTGAATAACATTGTATCTGTTTCAACTCTGTGAATCAATCAGCGAAAAGATTTTTTAAAGTTTTCAATTTGATAATTCAAAGCCTTTAACATGGCAAACTTCACATTCAGAAATAAAGAAAAATTTAAGCATTTTAAAGCATTTTATTTTTTGAATTTCTTTCATTTATTAGCAATAATTCTTCAATTCTTTACAAGTCGGCAATCCTAGAATTCCATGCAAATAACTCAATGCTGTGAAATTTAAAAAAAAAAAAAAAATGTTTTAAAATAGTTTCTGATATATTCTTTTGCATAAAATTATGTACTTAAGTGTAAACATCATTTCCTTTCGAAAGACAATCTCAATACTGTGATAATAATTTTGTAATTGCTCTCTGTTCAGCTGAAGACGACAAAGAGTGCTACGAATGTGCACGATGGCACGACTGACATGTTTCAAAGCCTTACTCGAATTGGTTTTCGGGATTGTCCACGTACAATAGAACATATCCGAAAGACCAGCTTGCGACCAAAGTTGGTGCGAAACGTATATTTTGTGTTATCATTGTTCGTGGAGTTTTAATCAACGTAATGTTCCTAAACCTATCCCGATATTTCAGGTTCCCTGTCTGCGTAGTCTATGAGTTACATTGATCACAAATGGACAGGGGTGCGTTTTAGACTTTTTTTTTTAAAGCTTTGTTTGTCTCTTTGTTAAATTACGAGGGATCATAAATATTATATCTGATCCTTAATACCTATTTTATGTAGGTATAAAAAAAACAAAACAGTTAATAAGATTTTACTTGGCATTTATGGAAACTGACTTTAGGCATAAAATTTGAAAATTAGATTTGGTGTCAAATTGAATTACACTGTGTCGAACGAACACTGATTTCGGCTCCTAAAGTTTCTGAAGTTGTGAACATCATTTATACTAAATAAAGTATTATCACTTGTGCTTAATTGAAATTCGAAGAACTTAAAACCTACTTTCTTTCAAATATGATATCGTAAAATGTCTTTTCTTGATTTTTTTTTCTTGTTCAAGTATAAAAAAACGGCTAAATCGAAAAGACTATGTTTATTTTTTAAGTTTTAATAATTGCTAAATATAAATAGTACAAATTTTTCGGGTTTTTTTTTTCTTAATTAATGCAATCCTTATTATTAGCTTAAATTTCCGAAATAAGAGAAATTGAATTCTTATCATCCGCGCGGTAATTAACGGATTAGCTAAAAGATTCGGGAATTATAGTCTGTTCACTGTATCTGTGGAGACACGTGACAGCTCCATCTAAGGTGAACGACTGCGCATTAGTTACTCCGTGTAGTTTCGCTTACTGGTTTTGAACATGAAAATCATTTGTTCGTTTGCACCAACAAAATCTTGAAAAGGCAATCTAGAGGAATCATTTGGAATGTTTATTGTTATTTCAAGTCAATGTTAACAACGGGCGGACCCCACTAACGACATTCCAGAAGCGTCCAAGCAATAACCCTAGTGAAGAAAGGAAAACGATTGGTTATCATATCTGTGGTCACGTACCTCCGTAGATATAGTGAAAGGACATTAGCTAAAAGCTAAAATTCATAGTTCAAAACAATAAAGTATTAACTGCATTAGGGTAGGAATCCGTTGTTTGTTGTTTCTTTGATCGCACATCTATTTCAGTTCGCGATTTTTAATGGAGCAACAAAGGCAAAGCTCCGCCAGGAATAAGATATGCAATTGAGAACAAGTTGTTGAAAGGAAGACTAATATATATTAGAGAGCCGCGAGGTTAGCACTGTCACTAAAGCATTAGCCTCTCATCTCTTGAGCACCGGGGTTCAGTTCTCATGTGGGTTTCGTGATGGTGGACGATCCGTGCTGGGCAGATTTTCTCGGGATTCTCCCATTTCCCCTGCACTTCTCCCACTACACTTTGCTCTCCCCATTTCTGTAGGATAGCACAATAGACCTACAGGTCCGCGGTGCTTGGCTTCCCTGCCACCCACATCTACCACAATCAATCAATCAACATGTATTAGAAGAAAGAAGGAAACATCCAAGCTTTCCATCGCGTAATGAGGACTAAGGATCAAAATAATCATACTCATATAGACAATAAGTTAGCGTCATAACAAATTTTAAAGAAATCCTTCTAGACGTTTTAGCGATGAATTCAGAGGTCTGTTTTGAGGAGAGGGAGGCCAAAAAACAAAAAGAAAAGAAAAGAAATGGGCTTTCGTTTTAACTTGGATAGTAAATACGCTATCTATAAATTTGATGGAAAATAGGTTAAGCCGTGTTTCAATGTGATTGGTGTATAAACAGACAAATAGCTCAATAGATGATGAAAATACATCGGAAGCCGAGTGGTGCCTCAAAGGTAAAAAATACACAGTGAAAAACTCCCCATGAAAAATTATTTTTTCATGGGTGAGTTTTTCATTGTGTATTTTTTCGTTTGAGGCACCACTTTCCTTCCGATATATTTTCATCACCTATTGGTCTATATTTGTATCATTCATACTAGCCTCAGTACGGAGACCTTGTTATTTGCTGGTGACTCCTCCTGGCTGATGATCGCCAATGAGCGTGAAACCGCTGTTCCAGGATGTCACTTGTAAATAATTCGGTCTCACCCATTGTTAGATGATGAAAATGTTCAATATTGAAGTAGTGGAGACTTCGAATGCGCTGAACGCTGAAAAATAAGTTGGTTTTGTACTATTCTAAATGAATTTATATCTCACGTTGAAGAAGGAAAATGATCTCTCGAAATCTACTACGTGTAATTCATTCATTCGTTTTTTAACATTTTTTTTTTTTAAATATGATAAATATGGTTTACCCAAATAAAGATTTAAAGTGCAGAGAAATTATTTAAAAACAAAAACCAAGAGCTGTACAATGAATAAACAAGAACGCTTTTCGGGTCTGTTATAAGAGGGAATCGTTATAACAGAGTTTGTTAACGGGGAGGGCGGATCGGACTGATGAGTCCCAAGCAGGACGAAACGGCCGTCCCCGATTCCATCTTATAACAGACCCGAAAGGCAAGAATTGTTTATTCATTGTGCAGCCCTTGGTGTTTGTTTCTAAATATATTCATTTACCTATTAATTATTTATATAAAAAAAGTGATGAAATTAGACAAGAAATTTTCAACATTAACTTCACGAAGTTCCATTTTAGACGAAATAAATAAATAAATCAATAAATAAATTTATGTAAGTAAATTTTATACTTTGAATCATCACATGTTAAATGTTGTGGATCGTGAATACTGTAGAGGGCGTCTTTGTCGCGGTGTTTGTTGTTTATTTTGTGGATCTGTTTATGAGAGCTCTCATTCATGGCTCTACTTCACCAGCGCAAGCGGTTGGATCGTCTTCAAAAATTCATGCTTTTCTGCCATCAATAATGTAGTTGCCCTTAAAGCCTTTTCTGCCTTTTTTCTCCATTTATTTGTCACAAGAACGTTGGGCCAAGTAGCGAGTGATGTTTGTTCCAGATCTCCAGTTTACACAACTGGTATTTCGATTCCATGAAAAATTCAAAATGGATTCTGCCTTTTTAGCGAAAGCAAATAGAAAAAAGAGAAAACACAACAACAAAGTATTTTTATGGAAGATTTTAGAATTGTAAATATATTAGGAAAAAATAAAATGGAACTAAAATGCGTGTAACGACTTACTTACGAAACTCCTATCATTAAATTTCCTAATTAAGCTCAAAATAAAATATGTTGATATTATATTGCAAAATAGACTTACTTAGCAGTCCTTGCAAGAATCTCTACTGAATATTATATCCCGATTTAGTCAAAAAAAAAAAAAAAATTATACTTTTTGTTTTATTTGAAATTTTTATTTTTTAAAACTCGAGTAAAACTGGATGTTTGTATTTTGTAGTATAAACAAGCTTTGTGCGATCCAAAAATTCAAAAAAAAAAAAAGGCTGTTATCCAGGGAAGTTGATGACGTGTTGTACGGAAAAAGCAAATTTTTCCCTTTTTTTTTCCCAATTAATATTAGATATTATTGAGTTGCAAGTAACCTATCGAGCTCAAGCATGCATTATTATTAAGCTTTGATAATTGTATAAAAATAACGGGGTCTGCTTCGAAGTTTTAGAATGAACAGAAAAATAAAATGTATATATATTAATGGATGTAGAAATTTAACGTGTATAAAATTAATAGTGTAGATTTAAAAAAAAAACATAAAAACGCATTAAAATCTCGACCAGGTTTCGATCGGACCTGCCGAATTTCAAGCTGCTTATAACAAGAAATTTAACCAATGACAAACAAATGCAAATATGTCCCCAAAGTCTTCTAGTGTCAGGAACTGCAGACCGGCAACTGACCAACCGTCAGTGTAGACATGAGCCCGCCTGCAGTTCCTGACACCAGAAGACGTTGGAGGACAACATCTTTGCATTCGTTTGTCATTGGTTAAATTTCTTGTTATCAGCACCTTTTTTCTTGTTGGAATTTCACTTGAAAACGATCGGCATGTCCGATCGAAACCTGGTCGAGATCTTAATGTTTTTATGTTTTTTAATTATTGTGTGACTGGCCTTTTTTTTAAAACTAGACCACTAAGATTACTGGAGTAAGGTATAAATGTATGTAAGGTTAATGGAATGTAAGCAAAATGTCAGCCATTTAATATCACTGTATCAGCTTCCGTATCCATTCAAACAGAATTTTTATTTATTTTTATTATTTCACTCCTTGTGACGTTTTTGATTTCACTTTCGATGGCGTGTAAAACGAGGGTTGGCGGTGCATGAAGGATGTCACTTGTATTTTTAGATATAATTATTGGATGAAATAGTCATTGCTCTCTGTGAAGATTCCTGCGCAGTGATTTATATTTCAAATTGTCTATTTCCGTAACCATTGCAAGTTAACTGCGTACATCTGTCGCACAGCCGTTTTCATTAGCAATACAGCCATTTTATATTTGATCGTCTGTTTAAACAACCATTCATACGTGGAGCAGTTCCGTAATAATAGAGTTATTTATGAATCCTTAAAATTCTTTCTATTAAATTTCATCTGAAATTAACAGCAATTTACGGAAGACATCTGATTCTTTTGGTGGGATGGGAATCCTTAGCGGATCCGTGATTCTTCATTTTCAGTTTAATTCGTTATGACTGATATTTGAAAAGCTCTTCAAATAGAATCCCAATCAAGCGCAGTGAGGCAATAATAGGCCTAAAAGTTTTCCTTGCTTTTGAAGTCATTGAAATTTGAGAACAGTATTGTATTTCTTAATTCATTTGTTGTACGGAAAAAAAATATAATTAATTCTCCATTGCTAAAATTTGGGATTTTTTTCAAATTTTTTTCTCCTAGAGTTTCAGATCTTTTAAGCATCCCAGGTCAGATATGTTTCGTAGAATCAACTCTGTCAGTTAGGTTAGCACTAAAGATCTGGTACAGTCTCTCATCAATGTAAATATGTTAATCCTTAATGTTACATTAGTGTTTTGTTTTTCCTTTTATGCTTTTGCTTTGCTATTACTTTACTACTTTACACGCGGGAAATCTGGATTCTTTTCAAAAGATTCTCCTCTTTTTTTATTTACTTGTCTTTTTCTTAAAAGCAGACTATAAGTCATCTTTCAAAAGATGGACTGAATTCACACTTACATTATTATTCAGTGACATGCGCTTGATCACAGTCAACTTGTGCAAACTTTCCGTAGCCTCGCTTTCATAGTTTGGAATATATCGAGAAAAGACAAGCATACGAACTTTCTAAAATATAAATTACAGGACGATAATGCATGTTTCTATAAATTCCTACAGCATAAATTTATGATGTATACAATAAATTTAATTAGTTTAGAAACTTAAATGTATAATAACATATTTACGTTAAATAAAAGACTTTTGAGGTCAAGCTATAAGGGCCCCCTAGACGATCAATAATATTGTAAATATTCGCTTCAATATTGACGCTCTATATTGAAGCGCGCATCAAGATGCTTCAATAAAACGCATCAATATTCTCACCAATACTCATTCTGGCAAAATTATGCTACATGGTCGGGGCTGTTTAAGTGGTGTTTTTGTTGTGAATTTCGAAATGTTGTCCAGTTCGGATTTGGGTTTTTTAGCATTGACTCTTTCACTGTGCAAACAAAAAAAATATCAAAGAAAGAGAGAAAAAGACGATAGTCAAAGAGTGGTACAAGTTGAGAAGCCGCTTTACACACGAACATTTCACGGTATGCAGCTGTAAGCAGGGTTGTGAGATCCCGATCCCGAACCGAACCCTGATCACTAGAAGGAGAGCTCGGTGGTTCAGCCATGTTTTCACTTCGCGGTCTCACAGGCATCTGAAATATTGAAGGAAATATTGACAATAAACTCCTAGATGTTCAAACGGTACTGCAATATTGACAGAAAATATACTTTTCTATCAATATCCGTCAATATTGATAGGACGCTTCAATACGATCCTAGACGATCAATATTCCCTTCAATGTGGTCCTCCGTCAATATTGAAGCGAATATTGACAATATTATTGATCGTCTAGGGGGCCCTATAAGCATGTCGAAGTAAAGACGTGATCAATGTATCACTATGCACTTTATCATATAGGCATACCGCGGCGCTTGCATTTACGACACTTTTCACAGCCGACTTGCTTCGCGGTTCCCACATTCTTAGCGAGATGTGCCGTTTTCGCTTGCATCAGGTGTCGCTGCCGACAGTTTCCACCGCTAAACTTGTAAGGGATTATGTCTGTTACAATGATATCTGCAGGGATAAAACAGACAATCTAGCATCCAAACCTAGGCACTGCTTCAAGTTGCAACGATTTTTGAGTGGTTGTGAATGATAGTGGTCTGAAACATGAAGTATATTTATTATTTTCTTTAAAAAAATCCTAAAACGTTTTCTTAATTAATTAGGTTAAGTGAATAAAAATTATGATTGTTTAACCTATGATCAAGGTAATGGGAGTAAAAAGGATGGAAGAGTAGAACTACCGATTGGAGAGCTGTTGCTCAAGAGGCCAAAATCCACCAAGGGTTGTAGAGCCCGTAAAGAAGAAGAATGATTTGAAGCGTTTGATGAACATCGTAGCATTCCAAAACCTTTATTATTTAACAAAAGACTTTGTGACGTCACATTCGATTTTCAATATATTTAGTGACGTCACATTCGATTTTCAATATATTTAGTGACGTCATATTGAAAATACGACCTTTCCAAAGTCTTTTTAATTATTTCGTAAAAG
This sequence comes from Thereuonema tuberculata, assembly GCA_023159025.1. Lineage (NCBI taxonomy): Eukaryota > Metazoa > Arthropoda > Chilopoda > Scutigeromorpha > Scutigeridae > Thereuonema > Thereuonema tuberculata. Next base: position 32,238,920 of record JAFIDM010006943.1, on the reverse strand, counting down.
ACTTAATGACGTCACATGCGATTTTTCAGTATATTTAGTGACGTCAAATTGAAAATTGAGTACAAAATCTGTTTTCCGTCTCAGATTTCTGTGGATTATTACTGCGTGCTTAAAACACCACAACAATGAATTTTAGATAAAATTACAGCCTGCACACAAGCATAATCAATTACTAACAGCTTTCGCCTCAGCATGACGAGGCTTCTTCAGTGGATATACACTGAGGCGAAAGCTATGGACTGTTAGGGATTGTTTTATGCTTATGTGCAGGCTGTAATTTTATCTATCATATTGAGCACACGTAAAAACTTAAGTAATGAATTTTAATTGTCAGTATTTGTTGTTCCGGTGGCCCTAATAGAAAGAAAGTACACGTCAGTATTATTGTTATTGAACTACCAATATTTTATAGAAGTTTGACATGCAAAATATACAGGCAAAATCTCTTCACGGCAAATGGAAAAAAAGCTTTCATTGTGAAAATTAAGCGATTTTTTACGAAAATTTTAATTTTCAACCATAGGTTCTAAATTAAGAAAAAAAAGCTTACATTTTAAAATAAGTAATTTTGAAAAAGAATAAGGTGGAAAATGTAGAAATAATTTTCGAAATTTTGATAAAGAAGTTCCAGATAAATAAAAAAAAAAAAAATTCTTTTCATTATTCAGATCATCTTTCATATCTCTCTTGTTTTTCCCGACTAATGGAAGTATCGCTACAGTTTCTACAAAAACAGTAGAGATTGAATCTCAATTTTCTTTTTAGCCTACTTGAATATAGTAGCATCTACTTTCCACTGTAATAATATTAGACACACAACATTAGACGTTGTAGTTCTATCCCGCCCTTACAACTTTTGAAATGATGTATGAATCTTCCTGAAACTTTGTATCCACATTTACGGACAAGAGATGACGTAACATCTGTTTTTTGAAAAGAATTTGTATGAATCCGTATCCAAAAATTCCTGTACATTAGAAGCAAAACATCGATTTTTCTATCGCTATCTAATAATGCCTGTTTATTCAATAGTAATCCATTGTAATCTCCGCGGCTTATGATCGATTAAAATTAATTGAATTTAGCAAAATTAAAGGATTAGCGGATTTAATTAATTTTCGGAAAATGACAAATTTTAATAAAATTTTGGGGTTCGACACGTGGTATATTTATAAATAACTTTTATGTCGTCTTCGAAGCTTCATAAAAAAAAAAATGGAAAAAAAAAAATAATATTATAACGAAAGGAAGCTTCGTGTTTTTTTAGGATCTTTTTTCTTTTTCCTTCCAGTGTTTGTCATGATTAATTCACGAGCGTCAGAGCTCAATTTGCACGTTCCAAGGATAAATGTCTTTCTAAGGACTCGGAGAAGAAAAAGAAAAGAAATATGGTTAGGATAATAATTCACAAAAGAAAGACACGTTTTCAGGTCTTCGCGGATCCCTCGACAGCGATTATAATTCATCAGCGTGAACTGGATCTGTCAGGATAATGCCACTATGTAATTGGGAGAGTGGAGGCGGGATCAATGCGTCGGTTGTTGGAAAATGTATAATGTTTATTTGACTTTCAGCTGTCGTAATTTTCAATGAGGCTGTTCACTGCCTAACATAACAAAATAATAGCGCAGATTGAATTACATTACATTTCGTGGGTCCTTTGGTATCTCGGTTCAGAAGGAGGAGAAAATCAAGTGTGGACTTGAATCAAGTGTTCGCAGAGATTTATGGATACAGGATTATCGTAAAAACGGAAGCTCCTTTTTTTTTTTTTTTCAAATTGACGCCTAAAGCCAGAAGTTAGATGTTCCGCTTTACCTGTGAAAAATTGGACAGTGAAATAATACTCATCTATTACATGGAGGGAAAAAAAGGAATTTATACTTAACTGTGCCCTAAAAAGAATTTTGATCTTTTATAAATGTATTATATATTTACACAGCTGCCGTATTACGAAATCAATAATTTAATATTTATTTCACTGAAGAAATATTTTTTTTAATTCAAAAATGTTTTTTAGCGACCCGTTTGGATGTTACTGTGATAGCAATCAAAATCGGTAGCTATTGCGGTTCGTCCTATCCGTGTCTGTCCTCCGCTAACAACTCCCGAACGAAAAGTCGGATCGACAAACAGATTTCACCATCGTGTTCAGAAGCACAAACACCGTAGGAAAAGGATATTATTAGGGGCCAATGTCCCCCCCCCCCAATGTTCGAGATATTTGGCATTGTTTTCATTGGATTTCCGGTATAACATTTTCTAAATGTTAGAAATGCAACCATCTTATTTCAGTTGTCAGCTGTGGCTTGATGCTTAAGGTCTCAAACTCATAAACAGTGATACCTCGGATCACGAACGTCTCGGTCTACGAACAAATCGGTTTACGAACACCATTTGCGAACAAATTTTGCTTCGCTTCACGAACGATGCTTCGGTTCACGAACATGCACGCACGGAGCTCAGGGAGCGCACGAGATTTGCAGCGCACAAAATCCTGCGCACAGCCACGCCCCCAGCAGCAACTCAGTTCGCCTTGCTCGAGTGGTTGCAGTAGAGTCCCAACAACAACTGTTGATATTTTAGTTTTTTCTTTATTTAATTAAATTTCTCCATTATTATGGCTCCAAAAAAGCAGTGAAAATTTTAAATGATAATGTAATGACCTATTTTAGCAAAATTCTCAAGCAAAGAAAAAGGCAAGTTTCTCTGGATAGTTATCTTATGCAGTTACCAACTGCCTCTCTTTCGAAGCAATAATCTTCCTCCATCCCCGTGTGCCAGCAATTATCAACCACAAAGGTAAATTGTATATGTACTGTAAAATTAGTTTTATTTTGGTAATTAAACTGCTTTCTTCTAATATTATTGTTATATTTATTTCTTTTCGTTATTATTTTCATAAATAAAGCCACAATTGTTAAAAAAAATTTCTAGGACAAAAAACGTATTATTTACAAGTGGATTTACATTAATTGCAATAGGAAAAACTGATTCGGATGACGAACTTTTCGGTTCACGAACAGGGTCAAGGAACGGATTATATTCGTGAACCGATGTATCACTGCACTGAAGGTTGTCGGTTCGAATCCGTATATCTATTTTTTTTTCTTCTTAATCTTTTTTTCTCAATTTCCAAGTGTTTTTTTTTTTTTTTATTTTTTTTTCTTTTTTTTCTTAATTTTTTTATTTTTTTTTTCCTAACTTTCTTTTTTGTTTTTCCTGACGTTATTGTACGTTATTGACGTTATTCTTTTTTTATTATTCTTTTTACATTTTTTTTTAATGATATGGATCGTCCTTAAATTTATGCTTTGGCACAAAATTACATTCATTATTTATATCAAAATATAACAGATAAGCTTATTATTCTAAGTTGACTAAGAATGAAGGCCGCTGCGGTTGGCGTGACGCTAAGACGTAAGCCTCTCACCTCTGAGTGAGTATCGGATTTCGGTTGTCATGTGGCTATCGCGGTGGACGATTGACGCTGAGCGGGTTTTCTCGGGAATCCCCTGTATTACTGTCTGTCTGTCTGGTCGTTTCTCTTCCTTACACAATAAAAAGAAAGGAAGGCAAAGAATGCCTCTGGGATGTGTATCCAACGTCAGTAGAAACCTTCATCCAAGATGGATCCAGACAATACACACACACACACACACACACACACACACTAAAAATAATACTTATAAAATCTCGGAAGCTCAGTAACTGTATTCGACTGGAGATTTTGTATTGCTTAGAGGCGTCAAAATTGTAAAAGTTAATTTATTTTTTTGGTTGGATGCTGCTGATTCGTACGATGGCGAATAAAAAAACTGCTTACGCTTCTGCAGTCCTACTTTCAATACATGGAATTAGAATAATTGTTATTGATAATTAACTATTTTTGCACAACTTCAGATCGGGTTGAAAGTGTTATGGCAGTACAAATCCGAAAAGTATGTGTAGCTAGTCTCGTATTGACGTTTTTATTAAATTTTTCAAAAAATAACACTATAAAGTAAGATTTCTTGAAAGTCTTAAAACTGCTTTCAGAAATTTTTTTTTTATATTGTTCTCAAAGGTAAACACAACAAGCGCATGCTGTAGTACTCGTCTATTCTAAAATCGTCCATATAGAAATCGGTTGTTTGAACTGTGACGTCATAGGACATGGCTTGCAACGACACACTTAAACGATCTACTGCTAAAAATTTTCGCCAATCAATTATGAATATTATAAATTCTATAAATACTGGCTAAATTAGTATAAGTAATAAAATAGTAGCAAATATTTTAGAGCAAAATAATATCGTAGCTCCAATAATTAAACATTTCAGTGAAATGAATTTATAAAGCTAACTTAGAAACGTAGGAGAAATTAACATAAGATTTTCTGATTCAATCCACTGGTAACTTACCATTTTGTCAATATTTACTGTTCTCCATTCGTGGAAAATCAGAAATGACGACTTTCGTCGTATTCCTGGAAATATCTATCACAATAGTCGACGACAGTCATCAGATGATGTTATTAATCATTTATTTCAGATATTCCACATCCAGAAAAGCAAAACAAAGGTCAGTAGAGAGGAAAAGCGATCGAAAAGACACGTGGGAAGACTACTTCTAAATCAGCATTGCATGTAGAAGGTTTGGGGTTACACATTAAAATCAGGAAAATGGATATAAGCAAAGTTTCAAAATCTAAGCATTCAACAGAAGAGAAAAAAAATAGAATAATATTAGTAGCTTTTTTCCTAACATCTACTTTGTTTCGAAAAACTGAGACAATAGTTAGAAGACCGTGAAATCGTTGAAGAATTAATATTTGGAAAAGCATCGCCCAATTTGGCAAACTGATTGATAATATTTATTCAAATTCTAAAATCCAAATGGTACTTCGTACCAAATAGAGACAAACATTTCCGCAGTAAGCGTAAAAAATAATGGGATTTTTAATCATTTTTTAAAAAATTGTTTACTACATTCTTCTTTACAACCTTTAAAATCATAGTGAAAAAGGAAATAACGAAAAGTAAAAATAGTACGGTTTTTACTAAACAATGGGTGGATGCCGTGTGGTCATAGGAAACCCCTGCTATAAGGCTGATATTCTTGGATCTGGATGCGATTCCAGGCCTTTTCAAACAGCTCCATCTCGAAAACAGTTCGGAATAGAACAAGTTCATAAATTGTTTGTCTTGGCCAACTCTACGACCCTCCAAAAACGTTTACTTCCTCGTGAGACATCGTCCCAGGAGGAAGCCAATACATATATACAAATATTAAACAATATAAATATAATATTATACGAATATTAGAAGGAGACCGTCGCTTCGCTCCGGAACCCTTGCATGTACAGCATTAAAAAAAACAAAAACAAAACAAAACCTTTATTTATTTAGCAAATTAACATGGAGATCGGAGAATACATTACTTCCCAGCTCATTGTGGGCTTCTCCGCTTAACTCAGTTGTACTGCGCGTTTGCACTCACACGGGGATTTCCGCAAAAACACTTCATTTTTGCATGTATCTTCCAAACGCAGAAACGTTTGTTAATGACTGATACACCGTTCGATAGAACTTTCAAATACCAACATTTTCTCAATATAATGTTCTCTTCCAACTTTTATACTTTTCGTTTAAATTGAGAAAAAGTCAACATTTGACCCTTTAAATGGCGCCATCTTGGAAACCAAAAATTTTTTCGAAAGATTTTTGTAGCATTTTGTTTGTCTTAAAAAGATCTATATTTTATCCATTTACATGACCAATCTATCTCTTATAGTTTGGTCACAAAATTGGAAAAACATAAAGTCTTATGACAATGATAGACAGAATAACACTTTTGTATAATGTAATGAGAAAGCGATCTTAAAAAAACTGAAATATTTTTACTTTTCATTATTTTCTTTTTCACTAAGATTTTAAAAGTTGTAAAGCAGAATGTAATAAACAATTTTTTAAAGTTATTAAAAATCCTGTTATAAAATTTTAAACAATTTTAAATAGTTTTATAAAGATAAAATTTTTAATTTTCTAGCTCGGAAATCGAGCTAAGAAAGGACCAGGTTCAAATAAATTGTGTTTTTCTAATTAATTTATAATTTAATGATTTTAATAAATCATAGAGATTGTAAAAAACTAATAAAAATTATAAGTTGAAATTCTCAACTTAATTAGAACCATTCTAATTAATGCAGTACTTATAGAACATAACTTTAGTGAGGGGGTGGGGAAATGATTTTCCTGCATTTCTTTTTTCAATAAGTAAATGGAATAAAAAAGCTTCTATAAAATTCAATAATAACATTTTCTCCCAACAGAGGGCGCCACCGTTCAACGAAAATGGCTCATCGAGTCAGTTACGATGAAGTTCAATAGCTCTCAAAAAGCCTTCACAATTTTACTCTGTCAAGAGAAATACAAATTTCACAAAATGTAGCAATTTTCAAAATGTCTTTAAAACTATATGAATATTCAGTCCAATACAAAATACAAGTATTTTTTAAGAAACTTAATTTTTACTCTTAAATCAATTTACTTATTTAACCGCATGTTTTAAAAAATTAACTTTAAATAGAAAAAATAAGCATTAAAATAAATAAAATAAGCATTTAAATAAATAAAAACACTTTCTATTATTCTTGTTTCCTTAATATTTTCTTTTACATTAATTTTTCCTTTTAAATTTCGAATTATACTAAATAGCGTTTAGTTAAAAGTTTGTATTTTTCATAATTGTGAATAAAACTTTAAAAATAAATAAATATTATCATTTAATTAAACTATTAATGTAGTCAATATAGAAAACTTGATATGATAATTCTGTTAATTAGTTAATTGTTATTAGAAAATATTTTTAAAATGTTATCCCTAACTATATATTCAAATTTTATGAAGAATTAATGAATGATAAAATTTGGTTTGATAAAGATTCAAAATATTCTGTGAGACTATTTTTCGTCAAGTTAACTTCAAAAGGGTTTCCCTTTTTTTTTTCTGCCTTGAATTTTAATCTATAAACACCAAATTATACAGTCGGACCTCTATTTAACGAAGTCGCGAAATCCCGAAAAAAAGTTCGTTATATGGAAAATTCGCTAAATAGAGATTCACCTTTTAAAATTACTTTAAACTACATAAAACAGATTTAAAATACATAAACAATAAATATTATTAAAAAAGTAATAATTTTAATGACTAAAGCATACATTTCCACGTGCATACTTAAATTTTACTAATCAAGTCTGTTAATTTTGTCTGGTTTTTTTTTTTTTTTTTTTTTTTTTT
>JAFIDM010006943.1:32169417-32228406 GCA_023159025.1 Thereuonema tuberculata | reverse complement strand
AAATTTAATAATGAAATGAATTAATAACGATTCGATGAATGTTCCCAGTTGCAAAATAAAAAAGATTCAAGTTTTAAGATTAAGGACATTCTCAAAGATTAATTTATTAAGAAATAAAAAAAAATCATAGAAAATAAATTTTAGTGAGTAATTACAAACATTATCAATGAAATTAATACACAAATTCCAAAGATCATAAAAATTATTTTTCAATTTTGCTGAATTTTCCTGTATCGTCCTTTCTAATCGATGGATTGATTCTAGCTATTTTATAAGAAGTTTTTATTAGCGATTGAATATAAACCATTCAAAAAATGCAAGATATCAACAACGAATCTTCAACTCGCAGCATCATCGTAATGAAATAGTTTTTCCGCTCATTAGCTCAAATGACATAAATAATAAAAGAACATTCGAAATATCAATGACTGAAAAATGTATCTTGTTATTGTTTCCTATAATATCTGCTGTTTAACGTTAATTTTTTAAATTTGCTTTATAAATGTATAGTTTATTTGGTTTTTTTAATACATCTGCTTAAAGGCTATGTTTATAATTGTATTTATTTAAATCACTTCCATAATTAAAATTGATTTTTTTTGTTGTTGTTGTATATTTACTTTTTTGTAAAATACTCTTATAATTTTCCAAGAAGGGAATATCTTGAATTGTTCTCAATGATTATATGCGCGATCAACTTTGTTCTTTCTAACTTAATAAAATGTCCTTTCTAACTTAATAAAAGAAATACAACCCCCAACAAAATATAATGATACAATCCCTTAAATTATCGTATAATTGCAAAGAAAACTGGTAATGGATTTTTCGATAAGCAACTGATTTGTTCTTAGGATATCAAACTATACAGAACAACGCTCTTTTTTTAATCTGGGTGGAAGTGTAGGGCTTCCAAAAAACATATATAACAAATAATCTTACCTTAGTATCTTTTGCATAGTATAATTTTCGTCCTTTTAACTTGAAGTACCTTTTTCTCCACCTCTGAAATCAAAAGAAATTCAGTATTAATATATATATATTGTAATCAATGTTAAACTCTAAAAATTAATAAGGACCTAATACGAACCTAATTATCCGACAGAAGATAAGACAAAGATCATAAATTATAAGGAGAACATTAAATATATATATATATATATATATATATATACAAACTTAAATAAAAAAATAAAAAAAACTGAAAACGCAATTTATAAATTTTCCATAAGAAGTCTTCTATTTTTACGAAAGACAACAAATAAACTTATAGATTAATTATAGATTTATATTTGATCATAATACTTCTAAATATTAACATTTCGCAGTTTCCATTATTAAATTAGCATTACTGCTAATTAGCATTACTGCTACTCACAATTACTTTTTCTGATTTCAGTTTTTATCAAAATTTTTGAAAAGAATTAAAAAATTTCATAATTTGCCTAAAATAAATTCAGTTAAAAAAAAATAACTATTTTTTTTTCTTGTTTGTTTTTTAACAATTAAAAAAAAATCAATGAAAGAAAAGTTAAATTTTAAATCATTTTTTTCTCTTTGGGATTCCTATAAATGAGCACTTTGAGCAATAAATAATATTGTCATTATTTAATTTAAAAAATAATTTACAAAAATTAAATTCAAAGCAAGTCATGGTTGCTTAGTCCTTCCTCAATGAAGAAAACAGAGGCTTGTCTTTTTAATGGTAAAGAAAATAAAAAGCAAAAATTTAACATCCGTAATAATTTATAAATCAAGAAAAAAACCATACATGGACAGTAAATATGACTTCGTACACCGAGCCAATATCAACGGGAATCCTACTGATGATGATCCTAATGAAGATGAGACAGCTGTTCAGGATTCCCATTAATGTTTGCTCAGTGTACGAAGGCATATTTACTGTCCATTTCCATCCATCATTGTATTCTATCCGGAAACAGGTTCAATTCTATGTAATTCACGTGGAACTCTCAGAAACACCGGGGAAAAGATACTGTGGTGGTTTCCCGTCGCCTGCCCCAGGAAGCCATTAAGGAATGACGTCAGACCGAAGAGAAAGTGAAGAAGAGGCTGACAACACAGGAACGGAAATTGAAACAGCAAGCCACGGCCGGTAATTGAACCCGGGTACCGACACAATGCCCGCACGGCAGACCGCCGTCAAGACCGCTCGGTCACGCTGGCACGGCAACTGTCCATTTATGATTTTTTTTTTTTCTTATTTGGTAAAGAAAATACTTTACAAAAAAAATCATTTTTATTAATTTGCTTGTTAATTAGTCGTTGATTTGTTAATTTATTTTTAAGAAACTGAAACATTAAAACAAAACAAAAATCGAATAGAATGAACTTACAAAAACTGAAGTAGTAATGACGAACCTGATTATAGCCTGAATACTCTCTATTGGCCTTTATCCTAATAAATGATTATATTATTGTGATAATGAACTCCCGAAGAATAAACTAGCTAAGTTTCTGTTAAATTTCAGAAGGAAACAGTGTCAGAACTGAAATTCCCAAATCCGGTTTCGAAAACAGATGAACAGTCATCAACAGGTGTTTTCATGGCGCTTGAAAACTTGGCGCATTCTGTCAACACGTTACGGAGATATGGGCTGGAGAATGATTCATTTGTATCATTAAAAGAGAAACAAATTTCCCTACTGTGATGTTATTTACTTAATAAGAAAAACCTCGGTTTTAATCAGGAATGAAGAGCTTACTTTTCATGCTTTAATGTTATGTAACGATGTTGTTCACATTTTGTAAATTCTTTTAGTATCATTGATTTCCTTTGTATTAAATTCTTTTGGCAATATACTCACATTTTACAAATTTGTTCAAAACATTTAATTATTACGACAACAACCCAATTCCAGTTCAACAGCAATATGAATTATTATTATTATTATCATCTGAGACAAACAATAATTTAAAACTATCATACCCTCCAATTTTTAAGTTACGGGCAAAGAAATATAAACTTCAATACAGAAAGAATCATAAATGATATGAATATAAATATATTTTTAGAACATCAAAAATTATCTGTTGTCAAAAAAAACCTTAAAAAATAGCTTATTGAAAATACTTAAAAAAAAAGTAGAGAAACGGAAATATCTTATTAATTATTTTTTTTTTCTTTTTTTCCCTCTATATATATATCTCTCTCTCTCTTAGTAGAATTTAAATTTCCAAACGGAAAAAAAGAAAAAAAACAAAAAAACAAAGAAAAACAAAAGACAAAATTTTTAGATTTTTTTTTTATGTGGTACTATTGTACAAAACTAATATAAGTATTAAGATTTTATAAGCATGTTAAATTAATTCGTAGAATACCTTCAATACTAATAAGTTATCACATACTGCATTTGTATATACTCAATTATTTCGGATTTTCTTTTTTTTACAATCTTGTAGACATGTAAGTTATATATTTTTCAATTGTATACTATCCAAATATACACAGTGAAACCCCGCCATTCGTCCGCCTCTCTACTCATACAACTCGTTATTCGTCCAACTTTTTCAAGTGAAATTTAACTCGCCATTCGTACAGTTGCCGCGTGATTCGGACAGAGTGACCTTTTTACTGGCCGCGCCACGCGGTCACTTCAGCTCAGTCTCGTGCTAGCTTCCGTACGCTACGCATCATCCACGCAAGCTTCGTGAAACTTTGTGCTATTTTATTGTTATTTTTGTTATTTTTATTAAAAATAATGCAGCCATGAGTCCAAAAAAGATTACTGATTCAACCAAGCCTAAAAGCAAAGCAGTGAGAACGACAATTGAATTGAAAAAAGAACTCGTTGAGAAGTTTGAAAGTGGAACTCGTGTCTCTGACCTGGCAACTCAGTATGACATGCGAATCAACCATATCGTCTATAGCAGTGTTTCCCAACCGGTGGGTCGCGGAAGGGTTAAGGTGGGTCGCGACTTGATCCTAAAACTATCAGAAACCATCGAATAAACCATCAGAAAAGATCAGAAAAATCGAAAATCGATCATATATAGGGAAGGGATACGATACAAATATGGTTTTATTCAATATTCTTCTATTCCTAAATATGTGGAGGTATTCCGATAAGGAAAGGTGGGTCGCTAGCTGAAAAAGGTTGGGAACCGCTGGTCTATAGTGAAAAAGAAAGACATAATAAGAGAGGCCTGTATATTTATTGGTTTCATAGTTATGTATTTTATGCTTAAAATATTATTACAAAGGTTTAAATAAGCAATCATCTGTGGTTCTGGAACGGATTAATCCAATTTACATTATATCTTATGTGAAAAAATGATTTGCCATTCGTACAAATCACCATTCGAACTGCCTCCTCGAACGGATTGTGTACGAATAGCGAGGTTCCACTGTATTGTAAGAAAAACCCGTTGATAGGGACACTTCCCTATCGGGACTGTACTGAGTTTATTTTTGTTAATAAAATATTATTATTATTAATATTATTATTATTATCATTTCATTAAAATAACGAATATTACTTTACAATAATTTTATTTTCCAAACCAACCCATACTAACTCTCACCATCCCATATCCGGCTTCCGATGACATATTTCAATATTATTACAGAATTTCTATGTAAATATTTTAAACTCGGAAATTAAATATTATTTTTTTTTTAATTTCTTTCAAGATCACAAATCTTGAACAATAAAGACTGCAAATAAAGAGGAATTTTAGTATATATATTTTTAATAAGTAGATAATGGCTGGTTCGTTTGAATTTATTGTTTCCAATTAGATTGAATATATTTAAACTTACCAAACTTAAATTTGGCACATTCGTTTATGTTAATGATTTACTGCATTTTATTACACAAATGGTGATTATTAATTTTTATTTAGGTTGTAATATTTAACTCTTTGAGTTGTACGATTACGTAAGTTTATATCATAGTCATAGGTAACTAATATAACAAAAAGAAAACAATTAAAATATTACCTGGAATGAACTGATTTGCTTCATGAGGTAGCCTTCTTTGATACATGCCTGTAAAAATAAATTAAAAAAAATATATTATTAGTAATTATAAAAGGAAATGCAAAATAACAAATCATTGTAGTGAAATGGAAGTGAGAGTTCAGAATTCTGCCACTAGATGGAACAAGCGTCCATGCCTTGTTCGAAAGGAGTAGCACGAAGTTCAACAGATCGCCTAGAAATTTGTAAGGCCTTTCAGTTTTGTTTAATGGTTTCCTCAAAGATATATCCATGAAAAATTACTTCTATTAAGATGTTCCTTCTCATTAATCATTAATAAACTTCATTTTGCCAAACAGGAACTACAAATACATTTTGGTCAAATAAGAAATAATCCCAATATTTCCATATTCTTGCGCTAACAAACATTAAAAATCATTTCTTACGATTCACCTACGTAACTGTAATTAATTTAGAAAAAATATTTAAAGTCAAATATACAGAGAAATTATAAAATTATAAACTGGAAAATATATTAAATGAAGAGATGAATTCCACCTGGTGGTTATAAATGTAAACTAATACACCGCTGCTAATTACAGACTCATTTCGTAAGGGCAGTTAATAGTAATACTGTTTTATCAATTTTATTTTTTTTTTTTTCTCTATTTGAGAAATTGAATATGAAAATAAAGTACAGACAACAACCAATATGGAAATACAGAAATTTCAATATAAAATATACATTCATTTCCGGAGGTTTCAATCGATATTTTGTCCTATGCTTCCTATATTTTGCCTTTCATGTTTTTATTTCCAGACAAAATTATTTCAAAATTTAATAATCAACATCCTGATATAAACTTTTGCTTTTGCAATGATTCAGTTGTGATATTAGCTTCTTTTAATTTATATATTTTTTTTTTCGTATACCACTACTAAGAATTTTTTTTTTATGCTTAATGGTGTTACTATCTATATAAAAAGATATAATTTGTATAATTTTAAAAGAAATGTCGAAGTTACTCAAACGTTTAAAAATTTATTAAATTTATAAGCGGAGTTTTTTTTTTTTTTTTTTTTGTTTGTCTGGCAAATCATTTGATGAAAGACTGAGAACAGCAGCCAATGATTCAAAACTAAAAAAAAAAAAAATTGAAAACCAGTTATTACGATGGACCTGATAAGTTAATCCTTTGTATTCAAATCAAGATCTAAAAAAAAAAAAAAAAAAATCAGAACCTTCAAGGTTTAAGTTTTAAACTGTAGAACAGTGTTTCCCAAATGGGGGTTCGCGATGATGTGCCGACAAATCACAATAAAAATTCGGTATCCACATCAAAACTAATGAGAGACATTAGGGTTCAGAAAATATATTATCATGTTCCAGAGTCATAAAAAATATTGTGAATCGTATAGGAAAACAAAAAGAGAAGAATCTGGGGCTTTACTGTCAGACAGTTAAGTTCAACAGATAACCCAACAAATTTCGAATCAAAACTTCAATAGAGTAATATCTACTTAGGTAACATTAATTAAAACAAATACAGAATTGGAAAAATTACAAGAGGATTGTGACTTCAACAGATACGAAAAAAGACTAAATTAAAAGTTACATTCTTCTATACCTGAACTTCAAATGATTAAATAAAACGTTTTTTTCACTAATCCAGAAATAACCAAAAAGAGGAAGCTCCTAAAAAATTTGGGCTTTTTTAAATTTCTTTTCATTACAAGATAAATATAAATAAATAAATTTGGAATAAGTTTTTATTGAAGCCAAACAGCTGTCCTCTTAATAAACTAATCATACCTTTTTTGTTCAAACTTTATTATTGATTAATCACATTTTTAATTTATTAAACCCTCATACTGCCATTAAACAATCAAATCACAATGTAAGCTTTACGAACCCGAGATATCTCATTATTTAAATTAATGAAGCTGAAATAGTTTTTGTACTCCACTTAAAATGCTGTAAATTTATTCAATGACAGAGTTATATTCTCATACAATATATTCTCTAGCAATATATTTTCAATCTTAGTTTGAGGATTATAATTATAAAACTAAAAATTACATGAATATAAAATTACGTTAGCAAATATAATTTAGCTATTGTGTTGCCGTCGGCATTTTTGAATAAATTTGAATAAAAGTATCATGTGGTATTCCAACATTGAATTTACTTTAAATATTGAAAGCGTTTGCTAACTAGAAATCAGCAATTTTAACTTCCAACACGTAAATTTCATCCCACACTTAATTCAACTCTCCTTCAATTAGGTGCACATTTGGTCGATAAATTTTAATAATATTTGTATGTATTGAATCTGATGAAGAATGGTCTCCTGGGATTTATTTCCCTGTTCTAGAAGAGATAGACAATGAACTGAATAGGATTTACAACAAATACACCTGAAAAAGCAAGCAAACACAATTTATATTTGTATTCAAACTTTTCAGTTTTGAATCTCCTATTCAAGTATTTGTTTACTTATTGACTAAGCAAGCGAAGTATCACAGTTGAACCCTTTTCTTTGTTTGTCTGTTTGTATACGCATCATACTAAAATGACTGAACATAGTTTCATAAAATTTGGTACACAGCTTATTTCCAAATTATATATGAACACGATCCCCAACCCAACGCCTGGTCCTTAAAACTTCTGAATAAGCGCAACGACATATTCAGTCCCAACACGCGATGGACAGCTAAGCGTTTATTTATTTATTGAAATGTTACTATTTTTTTTAATTTATGGTTTTCTTTTTTATTGTTTCCC
Source organism: Thereuonema tuberculata (assembly GCA_023159025.1). Classification (NCBI taxonomy): domain Eukaryota; kingdom Metazoa; phylum Arthropoda; class Chilopoda; order Scutigeromorpha; family Scutigeridae; genus Thereuonema; species Thereuonema tuberculata. Next base: position 32,220,682 of record JAFIDM010006943.1, on the reverse strand, counting down.
ACAGACCTTTTTCTGCTTTGGAATTACAGTAGAACCCCGCTATTCCAAAAATCCGCCTATTCCGAACAGTTCAGAAAAAATACCGATTTTTTTTTAACTTAAAAATAGGAGAAATTAAAAAGACATTCGTGAAAAACGTACGTTTATTGTTATACAAAGAAGTTAAATAGAGACATACATAGTTTTTTGCCGTTTTTTAAGAGTTTTTTCACTTGAAGCAGAACAAAACTGCTCAATTTTAACGCGATTCTTTTTCCAGTCAGTAATCGTTGCTTTTCCGACACCATATTCGAGTGATAATTTAATAACACTTTCTCCCTTATCCAGTCTTTTTAACACTTTCAAGTTTTTCTTTTAAAGTACACGAAGAACGACTTCGTTTACTTGCGATGTTTAATGTTTAACAGCGGAAATGCAGTAACCCGGTAGTAATTCTTGGATCGCGGGAGGGAGAGGGGGGGTAGGGTGGGGTGATGAGTCGTCGAAGGTCACTGCCCTTCCGTTCCGACTTTCAATGAATCTGTTCCCACCAGCCGATCAACGCTGTATAGAGCCGACACTATCAGATGTCACTGCACTTAATTTACGCCTTAACAAGTCAATATGTTGATTTTATTCATGAAATCCTCCTATTCCGAATTCCCGTTAAACCGAACAGTGTTCGGTCCCAATTAGTTCGGAATAGCGGGGTTCTACTGTACTTCATCGTATCTTGATACCAAACATCTTCTACTAATTACATAATTACACCTGAAGAAGACTGTGAGAATTTTACAGTCGAAATATTTTATATTAAAATATGTTATAAACATTAGTAGAAGACGTTATAATATATATATATATTACTTGTGTGTGACATTATAATACTTCATCTTACTTTAAAATATTGTAACAGTTTGTAAATAATATTTTTAGAAATCATTTATTTATCTGTATTTTGTAGAAATTATTTACCTATGTTTATCTGCATTCATTTTTATCCTTAACCGTTATTTATTCCTTTGCATTTCCTAATTACTGATGTTCTGTTTATTTTTAAATTCTTTTCCGTTCTATCCGTTAAACCAATTAATTCATTTAAATTCGTTATGTTTTTACTCAATCATTATGTATATTTTTAATTAATTAGCTTGATTAACTCGACTCGTTGTCTTTAGATCCCAAAGATGCTCCCACAAACACCAGTACAATTTGTCTGTAGTAAATTTCAGTTTATTATAACTGAGGAAAATCAGTGATAACAGAGAAATAATTACAAAGGCCACATCAATGTTTGAATTTGTTTGCTTTATCAGTAACATTGAAAAACATATTCAAGCTCCTTGAATGTATTACAGATTTATAATACATATTATATTATATGTATTACGTATTTGGTTTTACTGTTTCGTTGCTAGGTAAGGGCAATGTCTGAAATTATTGTTATTTCCGTGAAGAAAAATCCTACATATTTCAAAATTACTAGTAAATTCATAATTGTGTATTTTCTTCATATTTCTCTTAATTTTTCTCTTATATTCATCTCTATTGAATCCGGAGGAGAAAAGTAAAATATGTGTGACTGAATAGAGATCTTCCTACTCCAGGTAATGGTTCTCGGTATTTCGGATCGATTATCCTAAGTCTTTTTCTGGAAAGTTCGACAATGCTGCGTTGATCAGCCCGCACTGTTGTTATTGTTTTTAACTCAGCAATTCAATCGTTTGTAAATTTCAATGAAATACTGAAATGGACAAAAACCTTTATGTCTTCAAACTATCCTGAAGAAGATTCAAGGTAACAGAGCCGAAAAATCGAAAACGAATTTCTCAAAGACTACCTACAGTTCAGTTCATGAAAGAAGAGATTTTGATGACGTAATTTCCTTATGGATTGATGTTCCCAGGACGTAACAGCGCCATCTATTGCTAAAATCCGTAACTGAATTTTATAAAGTTACGAAAACATTCTGGTTTTTGTAGTTTCTACGGTTACGAATACTTAATAATAATTAAAATAGGAATAATTAAAAACGTTCCACACTATTCCCCTAGGCAAAGTTTGTCTTTTCTTGGTCACGCTTATGCGATCACAAAACGACGCCATCTTGGACTGATAGCTCGGAGTTCACGCGAGTTCACGTTGATGACGTCATGACTGGAGACGTTTGTTCCAGACAAATTCGATCGCTACGTAATGACCACATATGGCAAACACTTTTTTTTGTTTGCAGAATACTATTCAATTGTTGAGAAATTTATATGTTGTTGAATGTACGGCGTATTTCACTTATCGCAGATTCCGTAAAGACTTCTGCATTATCAAGATAAAATTGCTGTATATGCGACAACTTTTTAGAATTCGTATTTAATTCATGTATGTTTAATAAAATGTATGTAAAAAAAAAACAACAAGAAGTTCAAAAAGAACTTGAAGCTTTTACTTTTCTTAAAATGTTATTCTTAAATTTCTTCGTTAATTTTTCTTTTTATAGTCGTGAAAACAACAAAAACCGAAAATCCACCTTTACATTCCAATTCTAATATTTACTGAATATAAACAATGCAGATTTTACATTTTCTGAAAATAAATAAAAAAAAAATAATTAAAGCCGCATTATTTATTTGATTTGTGTAAATCCATAAATATGTATACAAAGTTTCAGGAAGATGCATTCTGCAGTTCAAAGTTATCAGGAAGGAAAGCGCAGACTAACTGATGTGATGATCTTCGCTCTCGTATTGCAAAGCAGGCTAAAAATTAACTCAAAACTTGAATAACAATTAAAATAAGATCTCTCACTCTGTTGCAATTTAAGCCTAACGCTTTAAAGAGATGAGAGAAGGTGCATGTCTACAGGATGGATGTACTAATTACTGAAAGACCAAAAAAGAGAAGGTTTCCCATTAATTCCTTTTATCATTGAACGAGGTATCGTCGATGCGTGACATTCCAGCAATGACATTACACTTAAATTCAAGTTAAGGTAAATGAATGGAAGGTGATCCTCGCGAGTTTTAACGAGATCTTGCTGTAAACTCGTGTCATCCTCCGTACAGGCGCTTTTTATCAATGACAATTATTCTACGTCGAGAGAATAAAGCAGTTTTAAATGAAATTCTTGTGTCCAAGGTGCTAGCAATATAGCTCTCTCTCTCTCTCTCGCCATTCTCCTGAGCCTGCTGTGCAATAACTTTATAAATAGCTTTTTTCATTCTTGTTCGCTACAAAAACCTAAAATTAATGACTCTTCCAACGCCGTTGTATCCGAGCTGCCAGAGTGAACTGATTGGCAATATCGTTTCGAGCCGGAAATAATTCATTCACTCAGTCCACCCCCACACGGCGTTTCCAAGCATTGATGGACAAATATATTTACAAAAGTGAAGTCACAATGTAAGAAGGTGGTTCATTCATCACAAAGAGCTTTAGTAAACTCAGAGAAGAACGAAAGAAAATACAGGTTAGCATTAACGATAGTTTAATTATATATACTACTCTTTATGATTTTTCACACAATAACAAGTGAAATAAAACTGTACAAAAAAAAAACTTGTGATTTTATTTTATCTTTATTTATTTATTTTGTATTTTTCCTGCATTGGTTGTCTGTTTCTTTGTATGCTCGTAAAGCTGAAACGGTTCGATGGATGTCCATAAAATTTTACTTCCTTACTTATATTAGGATCCAACGTCAAATATAGACATCTTTATTTTGATCTACGCTCTCCTCCCCCTCACCTCGATCCCTCAGAAAATCATCTCCGAAAGTCCTTTCTAACAATAAGGCTGTACTGATTTTCTTACAATTTGTACAATGCTTATTTAGCGTCCAATTTAAAATATGAGCACGATTACATAGTACAACAAAAAAAAAATGCCGAACCTTGAAATTATGAAATATTTATGTGCGCTGAATTCGGAAATGCATTCCATTTTTTCGTATCACGTGAGGTTTTTGTTCCCGCTAATACTCGCCGGGTGGGCACTCCAGCGCAGTCTGATTGTAAACATAAGATAAAATTGCAGACAGACGCTAATGGAAGTTAACGATTATATGACAGATTTCCTGTTTACATTCTTTACGAAATGTAAAGCGTTACTCCACTGCTAAACATATAGTAGTATCAATAAAATTCAGACAGTATAGTGACTTGCTATTGTGCAGAACGTTTTTACGTAAAGTTGTGTGTTCGCATTTATTGTGAGTTCAGATGTTCATTTTGTGGTTGTAAATAACAGTGCTTTTAACAATGAGAAGTACGTTAAACAAGACTTTTAGTTTGTAAAACTTATACAAAGTGGCAATTTACTGCAACGATGTCGCGTCAGTGCTATGTGTGGTGAATTCACTACAAAATCGCGAAGAGAAAATATTACTCCTACGATTAAGAAAGTATACGAATTGTACTTTAACTCTAAAGTAGATAAGGACAAAAGTTTTGCACCTAAATATTGTTGTGGCGGATGGTCTTGTAATTTGAGAGGCTGGTTAAATGGCACTCTCCCTTCTATGCCGTTTGCTGTTCCTATGATACGGACAGAGCAGAATGACCACCTCTTGGACTGTTATTTCTGTTTAACCAAACTTTCTGTTTAACCAAACTAATTAAAAGAGGGCATTTTCATTGGTCCTCAAATCCGGAAAATCCAGCAGGATCCGAGAGAAAACTCACCGGAACAGAAAATGTGGCGTGGTGTGCGTTCAAAGACGTATGTGTGAAATTCCTTGGAAATTACAGAGCAGATAACTACATTGAAGTTGTGGAAAATTTATTAACGGCATATGGGGTAATGGGCTGCAAAATGTCCCTTAAAATTCATTTCCTGCACTCCCATCTTAACTTCTTTCCAACGAACCTGGGAATGGTCAGCGACGAGCACGGAGAAAGGTTTCACCAGCAAATATCCCAAATGGAAAGGCGAAATGCAGGAAAATGGTCTCCTAACATGCTTTCTGACTACTGTTGGTTTCTAGTCTCTGAGTGTTCCGGGCACAGCCACAAAAGAAAGTCTTCCAGAAAAATATTCTGAATTGTAAGTTTTTAACAGTTTTTTTAAAAATTATTTGCATACAATAATTTAATAATTTTTTTTCTAGTTTTCTAAACTCTTTGACATTTTATCAATAATCAGCACATCCTTTTCAATAAAATAGGTACTTTTGAAAGCTGAGTGTAGTAAAATTTTAACTAAAATATTGAATATGGTTGCCAAAGAAAACGGTATGTGATAGAAAATTTTTATTATCCGTGACGCCGACGCACTGGTCAAAATAGTTAAAAATGGATAAAAAGTTAAAAACAACTAGTTTCGGCCCTTTAATTAAGGGGGGCCTTCTTCCGGTAAAATGAACCAAAGTTAAATAAAATGGGTTTATATAGCCTCTGGAGCTACCTGCATCTTGGGAGCTACAGAAACGTATCAGACCATTGGCTAGAATTGGAAGGGTTAAAGCCTAGGGGGGGGGGGTACAGGTTGTTTGTCGCATTTGTACGAACAACAGTCACAACACAATTGCAGTCACAACACAATTGGCAAACTGAGCATTCTCAGGGGCAACAAAAATAAAAATAAAAATGACTCAGGTGGTAATAAGGGAGTGGTTTACGCTATTCCATGCACAAATGGGGAGGGTTGTGTTTACATAGGCGAGACCAAGCAGAAATTGTCGGCCCGTATATATCAGCACCGATACGCTTTGGATAACAATGACCACAATTATAATACAGTAACGCATTCCAAAAAGCACAAACATTACATTAATTTTGATCAGGTCTCCATTCTTTGTAAAGAAAATAATGACTTCTTGCGCAAATGCAAAGAAACTTTTCATATATTAACCAACCCATATTGTTATAACCAAACCCTTTCAGTGCAAAACATGGCCAAATACGGCCTTAAAAAACGTAAACAAACACCCTCTGTTCGTACAAATGCGACAAACAACCTGTACCCCCCCCTCTAGGCTTTAACCCTTCCAATTCTAGCCAATGGTCTGATACGTTTCTGTAGCTCCCAAGATGCAGGTAGCTCCAGAGGCTATATAAACCCATTTTATTTAACTTTGGTTCATTTTACCGGAAGAAGGCCCCCCTTAATTAAAGGGCCGAAACTAGTTGTTTTTAACTTTTTATCCATTTTTAACTATTTTGACCAGTGCGTCGGCGTCACGGATAATATCACTCATTTTAGCGCACGTTAATAATTTTTATTATAGAAAATTTTTGACTTCAAATTCGAATTTAGGAGACCCGAATTAGTAAAAGTAATATATTTTCATTTCAGGGCATGAAGAAAGTTAAAATTTTGTTGTGTAGTGTTATCTTTCCCCAAGTCCCCAAAATTGATATCCCTCTTACATCAATATTTTCAATATTTGTTGAAGTAATTCTAACTGATTATGCCAATAGTAGATGCCAAATTTTTTGTTTATATTTCAACCGCCATTTCCGACTCCGGAAGTAACAAGTTCTCACTCCGATTTACGCCTCAGTTGTGAAACTTCATTAAAAAAAATAAGTTACCTTATTTTACAGAAGTGTAGTAAATTTTAACGGTTTATTTCGTCATAAGAAAGAGTTAACTTATCAAAAAATGGTCATACTTCCGGAGTCAATTTGGCTTGCTTATACCGGAAGTGCATTTAGATCTCATCCACCTAATGCTGATTACCAACGTTTATCAACAAACTACAGTCCTCGCGGCGAGAAATGATCCTCCCAGAATGCAACGCAGATGATAGATTATCCTTTCCTGGCCTGTCGGTCACATTCAAATGTAAAAGAAAATGGCGGTCGTTGGATTCACATTCAACATTTCGACGAGGAAAAGGTCTCAAAAAACAAGTAGGGAAATTATTCTTAACGTTGCTCGTCGATTTCAAGAAGATGTATGTGAGATTTTTGATATTTCCTATTTTTTGATAATTGAGATTGATATTTTCTGCGGAGCTTACGGCATTGATACTGGAGAAATTAGTCAATGATAATGTGTTTGCGGGTTCAACTCTCACCGCGACGATAATACAACTGTACAGTTAAAACCAACAGTCAATTTAAATTCTGACTTTTGTAAAAGAATTTCCAACCCTTTTCTTACCGAATTAATCTTTACCAGTCTCGTATCTTCACTGGCTAATAAGATTTTTTCGTAGACGGCAGCTATTGCTATTTTTATCGTTTATATTAATCTAGAAAAAACTGACTACAAAAAAAAGAAAAAGAAAAATAGCGAAATAGAGTTACGGTTTTCTTAACAAAAACTCAGCATTTAAAATTCCGCTTAGAAATCTGGTTAATGAAATTCAAGTTAGCGACGTTAAGGGACCCCTAAGTGATTTTGATTAAAGCAAAGCAAACCGCATTCCACTTGTGAGTTCAACAAACCCCAGATCAAATCAAACCAAGCGGCAAGAAGAAGGTATAGGAGGGGAGAAAAAAAAGCAAATGAAAAAGGCTCTTTCTTAGCCCCATTAATTGTGATCTTATTAGATGAGATTTCAAACAAAAGAACGTCACCTTTAATTTTGAGATTCAAGAAAAGAGGGGAGAGTAATTCATTTGTCTGTTCCATTTTTGTTTGTTATCTTAGAGGGGGTTTTTTGATGAAGGGGAAGATCTCTGTCAAAAACAAATGAGCAATGAAATGCTTTGAGAGGAAATGTCGTTCAGAAAAAAAATTAAAATGCAATTGGTACGGTTGTATTTTTTGTGTGTTTTTTTTTCCCTTCAATTATTTCAGCAGAAATCGATAAAAATATTGTAAGATCTCCTCGCTTCCAAAAATACTTAATTAGTATCACGTGAATCCAGAAGAGTTTCATATACTTCAATTTCTGTCATTGTAATGAAATTGAAAAAAAAAAGTAGTGTCTAGAAATTAACTGAAATGCAAAACAATTTTTAATTTTGGATTGAACTAGGCCACCCTCCTGTCTCCTCCTGGTAAGTATGAGATAATCCAAGAAGAATCAATTCCAAGCGGTTATGGCAAAAAGTGATTGTTTTGAATGAACTTGAATTTGATAGCGTGCGAAGAAATAGAAAAAAAGTAGGATTGGATATTGCGGAACCAGCAGTAGTTCAATGGTTAGCGTTACTGACTGCGAAGACGAAGGTCCTCGGTTCGAATCCCATGCAAGGCGGAAAAAAAAATTAAAAAAAAAAAAATTATAATCTGACTTTCTCAGCAAGGGAAGCTAATAATTAACAATTGCGACCGGACAGACAGACACAGAAAAAAAAGATTTTAGTAATATAGATTTACCTCTTCAGATGGGAAACTTATCCAGACGAAGTCAAATATACTATTCGTAGTCAATTCCTGTATTAATATGGTTGATAAAGAAATTTGCAAACTATGAGGGCAACCAATAGGTTGCTTACATTATCATCCCTGTGTACACCGATTCACGATGTATTTGCAGGAAGTGATTACTTTCTCAACGATGCAATTATTGTAAAAGCAATTCAACGCTTATGACAGACGTGAACAACGAAGGCAGAACAACGTGACGGCTTCTAGTTGAGATAGAGAGTATTTTAAGTAGAAGTTTTTTCTGTGTTTAAATATTATTTTTAATTTCTTCATTCATATCGAGAAATGTCTCTAACGACTCTTCAATTCGTCGCTGAATGCGAGCATCTAATGCTCGTCTGGCCTGCATTTGTATTAGGTTAAAAACATGAACATTGAAATTTAAATTTTAATGTAGTAGGCTAAAATTAATGAGGTTTTTTTTTTTTTTTTCTGTCTGGCTATTCCCCTCATTGCGTCACACACGTACACACACACAGTGGGAGTGATCAGAGATATTTAACAACAAAAATTTGAATGTAGTCCCGTGGCTAAATGAATTAAATACATGACTTCGGATCAGAAGGTTGCAGGTTCGAGTTTGTCACGGACGTTTCATTGTAGAAATTATTTCTAATCAGATAAACACATAAATAAATTCCTGAAACTCCTACACTGTAGACATTTTCCAATATTTCGTATTAATTTCTTAAAACTTTCTCAAGGTTTTTGTGAACAAAAATTGAACGTAAAATTAAAATTTAACATAAATCTAAAGAGAGAATTGTTCACAAAAACCTTGAGAAAGTTTTAAGAAATTAAAACGAAATATTGGAAAATGTCTACAGTGTAGGAGTTTCAGGAATTTATTTATGTGTTTATCTGATTTAAAGAAGACGAAGGATATTGATGAACGTATTTTTGAAATTATTTCTATTTTCACTGGAAAGTAAAATTATTTTCCTAACTCAGAGGAAGTCGTTAGACACATACAGATCTGGAGAAACTAGATAAGAGATTATCCGTCGCTTTGTAGCATCCAGAATGTTTTGAATCTCTTTTTACAAATAATGAATGTTGCTATATTCGTTTTATTTGTTTTGAGTTTTTCTGTTTACTTTTAATTCCGTTATGGAATTCGTTTTTATCATAGTCTCTTCTGCTTCTTTTCAAACTAAAAAAGTCGACTGTCTTCTAAGACGTGATTTATTCGGTAAAATGGTCTACAATTTCCACCCTTGTCAAGGTTAATAGCGCAAAGGTCTGAAAAATTGGAATCAAACCTAATAAGCTTTCATTGAATCGTAACGGTTTTATGAAATCCATTTGAGTTGAAAATTTCAATCACTGAACAATAGGATAATTTTTATTGTGATTTTTTTTTAAATTATAAAAATTATTTAAATTTTTAAATTTTAAATCAAACTTTGAAGAATCGATTAAAAAAAAGTTCTTTAAGAAAGAACTTAAAGCCTACTTTTTTAAGATGTTATTCCTCAAAATATCTCTATTTTTTTCTTTATTTTTATTAAACAAAAATTGTTAAACAATTGATAGACATCGCTTTTGTACTTTTGTCATCGTCTCGCCCTAAATTCTCCCAAAGATCTTTTTTTCATACCAAGTTTCAAGAAGACCAGCCAGTGTTTCAAAAGTTATCAGAATATAAAAATATTAATAGCCAGAACGCTTAGTTTTTTATTTTGAAATAATATTTCTGTTTTAGAGACAGAGATCAGTCAATTCGTCAAGAAACAAATCGTAGAGATATACATGGAAAACTAAGACATGGATGTTAACTCCACCCTGGGTATCAGTAGGAGTTATTGCATAATATGGAGATAAACCCTGGATCCAAACATGAATAACTAAGGTCGGGTCAGTGCCTAGAAAATCAATATCAAATCTTTGTGATAAAAGTCTAGAATCCAATTCTCTGAGAACTAAAAAGAAATTTCCAATCGACTTTTTCCCCCTCAGATCGGATTCGCAATCTCCAAAGCTAAAAAGAAAGAAAGAAACGGGCTTCCCTGTCTCCAGATGATCGGTGCAGATAAGAAGCTGCTCTATCCACCCCTCCCTTCGATTAATAAGCTACAAAATGATCGACGTACCCTCTTCGGGGATAACTTTGATTAAGAGACCTCCACAAGCGAAGGAAGCTTGCTCGCGGTTCTCCTTTTCCATTTTCTTCTTCTTTTTTTTTCCCTCCCCCTTCGTCTTCTTTTTTCTCCCTCAATATATCGCCGTTCTGTCTTTTCCATCCGCCGATTCAGCATCATATTTCGTCTGTTGCTCTAATCAAAACATGGAGGAAAGATCTAGGGATTCCATTATATTCAATTCATGCGTTTGGTCCATCTACAAGCAGTCGAATATACGGTATTGTACGAGTCCAGTGAATCAACTAAATTCCTATCCCCTTCAAAGTCACAGTTTATGGTTTTATCATCAGCAAAACTGACAGACTGAATTAAGGCAGAGCTTTTCAATCGTAGGCCGAAAGAAAATCCTACGAGTTCGTCTGTAATAAAAAATATGACTTTAGTCATATCCCTAAACCACATAATTGACAATAACTTTTTATAATAACAATAATAATAATTAATTTTTAACGTGCGCTGTGTATAAATAAAGTTCAAAGTTCAAGTCGACACACCTGTTTAAACTAATATTTTAAATTAAAAACGTTACACAACTAAATTTAAATTGTATTTGTCTATGTTGTAATAATTTTTATTAATTATATATTTTCATTTATCTGTATATAATAGCCCTATTTACTCATTGTATATTCTTATTATCTTACTGTTAATAATTGCAATAATCTTTAATCAGCATTTATTTTATTATCAATTGTGTATTCTAAATTTTACTGTTTATCATTTAATTCCATTATTTTATTCAAATTTTCTGTTGACCGTTCTTCTTATCCCTGATTGATTATTATTTAAAAAGACATTTAAATATCAGTTAAATCCCACGTGTAATTTAAATCCACCAATCAATTTGTAAAGCACGGCAACCAATCACAGCCTTTGTACATAGACTATTTAAACCCGTGCATCACGTGAATAAACAGAGTTCTTACCAGATCTTAATTCTAGTCGACTCGTCTAATTTTACGAACCAGTGGCAGCAAACATTCACTACAATATTATTTGTTTTCCTAACAGTAAAAGTTAAAATTCAAAATTACTTCATATGCAAATCAGCTTTAAAAAACAAATTCAGAATGTTTTAAAGTGTTTAAAATAGACTGTTGTTCATGTGAAAATCACGCTGAGATGTTTGAAAGATTGTATTACACGTCATAAAGCAACGAAAAAGTTTGGTGTATCTACAATATTACAACAATGTTTGGTTTGTCGAGGATTATACCAAATATATACAAGTGCATAATGATGCAAAAGGACTGAGAAGCGCTGGTCTAAGACCATTGACAGGTTGAGGAAAGGACAATAATTACAGTAAAACCCCGTTATTACGCTCCCGCTTATAGCACTATCCCGCTCTTTACGCTCCTTTCATACGGTCCTTGGAATTTTCTATATAACTCTGTATACTTTTACCCTCTTATAACGCTTCAAATCCCGCTTTTAGCGCTTTTTTATATCGGAAATTTTGTATCGAAAAGAAATGTAACACTGTAAAGATTCTTTTCTTTCCCTGGTAGGAGGGAATCTTTGAACTCTTTGAAGTGCGGGTCTGTGATACAGTAAGTTAGTGCAAAATGTCGAAGCGGAAATCCCTTTCTATCAGTGAAAAATTGCAAATTCTCCGTAAGTACGACGAGAATTCTACACTAAGTCAGAAGGATTCTAGGAATCTCTAGGAATTCCCTCATCCAGTCTGAGAACAATAATAAAAAATAAGAATGGAATTACCAATGCAGCGAAGGGTGGTTGCAAACGTAAAAAAGTAAAGTGTGGAAAAATATGAAGATGCCGAGAAATTCTAATTGAATGGATTCATCAGTCCCGTGATGCATCAGTGCCATTAAGTGGCCCAATCATTCAAGAAAAGGCGCGTGAAATAGCGGGCAGTGCACTAAATCTGCTCCGAAAATATATTAGTGTTGCTCCTAGTGGTGTATCAATCGATGTTAATAGTTACTTGAACCGCATTGAAAATGTCATAATTCATAACAGTAGCACACACACGGCAAACCACAATCAAAGATTTTTTTAATAGGAAATAAGCTCACATTTGCATTATATCTATTGCAGAATCAAGTATGTTTCCTGTAAAATGGTGTCTAAATGTTTACCCATCTCCTAAATAATTTCCCGTCTATAGCGCTATCCCGCTTATTACGCTAGTAGGTCATGGTCCCTTGACGAGCGTAATAACGGGGTTTTACTGTATTTGGTTCTTCAACCTTTACAAAGTTCTTTACAAATCTATGACTGAATCATAGTAATAGCGTTTCAAAACAAATTCTTTAACCGAAAACCCTATCTCGTATATTTTCTTAATTTCGCGCTAAACTCAAGCAATTTCAAGCGTAGTAGAAATACTAAGCAATTACAGACAAATAACGCAGGATAATTTTATTTCACGAAATCTTGTTTAAGCTACAGAATTTGAAAAAGTCTTTAATTACCGGTAGGGGCTAGCAATAAGGGTTACTTGGTCTGATACAGAAAATACCATCCGTAAAATCAGTACTTAACGTTTTCCGGCCAATTTTAATACAATTCAATCAAGCCTAAATCACGTGACTGCTTGTATGTACATATGGGGTGACTCAGAACCAAACGTCGTAATTTCAACATCAAAGATCACGAGGTCATTATCATTCAAAGTCCAAATCGTTAATAGCTACGGAAACTTACAGAAAACAAAACACAAACACAAGAATTCAAGAAATTCGTTTATTTACGGAGTCATTTAAGAATTTATTTAACGGTAGTTGTCTCTTAACTGGAATGTGAATAACAAATTTCCTGATGTTTCCCCACCACAACCAACATTGGTATATTAATGATGCTGGAGCGGGCATTTGTAATATTTGTATATTGGCATATTTCGGTTTCTTATCTATTTATAATAATTAAGACTATTGTGTTTAATACTATTCTTTAAGAACCCATCTTCTAACAATGTGGGCATTTTGATTTGTAATCGCCTCAGAATGTTGTGTTGAAGTTACGACATTTCGTTCTGAATCATTCTCTTCTTTTTATATAAATATTCAGAAACTGAATGTCCATAATGACAGTTGTGTCCGTCTATCACCTTTTTACTCTAAAAATGTTTCTGAATTTGATAATGAAGAATCTTACTAAAAATCGTCTCGAAACATTTGCTTTTCCGTTCTGAAATACAAAGAACTTTTTTTATATTGCATGGAAACATGTTAAGAATCATCATAAGGTTGTACTTGGTTTGGAAATAGAAGCCGCCATTTACATTTTAGATTTTCAATGTTTTTAATGTTTTATTTTCTTGCTGTTTTCACGAATGCATCCCGAGATAAAAATGTAATCAAGTTTATTCTTTTCTTGAATCTCGGGTTCTTGACATGACGTCGGAATCCCATTTGAAAACGTTTTTCCCATCACCGAAAACGGATAATAATCTCATTTAATTTCTCTTTGTTCCCATTTTTCGGTCGATAGGAGAAAAATACTGACTTCATTAAAAATCCATCCATTAAATAAGTGCGTTTGTCAATATCTTGTTCGTCTGCGGACAGTCTCCAAAGAGGCCCACCCGGCGTTCATTTCCGGTATCTCCATTCGATCGGACGCTTATCTGATGGCAGCGGCGTCTCGCGTTGCAGCCACTGTTTGCCATGCTCAATTGCAGCCACTGAGGCGTCCTTTTTCGCAAAAATCTACTTATGAATTGAAAGCATCTAGGGGTCTCTTGGTCATTTCCAGCCGATTCCTTTCGGTAGACAGAGCTTACAAAAGCCATCGTCAAACAAAAACAAAACGTAACAATAAGTTGAAGTTTTTACGCCTGAAGCTCGAAGAAATAGGAAATCAAAAAAATGAAAGAAATTCCAGCGAATTGACAAACTGAGTGAATAAACTAGTATATACCAGAAATTAAGTAGGCCTACTCAAATACACTCAATTACATTACACAATTGTACGAGTAGAATGTATCGCTTCACTAATGCTGAGAGGGCAGATTATGCACCTAGCTTAAGGAACAGCGAAAGAAAACAGACGAGAAAATGTACGATTGTATCGTGAACGGTTCCCCAACAGACGGTGTTGAATCATCAAACATTTGAGCGTTTGCACCGTATTACTGTTAATGGAAGGAACTTTGAGCACCTACTTTATGACTGTACTACTTAACTTTGAGCACCTGCTGTGAAATATAAACCTCACTGTCATACTGTAAACAGGGCTAATAAACATGTTCTCCTTCATTTCTGAACCTTAGTGTACCGTCTAGCACCTTTGGGTGGCATTTGCGGACATACTTTCTACTACTAATACGCTTGTTTGTATTCCTTACCGACCTTTAAAGTTTGTACAGGGAACTTGGAATCACCCTGTATATTAGGCTTATTTTACATATTTCGTATAAATGAAGTAGATATTCACGGATTTTTTTTTTTAATACAAATTTTCTTAAAATAATGGAGTACTGTACAAGATTTCGAATAAAATAATGCAGCGCTAATGGTAAATTGGTTTGCAATGTTAAAGCAATATATATCAAATATACATTGTTAAATTGTTAAATTCCAATAAAGCAATATTAAAATCTACTAATTCCCGGAATTTCCAGTTTTCTGTTTACAAGTTGTTAATTAATTGTTTAAATTAGTAAAGTTACTTTTATTATTAATCTTATCTTTAATCTTACTTGATATTTTTAAGTTCCCAATCCAAACAATAATAATAATAATATTAATAATAATAAATATTATTATTTTTGAGTATTATTAATTTCGAATTTATATATATAGAAGGGATAATATTATTCAACAAAAGTTTTATATGCGTTGGATGTAATTACATGAAATTTAAGACAAAAACGCACAAGACTAAAAGTTCACTGATCTGTTTTTGGAAATTGTGATACCGGGAATCCAAGATAGCCTATTTCAGGTTTCCTGACCATCGTCAGTTGGATCCGCGCAGTATCTTACATCTCAATGAACTCAGAAAACATATAAAGTAAACAAAAGTAGACAAACCAATGGCCCTTCATATTAAAAAACATTAAAATATAAATCAGTAATAAAAAAGGCAAACAATTAATCCCCGCTAGCGATTGCTTAGCATGTAAAAGATTAATTGTTAAGCAAGAATTAAATATATAACAAAAGTTTTACGTGCGCTGGGTATAATTACATGAAATATAAGACAAAAACTGATCTGTTTTTGGAAATTGTGATACCGGGAATCCAAAATAGCCTATTTCAGGTTGCCTGACCATCGTCAGTTGGATCCGCCCGTATCTTACAGATCAGTGAACTCAGAAAACATTACAGAAAACATAACATAAAGAAAATTGGATTTTTTTTTTTAATATTGATAATGTTGATATGTCATGATTATATCATCTTATCTTATACAATGACGATGAAGTCTTTCTGGTCAAAAAATAAAGATACAGTAAACTCTGATTATTCAGGATCGTATTAATCGGGTTCCGGATTAAACTGGTAGTGAAAAATTAGAAAAATTTTAATTTAATAAAAATATAAAAAGACATACAAATAATCACATGTTAAAATATTTTTTATAAATATTTTAACATGCGATTATTTGTCTGTCTTTTTATCTTTGTATTAATTTTAACACACGTTAAAACTCTCTTGAAAAATTTTAATAACATTCCAAAATATTAAGAAGTTATTGCCACAATAGGCCTTTCTGATCATGAGATCGCGGGAAGTAAGGTTTCCGGCGTTGAATTACAAACTGGACTAAGTTAAAGGTAGGGTGGTCAGCCCGACACCAGCCGCCATTAATCCCAGGGAAAGAAACTTGATACCCATATAGAGTGGGCTGGGTGGACCCTAGGACCCGGCTGAAGGAGAAAACAGCGAGTTAAAATTTCCGACCTCCGCCGGGGTCAAGGATTGAATCCGGCTTCTCCAGGCCTCAGTAAAGCGCATTACCACTTGGCTACCGGGCCCACTCTTCAAAGAATTATTTACTAAAGTTTCAATTAAAAGCCCCGCCCCACACGCTACGGTATTCAATCGCTTGTCTTTAGCGATCGTACAGCAGGCCAGTAAAACTGAGCGTGTAGATGATAAATTTAACGCGAATAGTAAACATAATTTATCCGGATTCATTTTTTCCCCCACTATCCCGGATAATTAAGAGTCTTAAGGGATTATCTTTTGACCAATTAATTAGTATGCAAAGACGACGTATAACAAGTAGCCTACGCTTTACTTTGCCTCTCATGACATTTCTCCTTGAAAGACGAAGGGAAAAAGGGACAAAAATAACTTTAAAAGACTTGTCGTTTAGCAAAAGAGGAGCGCGTGGGCGAGGTGTCAACACACAACTAAACCTATTAGTGTTAAACCAAGCGATGAATCTGATCGTGACCATCGACTGTCCAAAGCGATTAAGGAACTCGAAAACGATAACTCTGGACGGAGAAGCCTCTCAATGGAGGACAAGCAAAAACAGCCAAGACGTTGTTTTTTCTATTAAAACAAAACAAATTACCCCCATTTCAACGAGTGATTGCGCCATTACTACGATTAATACGGTGATAGGTAGAGTAGAAGGGCGAGGGGGGAGGGGATTGTCTTTGAGTCCCGAAATCTATATTTTGACAAAAAAAAAAGGATATTTTTGTTTCTGCTATCGTAAGCTAGGCCTAACTACAGTCCGATTTTTTTTTCTTTTTTTTATTATTTTTTCCTGACAACAATTCTTTTTTCATTTTATATTTCTTGTAGGCCTATTTAGAGGGCATTAAGGCCGCGCGGTTGGCGTTGTTGCTAAGACATCGGCCTCTCACCTCTGAGTCCCGAGTTCGGTTCTCATGTGGGTTTCGTGATGGTGGACGATCTGCGCTGGGCAGGTTTTCTCGAGGTTCTCCCGTTTCCCCTGCACTTCTCCCACCATACTTTCTCAGTCTTTCTCTCCATCTGTCCATATTTCCGTGGGATAGTACAATAGACTTCTAGTTGCAGTGCTTGGCTTCTGCCACCCATCTTCAATACATACATACATAGAGGGCATTAAGCCTTTTTTTTTTTTTTTTAGCATTTACATGTCTTTGTTTTTTAGTTAATGAAGCATCCGTTTCCGACACAAGATCACCTGACTGATATGCCCAAATTATTTTGTCCAAATGCTAAAATTCTTGCTGAACTTTAACTTTTAAAAATATCTACAACTTTAAATTACTGATAATCGATTTTGATTAGCTTTCTACTTTCTTTTTAATGGTGAGAACTAGGTACATTAATCACTCGAGTGTTCCAGAAGAATGAAGCGCCCCAATTTGGTACTAAATTAATTGGGATGTTTCAATTCATCACCGAGTGATGTCGCTGCTTGACTGCAACTGATTATCTTTCTTTCACAGACAACGAATAGCTTTTGTCTAAGAAAAAACAATCGATAAGTTTAACACTATGAGAATGACGCTCTCATAAAAGATATCTTTAAGCTTTTACATGGGGAAGAAGGATAGAACATCTAGAAAAGAAGACAGAACCAAAAAATATTCTAATCATAAGTTAAGTCGAAAAAGGAAAACGCTACAAGAAATGGGCTAAGGACACTGCTCAATAGCAAGGTAACTCAGAAAACTGTTACAGATAGCCAACAGTTATTGTACAGGTAACTTAAAAAAATCTAGATAGCAAAGAAAGAGATCTACAGAAAAACTAGGGAATATTCACTAATACAGGGTGTCTCAAAAAATGTACTAATACTTTGATGTACTAACTATCGAAGTGTTAGTACATTATTTTGAGACACCCTGTATTTTAAACCCTAAAATACTTCAGATTCTAATTATGAAGTCGTCTTCTTTACTAAGAACCTTAATATCAAATAATTTATCTCAATCGACATAAACTATAGTTAATGTTAATACCCATGATTCCTAGCATACCCATGCTAGGTATTAATGCATACCCATGATTCCTAGAAGCAATGAATTGTGATTGACTATTTTTCAGATGTTGTCTATATATATATTCCGAGCATGTAGTTGTTTTGTTTAATCGCTGATGACATCTCCTCTTGGAGAAGAAACTAGTTCGATGTAATTTTAAATTTTAAAGTTTTTAATGTGTATTAAATTTTTTGCCGTGTGCATAGGCTTTGTGTTTGTTTTTTAACAGTAATGAACAGTGCACGTAAAGTTTTATTTATTATTACGACATAAACTATAGTTAATTAAAAATAAACTCTTTTCTAAATCAATGTGGAGCTCATCCCCATCCCAATTTTTGTTTGTTTGTTTGTTTGTTTTTTATCTTTAATTGGAGTCGTCTACTACTTATATCACTTTACATATAATTGTGGTTAAAAATCTGCAAGTTTATAAAATAGAATCTCATATAATTGTAGTTTTAATTATAACATGCATTTTGATTTATAATTGATAGTTTTAATAAATAATGATTCTCAAAGTTGGACAATATTTTTTTTTTTTTTTTCATTTTTCAGAAAAAAAAAATACTCAAAATTTTATCAATTGAAAAATTATGAGAAGAATCGGAATTACTATCGGCCAAACGAAAAAACGACTTTGACCTTGAAATGCACCTATGATCTCTTAATCATTCCAGGACTTAAGTACGTCGAGAGAAACTATTGACAAAGGTTTGCCTCGCTTGAGAGTCGCCAATCAGAAGCCATAAACTTTCCCGCCATAAACACTGACATATACAATCGATTCAAATTCTACTATTGCGACATCTTGGTGGCCACGGTCGTTCTTTGGTTTGGTATACTTTAGTTATTCTTGATTTTTATAGTTTTTTTTTAATTATAATTTAAGAAGAGTATCTAAAAAAAAAAAAAATTCTCGAAGTTGAAAATCATTACCTTTGGCTTCAGTATTGTTATTTTTTAAATAACTATTAACAAAATAAATCAAACTTCTTATTTAAATAATTTTTATTTAATTTCTTTATTAAACATTTAACTATTTAACATAAAAATTTGTCATTAGATTGTTCTACAAAAACTGATAAAAGTTTTATCACAAATTTGGAATTATTATTATTAAATCGGTCAAATATAAATCCATTTTAAAAGTTGAAACTAGAATACTTTAATTTTTATAATGCAGCGTTTCAGAGTTTTTCACTACATTAATATTCAAGATATAATACGAATTGTATTCGAACAAAACTGCAGTCGAATTTCGAACAGAAAACAAGAGGAGGGGGGGTCTTCAGATTTTGAAAATAGAAATATGGGACACTTTAATATAGCGGACATCTATAAAATATATAAATAGATATCTTGAAATTGCATTAAAATATGGGAGAGTTATGCGTCCCGTATTAAATTATCAGAACAATGGGACTCAACCTCAAAAATGGGGTAACACCGTAAAATATGGGACGTCTGGTCAACCTCCTTCAGCTGCATCTTGAATAGTAACAGAAAAATTAAAATTTTAAAACTATATTTTCTCAGTGATTCCTGAACCCGTTCACTCGTCTCTGGAATAAAATCACCCTAGTTAAGGAATCATGTGTTAATTGACGAATAATTTTGTTAGTATTGCCACAATCTTTTTCAAGGATCTCAACAATTTAATTTTGAAAGTTTTGCGTTTTCGATGTTTTTATTTTTTAAGACTGAAACCAAACGCGCATATGCCACGGAATGTGGCATAATATAATGTGAATATGAAACACGGAATGAGAGAATTTCAGCGGCACTTTGTGACGTCAGACGAGGAGAACGTCACTACTTCAGCGTTTGTGTCGCTGTCGCCGAAATCCATACACTTTAAAGTTCATCGGAATGAGAGACAGGCCAATCAGGTTGCCGTGTGAGAGTGGCGGGAACAATCATTTTCAGACGGCCGTTCATTACTTAAGCGAGGAAATTAGCAGTGAATTTCTCGTTCGATCTCAATTTTCTTTTAAAATCTTGAGTGAATATCAATAGGTGTTCAATTATTGGAGTACCGATACATAGTAAACATGTATAAGAAAAAGTAGTTGGGCTTTAAGAGGTCTGTAAATAAAAATAAAGAAAGAAAACAAGAAATTGGAAGAGAATCGGTGAAGTTATCGTCTCGTTTCATTTTGTATATTCACTTTCTAAAAACCAAATTCGGAGAAAATTCTAATGCCACGTTATTTTTATTCTTTCTTTTAATTTGCAATGAGCTATTTATATTTATTACTATACAGATTTATTAAAAATAAAAAGGTTTACTTTTAACACATTTTTTTTTTTTTTATGAGTATCGTCATTCCAAAAATATCACCACGAAAACATACACTTTCTAAAACACATAACTCTAGTCAGTGCTTGAAGAATATCACAGAAAAAGCCCCCAAA
Source organism: Thereuonema tuberculata (assembly GCA_023159025.1). Lineage (NCBI taxonomy): Eukaryota > Metazoa > Arthropoda > Chilopoda > Scutigeromorpha > Scutigeridae > Thereuonema > Thereuonema tuberculata. The sequence continues at coordinate 32,199,917 of JAFIDM010006943.1, read as the reverse complement.
GCCTCTTTCGTTTTATTCCATCGTTGGAGAAATAAATAAATACTTTACAAATAATCTCTCGTCGTTGAGATCTATTCCACACAATTTTGCCACGAAAACTGATAAATTGTGAGCTAGCTTCATTTCCTATTCCGTTTTGGGAGAGCGTCAACGTTCCGTTGAGCACCGCTGATGTTGCAAATACATTCACAGTAAAATTTCGCTATTGCTTTCAAATAAACGTTTATAAAAACAAGTTAAGATAAAGTAATTTTAATGGTTGTTGTACATTTCTTTTTTCCGTAATCGACTGATTTAATCATAACAGAGTTGTTTCAAATATATTTGGAATGCGACTACAAAAAGCAAACCGTTGTCATTTCTATTATTAAACAGTAGAATAGTTGATGTTATGTTTCTCCAAAAATGTGCTTTTTCATATAAGCCAAGAATTTATTGGAGAAACCTACCATATTCTTAAAATATTGCGGGGTTTTTTTTTTATATTATTTTTTTTTTTTATTTTAAGCAGTGAATAAAATACAAAAGAAAAGTTTATTTATTACATTTATATTTAAACTAGCAAAAATACCCGGGCTTCACGCGGATTAAAAAAAGAGTTGTCCTGATGTGGATGACGAAGAAATTGTAATTGTGTGATCACTTTGAAACTTTTCCAATTGGTAAAAAAAGGCACGTGATAGTTACAAATTGTTCTATATTCCTGCGACCGTCGCTTCGCTCCGGAAGCCCTGCATTTGTAACATAAAATAACGCTTTACTTCTTCAAAAAAAAAGCAAATTACATCAATAAACTAACCTGAAACGTAGAAATAAGAAAACTCATGTCAAATTTCAAGTTTGCAACTCAGTTTCAGAAATAGACATATACTGTAGGAAAGTCTCCCCCCCCCCTCCTCCGTTTACACCCCTTAGGATCCCACCAGGGAAAATTCGAAAGAGACGTAGGATATATTTTAGATTTTGACAAAGAACATTCAAAACAAATTTCGTATTTCCAACTAAAGCGGTTTCAGAGACATGCGTACTCTTCAAGAAAATTTGCCCCCTTGAGTAAAGATCGGCTTGAGAAATGGCAACGTTGTTTCAAACAAACAACACTCGAGCTTATTATCTAGATTCGAATACCTGCTGAATATAAACATATTGACTTTTTTTTTCATTTAAAAAATAATATGAGATAATAATTAAATTTTTTTCAGGTCAATATTTCTTGATAGAAACCTATAAGGAAAAATGTTCAAATATAAAAGCTAAATTGTAGTTTGTATTTTTCGTATCATGTACAAGAAAACCCATTCACCTGTTCAAAAGTTATTATAGCAAAACATACATACGCAAGCATACCCCTAAACATATTGATATTACGAGCCTAAAATTCAAGTAGTCTACGAAGATATACGACTTGTGATGATCTTATGAAAGTTACACGTTGAATGAATACTAAATGGGATTTAGGCGTAAAAGTTTGATCTTACTGACAATGTGTAGATATATCTAAACGACCTATCTTTTTATAGCGAAGGAAAACTGACAGGTCTAAAGAAATAAGCATTCCCTCTCCTTTAGTTACGTTTGCTGCTGCACAGATCTTTGGTAAGCATCACCTGGTTGGTGAATAAGAGCTCAGGTGCTAAAAGTCTTTAGGCCTAAAGGGCGACGCGCTTTTCTAAGTTCTACTAACTTAAGTTTCTCATGTTTTATGTAAGGGCTGCTACCAAAGTGTCATTTGCAAACATGTTTAAAAAAATACTTTTATTTTTTTCCACAATATTCGATTTCAATTCTTTTCAATCTAACGACCGTTCTAAATCCATAAGAATTAAAGTCAGTAGAATATTAAGTTCTGTTTTTCCTCCACAATGCTTAAATTCTCGTCGTACTTCCTTATTCCTTTAGATGTAATTAATATTACTAATCATTTGGATACATAATGTTTGTATTTGTAGCATCGTAAAAAAAAAAATTAGTATTAGAGACTTCAATACACTATCATTTTCTATGAATTTCCATACAGAGTAAAATGACTAACTTAAAAGAACAGTTCGTTCACATGTTGTACAGCTATTAACATGTGTCTAGCTCAATTTTTCAGTCGAAGACCTACAGGCAAGCTGATTCCGCCCTCTTGATCCCGGCAAACTCTACAGTCCGCCAACATTTTTGTAGACCAGTGATTCCCGATTTTGTTTTCTTTGAACAAACCCTTGCAATATTTCGTAAAATCTCGGAGAATCCCTATCTGGCTAACATTAAATTTGACAGAGGTAAATTTGAGAAAAGATATGTAAAGGAGTAGGGTTAAAAATTATTATTATTAACTTATTATTCTGAATAAATTATTGTACAAAGTTCAGCAATACATTAATACTGTACTATAATACTGTACAACGTTAACCTGCAAGTTTTAAACGCTTTGACAGAAACAAAAGAAGCAGAGTGAGTAGTCGTACGCCGGCAACGTTTATAACTATCAACTGATATTGTTTTTATTGTTGTTTGATTTAGTTATTCTCGTGTTGGAAGATTTTGTTTTAAATATTTGTTTCATAGGATTGAGAGAGAAAAGTAACTTTCTCATTCCTTTGATGTTTTATTTTTTATTTTTCGTTATTTGTATTTTCTTTAAAAGACCTTGAAAAAGACTTTGGAATAAAGACGAAATATTGGATATCATTCGAAGAAGATGTTTGTTTTATTATCAAGTTTTTTTCTACACAATTGCCTGTATTTGTTTGTTAAATTTTCCTATGCTTATTTAATAGGCTTGGTACGAAATTAGAAGATAAGTTATACCTGAAGGAACAGAATAAGTTACTTTCTGTGAAATACAGCAATGTTTGGATAAGAATGTGTTCTTTGTGTTTCCTGTATTATAACAATAGCTAATAGCATGTTAAATGTTAGTAGTTATAGGCAGCTATAGTAGATTAAATTCCCATAGGCTTGGTTTTGATGGGCATTATTTATGTAAATTATTTACATAAATTTATTTAATAACGAAATGACCTAAAAATAGCAGACCTAAAATCTGTTACAACTGGGAATTTAAATATTGCCTTTCACAAAGAATCCCCCACACACAAAATGTGAATAATATGTCCATTGAAGCAAGGCTATTTTTGAGGAAGTCTTATTAAAACTTGATATGGAATCTGCAATTTGATAATTTATGGTTTCGAGCGTCTCTTCGACTTGTTTCCTATTTTCGTGCCACCTTTTTTCATTGTTAAAAATATCTCCCAACGTCATGTGAAACGCATTTATCACCGATATCGAGAGGCAGGTTTCTGCTTTCTCCCAGATGACATTTCATAGTGGACCTTGGGTTGGCGTTTCAGGTTTCACTCCCGTATTCACTTCAAATCCGGGGTTATTTTATTTTGCGCGGGGTGGCTTCTGAATCATCTATCAAACACGAGTGGTGGCTTCGCTCGGTGGACAAATCCCGGCGTGGCCTGTTAACGGCACTTTGTCTCGGGTGACTCCGTCGCCCATTCGCATCCGGATCGAGTTCCGATCAAGCCGTTGTTTCTGCGCTTATCCTTACCACCGTGGAAGCGGCTCACACGGCCTTCTCGTTTTGTTTGTCCTCGATAAATCACAAGAGCATACTTCACCTTCGGCGACAGTAAAAGAAATTTGGTTACAAAAGCAATTTTGATTTTATCCTCTTTTTCCTCTTAGTTTTTCTTTTAAAAGGTCTACATTCGACTGCTAGATTGTAGAGACTTTGGAAAATTTGTCGATTTTAAAACCACGAAAACTACACCAATGAAACTTTACAAGCTGCTTATAAAACGTATACCTGAGTCTGATTCCTTTTTATAGACCTGAATTCCCTTAGTTTATATATATTATATGTAAAGTTTTTTAAACACTGCTTTTGCTCATACTTACAGATGATTCCCTGCCTTTTTTTTTCACGGCCAGGGAATGTTCATATACAACAATATGATTGTAGCTCACATTGTGTACTTTTGGAAGGCAAAAAAGTAATGGTGGCATTTTCCCCAGTCTACTACATACATATAATCAAGTAAAGCAATATATTTAGATTCTGTATAGCAAGTCGTAAATTTCCAAGATAGTATTAAAACTATCAATCATCTGTGAATCAAATGGGATCTAATAAATTGAACTGGAATTCTTTATGAATACTTTTATGTTTTGTTTGTAACTCCACATACTGCTAATTGGTGTAAACTTTGGAAAACCTTTAGTTTTCTCAAAATGCTGATACAATGTGTACAGCTTGGGCTCACGTTTGAGAATACAACATTAAAATTGAATAAACAGTTATACAATGAAATTAGACACAATGTTTAATCTCAATTGTATGTACTGCACCTGCCCAAGAAAGCATTAGGCTTATTAGGGCGAAAGTTTTCTTCGCACAAATCATAAAACAAGGACGGAATTAATTAGCGTAACATTGCAATGATGTTTGTGGGAGAGTCGTTGAGATGGAGAAACAGATGACTGGAACTGAACTGAATAATGTATTAAACGAAAAACATTTGATTTGATTGGCTAAGTAATTAAGAATGTACATAATGATTGGATAAAAACGTAACGAATTTAAATTAATTAACTGAGTCAACGGAAAAGAATTTAAAAATAAACAGAACATCAGTAATTAAGAAATAGAAAAGGAATGTTTTAAAATAAATAACGATTAAAATGAAAAAAAAAAACAACAGATAAATGATTTCTAAAAATATAAATAAATGATTTCTAAAAATATTCATAAATAAATTGTTACAATAATTACGCTTGTTATGAAAGTGTGCAGAAATCACTTTGTTACTCGAGGCGTTTCCTCTAACTAAACCTACAATAACGAAGAATTACTCACTTTATTTATAAGAAATATAATAACTCTTCATAAGAAATATTTAAGAGTTATGTATTCCAGATATAATAATCTACGAATAGTCATATTCTTGAGTTTCTCAAAATAAAAATAAAAGAAATAGATTTGCACAGTATTTAGCAGTTACGCGTTATTCTTGTTATATCTTTCATTGGTAGTTGCTATGGTTATGTGATGACCATAGAATATCTCGTTAAATCTCGTTGGACTAATGATTCTTGATTTCTTAATCGACTCCTGTATAATAACTTCTTATAATAACAACTTACAATGGGATGATAGTTAAAAAGACATGTGAAATGGACTGATGGTAAAATTTGCAATCGAACACTTTTTGACGATTAAGGAAACGCTGCTGTAATCAAAAGTAATTAAAACTAAGTTAAGTATATTGACTAGAAAAGGAACAATCTGGGTAAGATCGAAATCTGCTGATTCACTCTTTCGTTTCTCTGCGTTGGATCGCTTGACAATCTGCTTCGATATCGATATCAACGTATTTTTAAAAAATTCCCCAAAGTTAACGATCTCCTGAAGAATTTATGCACTCATTCAGTTCAATTTCTGCCAAAGAATATCGTTTGCTTCAGCTGTCGAGGTTAAGTTCGACAATTTCCTTTTTAATTTTTATTGGAATCTGAAAGGTGCCTCCAAACGTCCAACAAAGGCCGAGTCCGGCAGCTGACGGATGAAAGACAGTTGGGGTTGGCGGTACAGGGTGGAGTAAGTCGATCCCACCCACCCACACACATTGAAGAATAACAGCCTCGTCCTATTGATTTTTCCATTAGCAGATCGGAAGCAAAAATAAGAGAGATGAGGGGGCGGGTATAATGAAGGAGAAACTGCCAGGAGGTGATTTGTTACGGCTACCCTCAATCCATCCAAGCCTTCAATCCGTTGTAGGAAGTCGTCAGAGAAAGGGGGATAAAAAATACACACACACACACACACACACACACACACAAGCACAAAGCAAAAACAACGTACAACTGATGATTCCCGCTCGCAAATAGATCTCCTGTCATTTCTGGGAAGTTGTTATCAGACGAGAACATCTTACTACAAAACAAATCTCATGTTAACCGATTCTCGTTATTGTTAGGATAACGATGTCACAACTTAAAATCTCTGTGCAATTTCATTCAGCTCTTATTATAATCTGTAAAAAAAATATATAAAATGTAAATGTAAAAGTTAGTGGTAATTTCCAGCGCCAATCCAATAATGGTTAACTGCTGCAGTCCCAGAAATAGCAGCATCTTTTTTTACTAAATGCAGGATCCTACCAACAAAGAAAAACAGCCTCATATCAACCAACCGAAAAGTAGCAAAATGCGTGTGAATGTCGGAAGCCGCAGGTCATTCCTCAAAGAGTGGCAAATCCATTCTATTGTTAACCCAAAGTTTAGGAAATTGATGAGTTCATTGCTTCTTGCTATCAAAATCAGTTTTTGGCCAAAATCAAGTATTTTACGTTGCACAGATCCAATAGATGTATAGCAATATTTACTACAATTTGATTAAAATTAAAGGAGGAGATGCTTTTGTAAATCAAACAAGATTTAGGTGCCTTCTCCCACAGGGAGGTTGGCGATCAACAGGTACCACTGTTCTCTATCTCTTGAAACATGTATTATGTCCTGAGCATCAAGTCCAGTCCAATTACGCAGACCATCCATCCATCTTCTTCTTCTTCTCCCAACGCTTCTCTTCCCTTCTATCTTTCCCTCAAATGTCAATTTAGGTATCTCATATTTTACATCTCTCTGTATGTGCCCACATTAGGCAAGTTTTCTTTGGTGTATAAGTTTGACGATAATTCTCTTATCCTGCTGGTCCAACTTATCTTTAACATTCTTCTTAATGACCATATTTCAAATGCCTCCAATCTTTGTTTAATTCCCTTTTTGAGAGTCCATGATTTACATCCGTATAAAAGGATTGGCCAAATATAACATTTCCACACCCTTTTCCTTAGTCTGAGGTTGAGTTTCTTTTGGTATAATACTGATTTCATTTCATTAAATTTTAATTTTGCTTGTATAATTCTGTTTTTTATAAAGCCTATTTTCCTTAAAATGCTGTTTCTTAAAAATATCTACTTTTTTTTCTTCTTTTGTGAGTGTTTGTTTTCATTTTTAAAGTCGTGAAAACAACAAAAATGAAAATTCTACATTTCTGTTCAAGATAATGGACAGAAAATAGGATGGACATCCGTTCTTTAGATTCCAACGCTTTTTCTATGGGATTTTTGCCGCCCCCTCGCTCTAATCGACAAGGACATACTTGGAAACGATTTCAAATATAAAAGTAAGATTGTCTTTAGTCCATAAAAATGCATACTAAGTTTCAATAAGATCCATACAGGGATTCAAAAGTTTTAGGGAAGGAAACACAGACATATACATATACCGATTTGATGAAGTTAAAAATAAGACAAAATTTCAATAAAATTGCCAATTTCAAACAGTTCTTATTTGTAACCCCGAATTAGGAGACTGGAGAAATAAAAGATATGTCCTTTGGAGTAGCTTCTCAAAGTTTACTGAAATCTGAAATGATAATCAAAAGTATCTGTGTTAAACTGACATGAAAGGTCTTTTTGCAAATAAGGTACTAGATTGTAAGCAATTTCTTTGCTTTTAAATCAAAGACAAGGAGTAAATGTGGTTATCAAAACAGAAGCTTTAAATAAGGAAAAAAAAAAATCACATTTTCAGATTTCAGATGCTGCAATCAGTCTTAAATTTCTTTAAACCGTTGTTACGTGGCTAACATGACGTTGACTTATGCTTTCTCTTTATTAGGCTGCCGTAACAATAAAGAGTGCTAATGTTACGGTAATCTAACAGAAAGAAAGCATGCATTCATATTATCGAAAGCCAATGAAGAATACAGTATACACAGAAATCCAAAACAGACGAAAGAAAGGGATAACCAGACAAATAAAGGATTACTATCATTCTGCAAATTAATGCAAACAATGACAACAGTGACGTAATGACAATTTTGTTTTCAGAGAATATTAAGGAAAATCTTTTCCTGACAAAATACACTTTTTAAAGTTATTTTTCCAAATTTCAAGTGTCTTTCATTAAACGCTAAATGACAATAGTCATCATTTATTTGGGCAATTTTAAGTTTTGTTTTTTATTGTTGACTTTTTCTTTAAATTTAATTTTGTGTTTTTTTACCTCTGAATTTACAATCGATTTTGACGTTAAATAATAAGTTAAAATTAGGTTATTCTTATAATATTATTTGCATCTTCTTTTAATTATATTATTTATGCACGTGAAAGGTTAATTATATAATCTTAAATTTTTGATTGTAGAAAATATAAGCTATATTTTACATATTTTATACATATATTTCGTGTTAGAAATATAGTTAAACTAAAAATAACGTCAGTATCTTAAATTAGTAAATTAAAGCAATTTTTTAGCAAGCTTATTTACAAGATACTGAACAAATTAATTTTAACGCTTTCATTAAAATAATAAAATCAACTGAACTAAATTTGGTTTGAACTTCGATAATTTATGAGGAAATTTAATTTTGATAAAAATACAGAATGGAATATAAAAAAGGAGTGTAAAATAAGAAGAAACAAGACAGAGTTCAGTTCTTACAGAAATATCTAATTATTTTAAATTGAGCCATCATTCAAGAACAAATAATGAAATGATAACAGATTTAATAAGACCGAATTACCAACGTTTTTCAACAGCAATGTGAAAAACATGATAATACGAAGAGAATATATTGCACTACTAATGGGAAAATCGATTCCAGAGATAAACAGGTTGTTTCATGTTCTTTGCAGAACACAATTCAACACTGCTAACATTTCTTCTACCGTAACAGCGAGAATTACAAAGCAAAATCGATTGTTTCACTGCAACTCACAGGAATCTTCAGTTCAGTAATCTTCTTAAATCAAGTTATTACTGATCTGAAATGGCTTCGAGACAAAAATAGGAATCGTACAATTCTCACAGGTAGAGAAAACGATGGATTGGGAAGGTACATTCATAATGAAGATTGTGGATCTTATTAACTATTTTCTAGAGAAATCAGGTTCATGAAATCAATCAATCTGTGTGTATGTATGTCTACTTTTCCCTTAATAAATTTTGAGCCGATGAATTATGATGAATTGAAACTTGACGTGCATGTTTACGGACGAGAGAGAATCTAACTTCTACATTTTCACATTTGATGTCAAAAATTCCCAAAAAAAAACAAAAGAAAGGAAAAGAATTGCTTTCTTTCTAACAATGCATATTGATATGTTGGGCGCTTTCGTGTGATTGAAATTAATTCGATTTACGGAATATCTAAGTAAACAGTGCATACTTAATTGTTATTTTCGTAATATGGAAAGTTCCTAGTATATTGTAATTGTAATTCAAAATCAAACTAATGTCTTTTTTATACAAACAAGTGAAGAAATTAAATAGAAATTAAAAAATATCTGAGCATTTATCGGTGAGAGTTTGGGACGGCCGTTTCTTCCTTTTTGTGGACTCGTCAACCAAACCCACTCACCAGACGAAACGCTCAGATAGTGCAGAAATGATAGTGCTCAGATGTTTTTTAATTTCTTTGTCATTTCGTCATTTGTTTGTATTAATTTGGTGACACATTAAACCTTATGTCTCTTCTACATCCAAGCGATATCATTACTGTGCATAATGATTTCATGACCCTAGAAAACCAAACGAAATAACAAAAATAAGAAATACAATCATGAGTGGATAATCTACGAACTGGATTTATATTCAATTTTAAGTATTCCACTACATTGCAGATTTACAATAAACTATAATTATCCGCATAGTAGCGGTAGCTACCCACAGTAAACAGTTTGATTTTCGTTTTCTAATATCCTTTTTACGAATCAGAAACAAAAACAAAAAAAAATTCAAATTCAAATTCAATTTAGATAGAAATATACATGTCAGCACGTCTGTGAAATCACAATAATTCAAAAACAATACATCTTAGAAAGCTGAAATTTCAGAAATAGGTGTAGGAAGTTACAAAGCAGATTGCTATTGATTTTGGTAAAAATCGGACCAGCAGATAAGGAACAAGCGATAACGGAAGTTAATGACAACTTTTTTTCTATGAGCAATTCAAAAGTTATGACGCCAACTTGTTTTTATGTGACAAAGGCTTGATTTTTCTTCTGTAATGAACTGTGAGATCAATGCCAATTGATACGCAAACAGCTTCCAATCAAACGTCAGTGGCTTTACCGTTGCTGTCTATTGTAAGGGAGGCCCAGAGATATGCATGGCTAACTTCTTTGGCACAGAACATCATCTAATGTTGAAAATTAAGCACCGTGGTTCGGTCGCTTTCCAACGGGTTTTTTTTTTTTTTTGGCGCTGTTCAGTTTCTGGGAAACCATTCATTTACACAAACAAAGGAAATGTCAAACGCCGAAATCAGATCACTGTACTAAGTATAAACACTCAAGACTTACCACATCGTATCGAAATTCTAGAAATTTACCAACAATTAAGATTTGTCTTAAAACGATTTGTCATAGAAATAGAAAGATTTGCCAGTTTTAATTTACGTAACATAAACAAGCTTCTTTAATGCATTTTGCTTGAAATATTATTATTTCTCTTCTTCACCTATTTTTCTCCTTCCATATATTTACGTATTTCTTCTCACATATAAGGTTTCTTTTAATTTACATCTTTTTTATATTAACTATTTTTAAAATTATCACAAATAATTAATAAATAAAAAACACTGACTGATATTCTCAACTTACTGTATCTTCTAACATATTGTATTTTAACAATTATGTGTATTTCTGGTAATGTTAACGAGTTTCCTATTTCGAACAGATAAGTATTTATGAGTTTTTCATAATTTAAAATTGAAAAAAAATGTTGAAGCTGAAATAATCACATAAATCATCTCTCCTTTATTTAATTCAGTAAAATTCACCATTTTTACTGAAAATAATTTTACTAATAGCTTTAATTAAAATAACTAGTCAATAAATCAAAATTGTTTTCAATATTCTGTACTTTTACATTTCTTATTTTTATTTTTATTATATCTTAGTATGTTTATCATAATGCGTTCTTATTATCCTTTACTCTGAGTATGGAACACCCCACGAGGTGTTCATCCTTGGAGGTTCTATCGTACAAACCCTTTAAGTTTGGAATACTTTTCAGTGCCGTAGACAGTGGAAGGAGAGTATTTTTCATACTTGCAATATAATTTTGCGTGCCCTTTGTAAAATAGTAGAGGAAAAGGTGTAAATATGGGCACCCTCTTTTGTTTTTGACTTAAAATTACTTTCTTTTGGAAAAATTCTAAATTTTTGACCTTCATTAAAAACTACAACAAGTTTACTAAATGAGAGGAGGCAAAACAATGATTAATATCAATTATTTCAATTCGAAAATGAAGATTCACAAAAAGCTTCTAAAAAAGCACCGAAAAAAATGGGATGCAAATATGGGCCCTCTCCAAAAAAGGAAAAAAAAATAGTTTAAAATGTTTTAAAACGGGATAAAACAATACAAAACGGTACAAAGAGCAAGTTGTATATTTGAGAATTTTAAATGAACATCAAATAAAAAATTATTTACAAAAATCGCAAACATAAATGGCTCTTTCAGACCCGGTACAATCTAAGTGTGCTCACATTTGGCACATAACACATTTAACCCACACTTCTCCTCGAGTATCTTGAGAGAAATTTTCCTCACAAAAGATGCAAGGTGCATCATTCGATTCTGGTTTATCCCATTCGTTGGTATCATGTCATTATCGCTGTCCACAAGGGGAGGGTCCGATGATGAATCGTAAACTCATTTTGTGGGTTGAATTTTCTTTTTCTGAAGGCCTTTGGTCCTCCAACCCTATCTCTAACCCCGGGAAAACTCAACGACCTCTTCTTGAGAGCACTTTTATCAAGCGACTTGGTCAACTGTATGGCGTTCCAGTGATGAGGCTGGCCCTTGCTGCCTTGCGACCCCGAGTAGTGGTTCTCTTCTTAATGTTGGGGACAGGGTATATGTCGAACGGAGAAACTACATTTGAAGTTCCCCAGGAACATTGCAGCCTCATCAATGGGCATAGCTAGTTTATGTTGTTTAAGAGAAAAGATGGTGTAATTATAGGCCCTCTTTGAATGTGGGCCAATATTTACACCAACCCCACCTAAGCAAGATGGCCACTATCATATGTAACCTAAAGGCGTGCGTGACTAAAGTCGTGCTTCTAAAAGTAGCTTAGGATCTCCGCTTTCCGGATATCACTATGAAATTATTTTAAAGTAACCACAAGGACATGAAAAGAAAACGATTTCACATATCTGTCAAAGGTTTGCAGTGCAGAACAAACACCAATTCGCACAATAACTGACGCTGCATCCACACTACTTGAAATTAAAGGTTCCAACTGCTCTCTGCTATCTTATATCAATAAAAGACACCGTCTCGTCCTGGCCGCAAAACTGCGGCAGCTCCCATAGTCCCTTGGGGAGGGGGTGCCCATATTTACACCTGTGCCCGTTTTTACACCTTTTCCTCTATGTCGCCATTTTGCGAGAAGCCTCGGAAAGAGGCTATTGTCTCGGACTTCACGTGAATCTCGAGAAATCTCGTTCGGCACCACTCATCTGTCAGACTATACTCGTAGATATTTCAGAATCATTTCCATGTACAGTTGACTCGCGATAATCCGACATTTGACAGTCCGACGCCGCGTCGGATGACGTCACTGCGATTGCTGCAAACACAGACACGCAAACGTTGGTGTGAGGAGAGGGAACTCGACTACGAGAACATTTTAATGTTAGAAGATATTCAAGAAAAAGCCATGACAGACTCTTTACGTAAGAAGAAACAAAAAACGATTACAGATTTTTTAAGCCGTAAATACATATGTACGTATTTTTATTTTTTATTTTAAGACATAAAATTATATTTTACATTATACACTGTAATTTTATTTTTTTAAGACATAAATACAGTAATAAATTAGTATTATATACATATGTATTCATTTGTATAAAACTATGCCTAATTGAGTTTTTTTCTATATCCTCAATGGCCGTAAAATACTCAACATGTATTGTAATAATATACGTATTGTAGTATGTACAGTACTATATATAGGCTACATAACTTAAATTTTCTTGCCTTAGAAGTCAAAATTCAGTTTTAAAAAATCAACCTTTAGTAATCCGACACCCCCTCGGTCCCGTAACTGTCGGATTATCGCGAGTCAACTGTACTTCATTTTATTCTTTTCTTTTTGAAATAGTTAAAAGGAACATGGTATCCATTCTTTCATCCACATTTTCATTTATTCTAATACGTACTTATTTCGTCGCTTCTAAATCGAACTTTAATTTCTGATTAATTCCCACTGAGAAATATCGAATTATTATTTGGTAACAAAGTTGGAATGAAAAATCTTCTGTAGAAATCAGAAGCAAGATTTAGGCTCAATCACCAGTTGTTGTTTAGACTTCCGTTCAATTGACTTTCCTTCCCTTATTCCAGAGGCCTCTTTCCGCATGGGGCAATTGGATTAATTGCTTTTAGGCGAAACACAAGTTGCTAAGACTTCCCCCGATACCTCCCACCCTTCTCTTGGAACACAGCCAAATGCCGTAATTTGATGGGCGTTCAAATTCGTGAAATATAAATTTTCCACTCTGATGGATATTCACAGCAAATCAACAAGGCCGTGCCTGGAAAAGCCTTTGCCACAATCCTATCACCAAAGTGCATGGGACAGTTTGTATCTCATGAGCCAAATTAATACAGAAACTGATCTTCAGTGAATAAAACATCTGGATACTCTTCGTAGACATCAATCATTGAAATTCCAAAAAGAATAGTCATTTGAGATATTTATATCCTAAAAGAGATTAAGAAAAATCATTGATCAAAATCTGATCAAGACCTGATCAAAAAAAAAAATAAAAAAATAGCAGATTGGTTCCAAAATAAATAATAATTATTATTATCATTATTATTCATTTATTATTATTATGATTGCAATAATAATAATAATAATAATAATAAATGAATAAGTTTACATTTTTATTATACTAAATTTATATTATTTTTAATTTGTAGCGACCAAAATCGGTATCTATTGCGTTTGTCCTGTCCGTCCCTAACAACTCCCGAACGGAAGGTCGGATCGACAAACGGATTTCACCATCGTGTTCAGAGGCCCAAACACCGTAGGAATGCCAACGCCCCCCTCCATGTTCCAGATATTTCGCATTGTTTTTATTGGACTTCCGCTATTAGCTTAAATGAGAAATTCAACCATCATATTTCAGTTGTCAGTTATAGCTCGATAGGTAACGTCTCGGACTCGTATGTTCGAGATTGTCGGTTCGAATCCATTATGCTACTTTGTTTTTTTCTCTTAATCTTTTTTTTTTCCTCAATATTCACGTGGTTTGTTTTTTTTTCCTTTTTATTTTCCAACTTTTTTTTTTAATTTTTTATTATTATTATTATTATTATTATTATGGGTCGGCCTTAATTTTATGCTTTAGCGCAAAATTATATTCACTTGTTTAATTTTATATTTTTTATTCTTATAAATAAATAATTTTTTTATTGATTAATTTTGTTAATTGTGGCCAATTATACTGAATTTCTCTATTAACGCGAATTCCAAGTTTAGTAGAGTCAAAATTTATATATTTTTGAATTTTATTTTCGCGCCAAAATCGAAGCTACATGTTCTTGCACTTGGACAAATTCATTTTATTGGTATTTGAATTCGTTGTCATGGGAGCGAGAGTAAAACCCGTAGTACTAGTATCACGTGAGCGATGGCAATATCACGTGATACTAGCGAACGCTGTCCATCAGTTATAATGTTGTTACTCATCCATTTCGATGTTGTTTATCCTATATTCTGAATAAAAAGTGCTCGTTAGAAGTTACAATGGCAGCATGAAACTAGCGGTATTCCATTAGCAAAAGGATTTATGGAAAATTTGTATATTATTTTAGTGCATTGAGTTTTTTTTTTTAATGGACCACTTGAGGTTTACGCCCCTATCGACGTCACATATGACGTGTATCCCACATGCGGCGAGAGCTTGTGGGATAAACAAACATATAACTTTGTGTGAATTACTTAAAAAAATCGTCGATTTTTGAAATTTCAAGACGGATGGTTCAGTACTGTGCAGATCCTTATTGTATTAATTCTGTAAAAACGCTTGGAATATCCTTCTTTAATATAATATTTCCTCTATATCTACACCGGTTAAAACAAAGCACATGGCTTTGTTTATCCCACATGCGAAGCAGTAGCCTGGTGGGATATGTTGTAACTACGAAGCCCCGCCTATTCTCAAGTGGTCCATTAAATTATATCTTTCGTAGATAATATATTGCTGTCGTCTTCTTCAATAGGCGATAATCAACTCTACATTCAATCTGAAAATTTTGGAAAGCTTACAATCGTTGCATCCAAATCAAATCTTTTAGTTCAGCCTCTATATCTACTAGGGTTAAAACGAAACACATGGCTTTGTTTATCCCACAAGCCAAAAAGTAGACTGGTGGGATATTTTGGAACTACGAAGCCCCGCCTATCCTCAAGTGGTCCATTATTACTTTAATTACACTGCTGATACTGTTTTATTTAAACAAACTAATCAGTAAAATAATATCATTGTTACGGAAGTGTTTACTCCAATTAGATACCTATAGTCTTTACTTAGGTTTAAAAATAAAATAATAAAAAAAACGAAAACTTCAAAATTGCCTTCTTGAGACATCAATTGATTTCAGATGTCGAAGAAGTTGAAAAAAAAAACAGAAAGAAAAAAAAAACAAAAAAAAAAACCCTCGAATGTCAAAATGGCGTATTTTTTTTTCTTCTGTAGACAAAGCCAGGAAGGAGGGTTAGACGATGAAGAGGAGGGTGATAAAGAAGAAGGGAGGGAGGGTTTTATTCAAAGCGAAGAGTGGCTCTCTAGATTTATTGGTTCGAAGGTGGGTCGATAGATTTCTTGAACCAAAAACTAATTCTCTATTATGACTGCGAAAAGAAAGAAAAAGAGGGATTGGAGGTCACGTGCATTTCATCAACTTTTTATCCATTCGAAGCGAAAGTTCTTTTCATCCCAGGATATCGGTCTAACGTCACCGTGAAACGGAAAGAAACGGATTTCGTTATCTGCGACGACACAAAGATCACGTGCCATCCAAATCCCTTATGACTTTTCATCAATTTCTTTTAGTGTCTTCTGCCAACAAAATTAAGTGCACAGAAATTAAAAATGCAAATTCGAAAGTGTGATTAAAATAGATGATTTATTTAAGTTTATAAACTATTTTTCTTTGCATAAAACCCTCCCTTTAACCCCGTAAAAAAAGATCTCCATTGTCAGAGGACCCATCTCGAGAAGAATCCCCCGCCCTCGCCTTTTGAATTCGGCTCATCCAATCGCAGTCAAAAGCTTTAATATTTGGCTACCGAGCCAACAAATCTAAATAATAATAATTTAAATCCTTTAGAATATGAGACTAAAAATTACTTACATTACTAAACAAATATAATACAAATGTAATATTTCGATAAAATATTTTAATAAAATTTAGAAGCAGACTTTAATAAACCAATTGGTGTCTTGAAAACATGTGATAAATTTCCCACTTTGCATTTTATCAAAGAAACTTACGCCGCTTTTTGCTTTAGTGTAATTTGGAACTACTTTTTAACTTCCATTTCAAGAAATAATTATTTAAATACGGTAAACGTTTGTATGAAAATATTTTTAGAAACCATTTATTTCTATTTTTGTAGAAGTTATTTATCTGTATTTTAATCGTTAACCGTTATTTATTTTAAAACATTGTTTTTGTACTTCGTAATTACTGATGTTTTGTTTACTTTTAAATTCTTTTCTGTTGCAGCCATTGAATCAGTTATTTAATTTAAATTTGTTATTTTTTTATCCAATCATTCTATATATGTTTAATTAATCTTCCAATCAAATTCTTCTGTGTAAAAATCTATAAAAACCAATGTTTTTCATTTAATAAATTAATTCAGTTCAATTCTAGAACTTGACTCGTTGTTTTTTCCATCTCAACGACTCTCCCACTAACACCATCACAATATCTAAACATCAAAATATAGATATACCCGACTGTTCTCAATAATAAGCTACGAAATTAAGTATGTGTGCACCGCTTAACGCTCATTACGTTCGGTCGAATAAGACGTCAAGCGAATTCGAAGTTGTGCAAACATTATATACTAACATACATACACATTATAGGTACATACCTGTGTTCTGTACTTTTACTGTATTGTCTAAATAGCCACAATACTGAGCTATACTCCAACTAACTAATACAGTATTGTAATTTAATACACTAACACAGAACAGACAATAAAACCATATGAGGTATTTGATCAGGAGGATCTGGGAGTAGCGAACTTCCCTTTAGTAAATTGGGGGGGGGGGGGTTGTACCACCCCAAAAAAACTGTTAAAACACTTTGAATTTAAAAATATGTTATGTAATCTGTATTTAACAAAAATAAAACTATATTGAGATAGCTTTGCAGATATCAATGTGCAAAGTTAATTAATTGTTAAATAAACTTTGAGGCTGTGCCTGTAAATGTAAAGTATTACTGTAAACTTTTATGTTAAACTTTATTGTAATTCACATTAATGATTATGCACTTACAATTATATATATATTTTATATATATGTGTATATTAATTTTCAAACTTTTTTTTTTTTTTTTTTTTTAAATTTTCTATAAAAACTTTCTTCCAGGTTCACGAAAGATTCAATAGCTAATTAAAGGCAAGTTTTTAAAAACAGAAATAATTAAAAAAAAAATAATTAAATAGTAAAAAAAATGGAAAAACAAAAACCACCTTTTCTTTTGTAACAGATTCATAGATTATACAAGATAAGGATGTTGAAGATTATAAATTTAACGTTCCTTAATTGACTATATCTCCGCAGATAGCTTTCCTGCAATACTGCAACAGCTATCTTACAGGAAAGCTTCATTTCGGGTTGCTTTCAACTCCGCAGCAAATAAGTAAGGTTTTCAGAGCTTTTCATGTGTTGTTAAGAAATTCTGCGTCAGAGACTTTAACAAAAAACAAAAACTACATCAAATAAATCGAATTAAGTAAACGTAATATTTTTATTTCGCTTTATTCCTGAAAACGGAACTGTCATTAAAAGCCTATGTAAAAACGTAAAGTTACAACAATTTAATGAACACAGAGTAAAAATCAATTTTTTTTACAATCAAGCATTGACGATATCATTGTTTTTTTTTGTTGTTTTTTTTTAATGTTGACTCCCTAATCTAGTTGACTGATAGTCTAATAGTCAAGTTCTTTAAAATTTTCAGTAATTAAAAAAACACGATTACCTATGGTTTGTGATTCAAACGAAGCTAACCGAATTAATTAATAGAATAAATTATTTAAATAAAAATTTAGGATCTCAAAATTCACAATTTTTTTTAGTTCTGTTGGTTTTTTTTTTTGGTTTTTTTTTCATTCTTAATTCCATGATTATTCTGAACAACCGATTCATGAAACGCGATATACAATTTTACCCGTAAATACGGGATGTTTCGGACCAAGCGGCAAACCCTGACACTAACAGTTTACAGTATTTCAGTTTTGTGACAGTAGATGTCGCTGAGATATGTGGAATGATTAATCCCATTACTAATTGCCACGCCCCTTTTATAAACTTTCGTGAAATCAACCTTAAACCGATTTAAGTACATTATAATTGAAGCTGCCCATGCGTGAAGGGGTTGACACAAAAGTGACATTTTGTGCATTTTTAAATATTGAGCCTCAAAGTTGTTTAAGTGCTACTCTAGCTCTAGTATTTCAATGAATTAAAAAAAAATTTGAAGCATCTTTAACATGAAAAAAAAGCTAATGGGATATTACAGGCAGTTAATAGTAGAGCACTTAACTACCTTAAAACTTGCACGAACACATTTTTGTTGAAAATGTCACTTAACCCCTTCTTGTTTGGGTAGTTTCAATTGAATGGGTGAATTGAAAAAGGTACATATTCCATAAATTTGACAAACTAAACTGAGATAGCCATTTTCTTCTTTGCACGTATATACATCCATTAAACAGAAAAAGAAACATATTTCTCAATTTTAAGTCTGCTTTCCAGAGCCATGTAAAAATGATTGAGTTGAAAAAGGGACATATTCCAGGAATATGTTCTTTTGTCAACTCAAAGCCACACTAGCATTGAGTTGAAAAAGGAACATATTCCTCAATGCATTTACATTGTTTTATGCTATAAAAATTTATATATCTAAATATTTACAAAGCACAATACATGGCATGATATAATATTACATTACGTAACAAAAAATACACAAAAATAAAATTTTATGAGGTTTTTTTTAAAAAAAACAAAAAACATTGAGTTGAAAAGGAACATATTCCTCAACATATTTACATAGTTTTATGCTATAAAAAGTTATATATCTATATATTTACAAAGCACAATGAGTTCGCTTCACTTAAAGGTATAAATCGATAATAGAAAATTTTTTTTGTAAAAAAATTAGTTTTCTTAAAAAACAGTTTTTTTTAGTTTTCCAAAAGTTTACATTTGTGGAATATGTACCTTTTTCAACTCACCCATTCAATTGTGAAAAAAGTGAACAGAAACTTCTAAAAACGGAACGACAAGCAAATCTCTGCCTAGAATTGCTAACATGTAATATAATACATAACCTCTATAACATTTTTTAATATATTTATCGTTAGAACTTACGTAGGGAGGAAGATGAGCTGCGACGCAGAAAATATCACTAAAAAAAAACAATCTGAACAAATAACATAGTGAATAACCGGTTTTTGGAGACTTTTAGAATTGACTGAACAAAAAAACCAAAACAAAACAACTGCATATAAAGTCGTAGAATAATAATAATAATAAAAAAGGTTTCCATTCCCGTTCTTTTGTATAAAATAAACTGACCCGAGAGAAGGATGTCGAATTGAAATGTAATTCCCTTGGATTTTAAGCGTCACCTGTCATCGATAATTAGATTGTCGATTCGATTCCCCTGAATCGCATTTGTCCTTTGACGACATTCACCAGCGAAAAGAAAAAAAAAAAGAGTAAATCAATTTCGTTAAGTTCAAAGGGTTTGTCTTTTTCTATTCCACTGTGGCTATTTTTATTTCCCTGGACTTTTCAGATTGACCTTCCTACATTTGTTTGTTGGCTCGCAACCACTCGTTTGGTAGAACCTGAGGGAAACAAACAACAACGAAAAAGTTTGCACTGACTTTAAACAGATCGTATTTACTTGCGTCGTAAAACTATTTAAAACGGTATTTCTCGATTAAAAAAGACCTAAAGATTAAAAGCTATGGAAAGACCTTTGGGTATCTTTATTACTATCGTCTTAATAGACGTCTTCTTTTTTATTGTTAAGGTCATTGCGAATGGATCGCGACACATTGAGATTTTCTAGTGTAAGGAACTGTGGGCAAACAAAAGAACAACACATAACAACGAGACAGTAATTTTAGTAAGAATTTTGAAAATTCTTAAATGTAAAAATATCATTCTTTTCTCCCATAATCTCACCCATTTGGCCCAAGGTCGAATATGGAAAGAAAAAAAAAGAAGAAGAAAGATATGATATTAAACAGGTCAGCAATTCGTGACAAAATGATCTTCTGAAATATTAACTGTCTATTCTGTCGGCATCATATTCTATTAACTATACACACACTATAGCGTCTTGTAACTTGGACTTGTGAAGAAAAGTCAACGAAGAGAAAATAATCCCAATAGCAGTGACGATCTACAATTTTTTATCAAACAGAAACCTGATAAAAACTTGAGCTTGCAAGATCAGGTTATTTATATGAACGTATTAAAACTATTTTATAGCTTAGTGTTATATAACTAGTGAAATATTATTTCACGAAATCTTGAATTTTATCAATTTTCAAAAAGATTCCTTACATAGACTGTGGCTAAAAAACAATAAAAATAAATAAATGTAGGAGAAATAAACTTTCTAAACCTAACTTATCTATATAATTAGTCGATTCATCATAATTTCGGTGCACTAGAGGCGAAGTAAGTTACAAAGAAGACTTTTGGCTCAAAGCTCGTTACTCATTTATTTCTCTTCGACAGATATTAATTTGACTTTTTAAAACTTTTCGATCATATGTTTGTTTTGTTGTTATGTTTGGCGCACAAATATAAACTTCGATGTTATTTGCATTGACCACTAATCGGCAATCTCAGCAAAGTTTACTGATTCTTTTTCTTGTAATAGGTAACTATTTTACTTTAAAAACATTCAGATGAGGCTACTTTATCTTCTATCAAATAAGCAAGAAAATTCTTAAAAAATTGTAACAAACTTTGAACTAATGATGGCTGATTTTAATGTTTACATATTTTGATTCGTTATGAAAGACAACCTAAGGATAATGTGCACTAACTTACATTAAAACTGAGTATTATTCAAAGCTTTCCTTAACCTAAATCACTGTTGACTCCTCAAAATTTAGCCGCCCAATTTTCTTCTGTTAAATCATTCCTCATTTAAAAAACCTCCATCAGCCCCCCGCGTTGTTCACGATATCTGATATCGCTCCGATTCCTGTTATTTTGACTCTGAATTAGATGTTTTTGGTGTACGTACTAAAATCTCCAAAAAATGTTAGATACGGCTAATTACCTTGAAGATTCTTGTCTTCAAGTGGCCCATTTGTTGTTTTCTTCTCCTTGGAAACGGCCATTGTAAAAATACTTGGACATGCTAACAGTGATCCGGAAATAACATTGAACGTTATTAACAAATTGCAGCCATTTTTAAAAACACGACAGGTTATCATCGGTTCATCAGTAAATTATTGTCTAATTGTGCTTGGTGCACACCAATTTTTATTTGAAGATTTATAGAGCTTGGATCATGATCAGTTGACAACCACTTTGGTAGAGCTCTGGTGCACATCGTTTAAGTCTTAAAGAAAAGGAAACATTTCCGTAGATGCCTTGAACTATTCATCTACTTTCATTTTTATGTACGGTATTAATCCGAAGCTGTCCGATTTATGAGTGAAAAACTGTATTTTAAAAGCAAAAGTCTGTGAGCTGAAAGCAATGGCAGGTCAGCAGTGAATTCGTGTCGACTATAAAAGTTTATCTTGGCAGTCAAACGCCTACTAACCCAGGGCTTTTGATCCACTAAGAGCCGTAAATAAAGCAAATGGTTATTAGAGAGATGTAGATAGAGGCAGAGGGTCCTCCAATTCATGGGAAGGAGTCCTTGCTCTCCTTTTTTCTTTTTCTTTTTTTACGATAGGATGAAGATTGTTAGGAAGGGAATTGAAACATAAAAAGAAGGAAATAAAGTAATGAAAGATGAGTCTTGAAAGAAACCCGGAAGTTGCAGAGACCCTCACTGCCCAGTGCGTTGACCCCTGCTTTTCAGACAATGGTGTGACGTCAATGGAGGTGGCGAACCGAAATGGGGAGTGAAGAATCCTGTTATGTGGGTGCTCATACATCAAGGACTTTAATCGGGAAGAAAGACAAGGTAAATAAAAGAGTGCTTTGTTAAGACGATGGAACTGGCGTATCGAAGAGGCTCTCTGTCTCAGCGAAGGAAGGTTAATGAACAGTCATTAGAACCAAGGCAATGTGGGTAACACAATCAGTGGACCAATCATTAGAAAGAAAGTAAATAGATGAACGTATTATCTCGGGCACTGTTAGACCCACGACTCTTGCACTACTTACAAATCTAACAAGATATTACGGGGAGTTACCTCTTTAAGTGGAATATGCTAAATGCATCTTGTACAATTTGTAAATAAAACAAGAGAATGTAACTTTGTGCTAAAGCATAAATTTAAGAGCGACCCGTAATAATAAACTAATTTTAAAATAATAATTAAAAAAAAAGGAAGTACAATAACGCAAGAAAAAATAAAAAATGTTAGGAAAATAAGAAAAACAAAAATAAAAACCCACGCAAACATTGAGAAAAAAAAGATTAAGAACCCCCACCCCCCCAAAAAAAGTAAGTATACGGATTCGAACCGACAACCTTCATTATATAAGTCCGAGACCTTAAGCATCAAGCTACAGCTGACAACTGAAATGAAATAGTTGTACTTCTAAATTGAAGCTGCTCAAGATGTCAAAGTTTACATTATAGATGATTCCTAAATTACAAAAAAAAAAGGAAAGAAAAAAAACTAATTTTTAAGAGGATTTCCCCATCCACGTTTCTTTATTTTATATTTTTTTTCCTAAGCAAATCCAATTGCCTTATCAACTTCAGGCTTAAAAGGAGCAAAAGAAAAAAACTTGATGGATGACAGCATTTATCATTTTAAGTCTTGTCACGCTGAAGAAGAAATCGACCAAATATTGAAAACTACATTTTTCAATATCAGACAACTCTCTTCTATCGATTCCGTTATTTTTCTAAACCCCCTTTTTTTCAGTAAATTAACATTTCAGCAATAATGAAATTTAGAAATCTCAACACGCAAAAAGTAAATGTAGGTAGAAAGTTTGTAACAAAAACATTATTCTACTCTCATAAATTTTAAATTTTACTTAATACATTAAAAAGGTAAATTCCCAGAATACAAAGTTTCCAATCACGTGACATCTAGAGGAGTCTGGAATAGCTTTTCAGCGTATGGAAGTGAAATATTAAAAAAGGTAAAACACTCAGAACAGAATGTTCCATTGCAGGAACGAGATTTATAGCCTCCCACATCTTTTTTGAGTTGGTTATCAGTGGCCGAGGAGTGTTAAAAAGGATGAAAAGTTATTTGAACATACTGTCCATACATTCATATACTATTCTTTAATTCTACGTTAGTCACCTTTTACAAGTATTCCGGGCTTAACGATCTTTAGTAAAATTAAACTAATCAACAATCGGCAGTTGTGACAACGTAGTTTAATTTCAGAAGTCTTTATTATCTTCGATGGAAGGTAGTATTATTTTTGTTTTGTTTTTGAAGTAAACATGAAAAAGAATATTCAAACGCACATTGGAATGTCGAAGTCAAACTTAAGTCCGTTGGACATCAAACAGCCATTAACATAAGTTCCAAAGTTTACATGTATAAAATTTTTCTTTCTTTTTAAATTGTGAAAACGGCAAAAACAAAAGGCTTGCATTTATTTTCACCTACATGATATCTAATCTATACAGACAGCATAAATTTTCCATTTCTGAAGAAAAAAAAACAAACCGCATACTGAAATTACTGAAATTTTTAAATAATATAAATTTTAATAGGAAAACCATGTGCACTGTATTATTAAGGATTTAGTATTCGTTTTTAAGACAATGAGATATTAATAGAAATAGGTTAGAAATCCATTGTAGATTCCAATGCTTTTCTAAAGAAAGAAACTTTTTAATCTCCATCACGTTGTAATTACTCGACAAAGACCCATTACGAAAAATATTTCAATAATATAGACCCTTTTCAATAATAAAGACCCATTACGAAAAATATATTACAACAAGTTTAACATGCGGAAATTATAATAATGTCACAATAAAAACATTGTAAACATACAATAAAAACGCACATAAATAAGAATTCACTGAGCTGTTTCTAAATGTATTCTTTGTAAAATTGTTGTTAAATATATTACTACTAATTAATCCTTTATCAGCGAAGCGTCTGCTAGCGGGGATAGCCTTTTTATTTGTAATAATACATATTATTTGTTTTTAATATAAGAGGGCCATTACTTTTTTATTTTTTTTATTTTTCTTTGTCTTTTGAGGCCATTGAGCTGTAGATACTGGGCGAATCCAGCTGATGACGGTTATGAAACCAGAAACCGCGGTCCTGGATTCCCAGTATCACAAAAATACCAAAAACAGCTCAGTGACAATGAATTTATGTGCGTGAATTTTCTCCTAGCACATGATTATCACAAAATTGTCCTTTAACTTCTATCAAAATAGGATGCTTTTTCGGATTTGTTGTTTGTTGCTTAAATTTTGAGCACAAGTATATTTACTTATATAAATGTAATTACAGCTAGATAGCTGGATAAAAAAAAAAAATACTAAAAATATAGATATATTGAAACTGTATAAAATAGAAATAAGAATAAAATGGAATATATAAAATATTATAAGAGGAAAATAGACTTCAGACTTCTATTTTTTTTTCCTTTTCCCTAAAGACTGCAAAATTCGTAAATGAGGTAGGGAGAAAAATGGCGATGGAAATTTCTCAAGAAAGGAGCAAATACGGTTCAACTTTATGAAGGAGGGGTTATTGGATTGTGTTCAGTTCCTGCTTCCAAAAGGAATTTCTTCTTTGCCCTTTCATTAAGCGTTCTATCGAGGACCGAATACCAAGATAAATTGCTCTATCACTTCCCAAGATGAACGGTGCAAATAAGAGCCCACACAGATGCCCGCCAATGGAATAGAATTTAAATAAATAAAAAAAAAGTTTATCACACAATGATAAAATTAATTATTGCCTTTAAGATTAAAATGTAAAATTCGCAGTTTTAATTGAAGAGTTGTACTTAATTTAAAATGATGAATATATTAAAAATATGTTATATCCAAAGACAGTTTCAGCCAAATATCTGGCGTGTATTTGAAAATGGCACTATTTTATGTATAGCTTACAGATATATGTAAAAACAAAACTCACACAAATCTTCATAGATAACCGAAAATTTCGGCGATTTATTTACTCTCCAATCGCCTTCTTCATAGGTTTAAATAAATATTAAAAAGAATGAAAATTACAATAAAGTTAAAAACAATTTGAAAACATCAGAATGTGCATGCTACATGAAAACAATTCAATATAGTTAGAAATTACATATAAACAAATACATTTAATAAGTAGTAACACTTTTATTATTTGTAATAATAATATATTGTAATATATTAACAGAACAATGAATCATTTTGTTAGAAATTTCTTTAATTTAATGAAATGTTGTTCTTTAAATTTTAATCTTTCGCTTTGCAAAAAATATGCTTTTGACATCGTAATAATCATTTCATCTAAATTTGTTCCTTCGTATCTATTTAAACTTTCAATAGTATTCCTAATGTACATGGCCTCCATATCTTTTCTAATAAACTTATATGTATAATAAAGTTACATGGGATTTAAACTCCGGACCCTTCCATTTGCAGACCAATAACATACCGTTACGCTACAGTAACAATTGCTTTCTCATGACAGCAGTGAGCTAATAAGACTCTCTCCGCTCTCTCCACGTTGATGACAAACAAACAATCGGACAACCGTTTTTTGCCTAATAATAGTATGATTGTTTAAAACATCCACTGTTTCGCTTCTAAAGTTTTTCTAAGATAGTTTTTCTCATCTTCACGCGCAGGTTACTCGACAACCTATCAAAACAAATGTGGAAAAATTAAAATATGTAAATCGTCTCTTTTTCTGAAATAGGCACGGTAAGCTTCAAGAAGATCACTTCAGCGGTTCTAAAGATATTAAAGGAGGGGCGAGGAGGGGCAACACATATACACAGAGATTTCATGAGCCTTGTTTGGAAGTAGGCTTAAAAAAAAAAAAGCCTGAAAAAAAGCAATTATGCAATGAATTTCCCATAAAGGACAAAATGAGTGAAATTTAATTCGCGGAAAAAAAAAAGCAGCAACAATATAAAATTCCATTAACTCTCATCTCGGGAGAGAAAGTAAGAGAAAAAAAAAGAAGAATGAAAAGAAGAAGAATCTTCAACAAGAACACATTAAAAACGACACAAAAGGGAATTAATTCTTCGCATCAAACATAAATTAAATGAAAATGAAAATGGAGCTTTGGATTGAAAATCCAATTTACAGCAAAAGAGGAAGTTGATTCAATTTCCACTCGATGCGGAGAACACTGTGATTTTATCCTCCAAGTAATTCTAAAAGGATAACAACTTTCCTTTTTCTTTTTTGTTAAATGAATTGTTTTTGAGAACACAATTAATCACCATATTTAATAACACCCCAAAAACAAAAGGTTTTGCAGAAAAAAAAAAGATATTAAAGGAAAACAAATCAATTTTTTAATGACATTTTCTTCCTTTTTTTTTTGTTAATTCAGTGTTTCGAGAACTTTCAAGTGGAAATGTTAATGTTTGATAATAAATGTTCCCAGCACTGAAAAATATCGAGAAGTTGGTGACGACAGTCTTACTCTCTTTAAGCCCCGCGAACACCATCCGATTTTGCACCAACTTAGTCGGCCAACTTTCAGTTTTCGAGTCGCTAGAGCCGACTTTGAGTACGTTTTTCAGCGACTTGGCAGCGATTTTAGTTGGCCGACTCGAGTCGGTTGTACAGGACCAACTCGAGAAAGTTGGTCGGAATTACCAATCACAGGGTAGCGTTGGAAAACGTCAGTCATGACGTTACGCCCATGGAAAGAAATGGCGTCCATAAACGATTATCACCGCTTCGAATCGACGACAAGCGAGTACACAATGAATATCAGAGTATTGCGAGTTTCTTTCATGCATAAATAAAGTTTTTACTGAAATGCAGTAATTGTATGCGGCAGAATTTATCAGAGAGGTTTCAAAATCTCGATTATTTCGGATTTTCCACAGCTGCTGGGGGAAACGCATTGAATTATGGGATTGCTGCTATCGCGGCCAACTTCATTTGCGAGTTGGATGGTGTTCTAGCCTGACAAAATCGGACCAACTCGAAGTTGGCCATCTAAGTTGATGCAAAATTGGATGGTGTTCGCGTAGCTTTAAACAGCAACATGTAACAGACTGAGCAGGTGCGGGATTTATTCGGGGGGAGGTCCCGTTCTCGGGAGCGAGATCCCCGGGATACTAACTTCTCGCACCTTCTGAGTCTGTCATTGGTGGAGTTTGGCTGGCTGATAAGCCCTAAAAAGGACGAAACGGTCCGTTCAGTCTCTTCCCGGTGACAACTCGGGGTGCGAATCCTATCTTGTAACGTCGTGCCTTCGTTTGTTTACTTATTTCTTTGAATCATCGAGCACGTTAGACTTCTTTTCATTTTAAGACAACAAACGAATATTTTTATTATTTTAAAAGTAAAACCTTAGTTTAACTAACTGACTGTCAGACATTTTCTGTTTCTGAAATCACAGTATGGAAAACAAAACGATAAACAAAAAAAACAAAACATTTTTTATTTAATTATATTTTTTTATTTAATCTAGAATAATCTTTCTTTAAATAATAGAAACAAAATGGCATTTAGTAAAATAAACTTTAGCAATCTAATTTCACTTAGTAAACTAAGTTCATCAATTACAATCTAAGTAAATAATCATTTAATGAATTTATTATTATTAACAACACTCAACATGTTGCAACTTGCTGAGGTTAATGTGTACATTTTTAAAGTAAATATTCCCTGTAAATGAACTCAGTGATGAATTTGTAAATCCAATATAATCGAATTAATGTAATTTATAGATTAATCATAGAATTGTTGATAAATTAACGAGCTGTTTAAACAGTCAATAATTCAATCAATTATCGAACAGCCAAAGAATGGACGCCGCTAAATCTAAAATTTAGAAATGTTATCACTGAATAATTGTAATAACTAAAAGAGTCCACTGATTTTTACCATTGAGTTAATAATATTAACAATGGCACTTAGAATAAATATTTAAAACTCCGATAATGAAGTCACCAATTTAATCATGATGTTGAAATGATAATGCAGGAATTGGATGTGATTAGTGATATCTACACATTATCTATCACTAAGTTATCAATCAAAAATTTGGAACAATTGTTAATTAAAATGAATTACAGCCAAAGACTGGCAGTAAAATTAAAATTATAGCCATTCATTTTATTATGTAAAAAATTCAAAAATCAAATAAATTTGAATGCTTTAACTGACAGTCGGTCTAACGTTATTATTCATTTGTTAACATTAACGGATCTGTCTGTCTATCTGTCCTTCTGTCTGTCCGTACGTAAAACAACTTCCTTCTCATTGAACTAATACTCATGAAGCTTTTTTTTATAGCGAAATCAATGAAATTTAACACTCCAAATTGGATGAAGATTAAAGAGAGCCGTTTACTTTTTTTCACTTCAACAGCTAATGCTACGACCAGGAGAGAAAGTGTCTCCATCTAGTGATTATCTTTGGAAGTTTCTCCTTCTTTCGACAATCCCATGATGCTGCAGCGCACAAACTATCACTAACTTACAAATGCACAAAAACACAACGAAAAGCGAACGTCCCTAATACAATGCCAAGGTTTAAAAGGAGTCATAACTGCGAGGTAAATTTACCGAATAAAAAGGAATTACAGGTTGAGTGTAACGTTTTATCACACTGCTTAATCTGTTTCAAAGATTAAAAAAATGTGGGAAAAAAAAAAAAAGAACTATTAATGAACACCTCAAAGAGTCCGACCATGAGAACCGAAGTATGTTGCACATTGTTATCGATTCAATTGTCTTTAAAGTAAAACAAGTTTTACGCTAATACAAAAAAAAAAAAAAAAAAGATTAAAAAAAACACATCATCCTAATATTTTTAGTAATACAGCAGTTATTACAAATGCTGTATAAAATATTTCAAAAATTAAAAAATAAATCTATTTTCTCGAGTTGATTTAAATAATTAAAATTTTTTAAACATGATTATGCAAATTTTAAAAGGTTAATAATAAAGAACTTTTTTTTTTTTTTAATATTTGCTGAAGATATATTTGGGTATAAAAAAAATGCTTTTTTTGTTACATATGCATGCTCTAATTTTAATTTAAGAGAATCCTTTTATTTACTTATTTTTTTTATTATTATATTTCAAATACGACATTTATATTTCATATATGACATCTTGAAATGAAAATATTAACACTATTTCTACTTTGCAAACAGAGTTACTCTATCTGGCGACAAATTTAGAAACTTTCAAATAAATAGCGCTTATTTCAACAAGAGAAAATTCTAAGCAATCTCAAATTAAATGAAACGAAATTTAGAATTTCCATTTAATTCTTTTTTTTTTTTAATTAGCAAAAAATTAAATCCTTCATAAAAAAAAAGATATAAAAGAAAGCGAATCCCGTAATTCTAGTAAAGTTTTAAGTAAAATAAAAATATTTATTTTAAAAGTTCATTTTTATCTTCTTATCGATTTTTTTTCTTCATCTAGCTTTAAGCCAGGGATCCAATACAAAACTTTAAGCGAAACATAGGAGATCCTTTAGCAATCTGTCAGATTAGCTGAAATTTCTTGAGATTAATGAGCATTTAATGCAGGTTTCTTGACACCCGCTGCATACACACTACGATAGCGTTCTGCGATGAGTGCAAAGCCATGTTGTAACGGCAATTAGCGGAGGGTAAGGCTGAGCTGTTAACAGCAGCGCCTTAGGTACTAAAGCCCATCAGTCACGAAATAAAAAAAACCAAAAAAAGATTACCAAAAAACTTTTGAATTTCAATCCAAGGCGGATGATCGTTAGCTCTTAAATTTGCATCTTTAAACTTAAAGAAATACTGTTTTATATTCAAATATTTTCAGTAAAC
>JAFIDM010006943.1:32153431-32167623 GCA_023159025.1 Thereuonema tuberculata | reverse complement strand
TTATTATTACGACTCGTCGCAATTATATGTCCGTTCGGAGTTATATACGTCTGGATATGACGTATCTCGTTGACATCTTACTTCCCGGATATATTAATTAATTATCATTTAATATTTATTTTCAGTAACAATAAATATTACTTGTATTTATTACATGTAAGTAATTATTATTTATCTGAAATAAATGGTAATATTAATTAATTAATTATTAATAATTATTGACAGTGTGATTGATTGATTGTGGTGAATGTGGGCGGCAGAGAAGCCAACCACCTACAGCCAAGCACTCCCCGCCTGTAGGTGGTTGGTTTCCCTGCTACCCACATTCACCACAATCAGTCAATCAAACATCACATCTAGATTTATATAAACTCGAACTGACTAATAATTGAGACAAGTCGTAATAATAAAAATGTTCTATTTAGAGATCTTTCCTTATATATAAATATCTTATCGCTGTATAAGGGTAGGGCAGATCTGCCCATTCTCCTTTGTTTTGGTTTCTTACGATGACAAAAGATGATAATTACAAGTTCCGAAACAACACAATATGTATTAATTTCTTATACCATAAACAGGATCTTTGGTCAGTTGTTTTCTGTTTATGTAGTCTTCATCATTTATTTAGTTAATTAAAACTTTTAGATGCACCCACAGGCAAAGAACGGTGACAATCGTGATACACATTATAAGACTGATATTTAAGGTTAGAACGTTTTCTTTTCTTTTTTCGCTATCAAGTAAAGAACTCACCCATCTGTCGTTCCGCTGCGTATCTTACATGATTTTTTTATTAAGATTCTTTTCTTGTTGTGCCAAATGTACGATTTTTATACTCCAGTGTAAGTAAATGTCAAACACTGAGAAGAGACTTCAGCAGCTAATAATAATATACAAATAATATAGATATTTGGAAAATGAAGTTGTCTATGTTTGCAGTGATGATTTTGCAAAAGAAACTTACAAAGAGACTTATTATTATATAAACTATCTTTTTCTATTTCGTGGTTCCTGGTAAAAAGTTTAAATGACGTCATTTTGTTTTTGCTTGCATAACGTTACCTGGACTATTTTTTTAGATAGCTTGATGTCGGGTTTGCGGGGGTTGAAATGTAATGTCAGAAGAGGTTCTCGATTCAAAATAAAAAAGAAAAGATTAGAAATCGCTGGTATTTGTTATTGTTATAGAACATTAATGGCCAAATGTATCGAAGCTCTTTTTTTTTCTTTTTTTTTTCAATTTAATGAAGCTAACTTTTTATTTGAGCATCGGGAAGTAGAATTATAATGTATATGATTTTCATATAAACTTCAAATTCAACTTCAATTCTGTTTTTTTTTTACTTTGTTTTTTATCACTACAATTGAAATAATGCAAGCAAGCATGAGGATTCCAGGTATTACAAATTACGATTTTTTTGACAAAGGCTTCTCTCTATACGATTTTTCGCTTCTTACGTTTTTAACTTTCGGATACTATATTTTCAAAATAATAAATATTTTATCAATCTCTGATAGTTAATTAATAATTCTGAAATTATTTCTGTGGTGTTAATTGTTAGGTGTCGACTATTGAGAATGCCTATGTTTTATTTTTCGTGGACATGGTTCAACCGTAATCACGTGAGGTCAA
The DNA here is from genome assembly GCA_023159025.1 of Thereuonema tuberculata. Lineage (NCBI taxonomy): Eukaryota > Metazoa > Arthropoda > Chilopoda > Scutigeromorpha > Scutigeridae > Thereuonema > Thereuonema tuberculata. The sequence goes on along the minus strand of JAFIDM010006943.1, from coordinate 32,165,990 downwards.
CTGCTAAAACCGTTCATTTGAGAAGGCCGAAAAGGTCGGCTTCCCTGCCACACACTTTCACCACACATACACGAAGGTCACGTGACTGAGAAAATGACCTCGCGATCCAAGGTCACGTGATCACTCAAAAAAGTTTTGCGGGTTGCTAATATTTCACTAAATCATAACCGAATTAACTCAGAAATCAATGCAATTGACAAGATGCTCAGTTCTCCTGCAAACCGCAACAAGACATATTTCATTCATTATTTTTACAAGCTGAAGCACTAAGTTACAAAAGAATACCTACATTCAAAAAAAAAAGAGAACTCTCAGGATGTGTTTGTTTTTTATGTAACTATCTTAAAACCGTCCTTTTAACCTAAGTGCAAAATAACACAATAATTGGTAAATGGTTTAGAAAGAGAAGCGTTACTACATGTTGCAACAATGTTCGTGAGAAAGAACTTATCCCTTTCCGAGATGAATAAAGTTCACGTCTTTTTAACCGACCAACAAACTATACATCCAGATTGTGTAAACGTAGTTTTCATTAGTAACGATATTAACAATATAAAACTCATAACATCTTCAATAAAACACAGTCGGATTTGTAGTAATGCCAACAGAAAGACTGTTCTTGCTCACTGCATTACTGAAAGAGCAAGAACAATTTCCGAATTTCACGATAAGTCATCGGTTATGATGCGGTTTGTCATCTATTCATCTAACAACAAGATAGATTTGCCTCGTATTCAGATGATCTATGTTTTTCTATATCGTATCCTTTCCATCACCTGCAATACAGCTTTAATAAACAAGTTATAAATAGCCTCCCTGGACTTACAAGTGTGGACGAATGATGGATCAGGTTGTTAATACTATCCCATCATTCTCTTCCTGATCTTCCTTCCGTCAACGGAGGGTGCGGCTCCTCAATTATCACCTGTAGGGTACTGAGGCTGATTTATGGTTCTCATCACCTGAAGCACAACACGATGAGTTGCCACTGGTTCTCCCTGCATCTGAGATCGATGGACTATCCCTCCTTCCACAATCCCCCTCCCCCCTCCTCACCGATTGAATACGGCCGAGGGAACCGTTAAACTAGATACGAGGTGGGGGACTGAAGATAAAAACACTCCATCACGAAATGTCAGAGCTTCCTCGAAAAAAAAAAAAGCCAGATACGAAGAAGGAAAGAAAAGACAACTTGGAATCAGAAGAATTTTATAAAAAGAATATTAATATCGAGTCAATAATGAAAAGTATGTTTGTTAATGCTTTTTGTAACGCCATTCAACTAAAATATATTATCTACCTAATAATACAGAAATAGATATTTTATAATAAATATAAAAGAGTTCAATAAAACTTGCATTGGAAATACGAACAATTTTGACATTTTCTGATTGATGGTCATCAAGTCCATCTTTTTTTTTAACCTAACTCATTTATTGCTCATAATAATGGACTGCTTTCCAGCATCACTAAAATCTGACATCAATATTGCTCATAAACTAACAGCGTCCTGGAGAACGGATTCTCACCTCTTTCCCAGAACTGGGGGATAAGTCGATGCTGTGATTGGTCGCCTACTTAATCAAATGTTAATGTATTCCATAAATTACCTGAATTCTGCACAGGAGTTACCTTCTCTTTATAGCTAGAAATATCATCAGTGAAGAAGCACTTACCTAAGAAAGAGAAGTAAAGAAAGTGAGATATTAATCAAAGTAATTAATAAATTAGATAAAAAATCAAAGAAATATAATAGTAAATTTTATAGAAATAAAGATTTCAAAACAGAAAATTGGAAGCAAATTTTTTAAATAATAATCTATATAATTATACTGCAATTAGTGTACACATTTACAAGCATTTGCTGTATAATCCACATAGTAATCTATTATATATTCCAAAACTGAAAATTCTAATATAATGACTTAAATGAAGCTTGTTCCGACAAAAAAAGGTAAGTTTTTATTATTTTTACAAATGGATAAGTAGCGTGAACTTAACTTCACGATAGATTCTTCGTTCTCGCGAGACATAATGATTTAAAAATCATCATTTTATTTCTGTTTAGTTGTCAATCTAGTTTCCTTTTCTTTTACTTGCCTACAGCCAAATTATTTACTGACCATTATTGATCAAACATGGGATTCTTATGAAAATTCCTTTTATCCTAATGACTGCTGTAACAACAACAACAACGCTCTAAGAAACTGATTTGAAATGTAGATCGCAACTTTAAAGACTTACTCTAAGTTTTGTTTTAAAATAAAGTCGTTACGTGATTGATAAAACGTAAAGATGCCTTCTGAAATTGAAATGAAATTCTAAGGAAAATGAATATTGTAAAACTCCTATGTTCCTCCTTTCCCAGGCATCAACGCAAGGCATTGAAGTGTTGTGTATGTTCGTGATAAATCTGGATAATCGTTATTTTTTTCTGGAAACTGAAAACACTTATGCATATTTTTTATTGAAATGAGGAACTGGAATTGAGTGTAATACGTATGTGGAACATATTGTAACAGCTGGGAGAGAAGCAGAGTTAAAATTGAGGAAGTTCTTACAGCAATTTCCTCTTTCGGATGGACAAGGGAGAGGTAAAAGAAGTACCAATATCTTATCCAAACTCGAATGCAAACGCGTGAGATACATGACTAGTCGACCGCTCTCCACGCGACTGTTATTTGTGTCACTTATTCATGAACAATTAAGATACAAGAATTATGTTATGAAAATTTCGTATAATTATCACATCTTTGTCCCCATAAATGCTGGGTAAGAAAGAATTAGTTCAAGTTAAGCTGAAGAAATTGACGCAAATTTCGTAATTACCACAAGATAAGAATAAGTCACATTCCTTTCTTTCCAAAGACATCTTATAACTCATAAAGCTTCGACTCGAACTCGGAAGAAGCCAGAGTTACAAATAGAAGCTCAGTTAAGAAACTCTGAAGACTGTATTTCACTCAGACTGAAACACGAAATCCAGAAATAAAAGTTACAATAGTTTTAAACCTAATTGCAATTGTAAATATCTAGTAATCACGTAACATATGTGTCCATCTCACATTTCTGTGGAATATTATTGATTTTGTAACAATTAAATTGGCGAATGCTTTCTTCCTACTAGGCCAGAACAACAATGAATAGACCTTCTAAAAATTCATTGTTTGGGTGATTTAAGAGGAAACATTACATCATTGTTAATCGTCTAGCAAGTGTCCACAGGAGTCTGAGAAGGACTTGGCGCGAAACCAACCTGATTTACAAAATCAAATTTCTAATGTTTTTATTAAGATCCATCTCAGTAAATAAAAGCAATACAAGTTTTAAAGACTGCAATGCACTTTAGGACTGTCTCCTCTCTTGCTTCCTTCAGCAACAAATGAGAAACGGAAATTCTCTATCTTAAAAATCTAATCCTCGGCTGTGTTTCTATTTCTGGCAACATGAAACATTTATATTTCGTTTGCATATTAACTTGAAGGTCGCGGTTTCGAAACTTAAAGAGAAACTAACGAGACAGAAAAAGAACAAGAGACAGAAAACGATCCAAAGCAAAGGTGATTTTCCATGCACGGAACCTGACTGAGCAGCTAAATCATGCATCGGTCGTAAATTACACGCATTCATTCAGAACTGATTTCGACAGCCAACGAATTTCCAGGCTAAGTGAATTTTAAGATTTTAAAGGAAATCATTAGGTCCTTTTTTTTTTTTCTTAAAGTCCTTTCGGATAAGATGTATATATAGATTTTCTATTCAGCTTCAGGGCCTGTAGGCAATAGTAGTACACAATCAGTCATTGTTTTTATACATGCAGTAATGAATTGAAAAAAAAAAAGCATAAATACAGAAAGGTTACTAGAACGTTCAAAAAATTGAGAGAACTTCAGCACATGTGCGTAGAACGTGGCGCAGAGTCTTCAGAATTTTGGTGGAAGAATAGAAAGTGAGGTGACGGTGGGCAGCTGAAGAAAGAAATATTAATAACTTAATAGCTGTGAAAATGGCTTCACGATAATAAATAATGGACACTCACGCCATTAGAGTTGACCGGGCATTATAGATTACTAGTTTCTCTAATAAAATATTCATTCAACCTAATAGAATTTCACGTTGATAATAGCGAAGACTAGAAATTGTGTTCCATGTAATACACATTACACATTTAAGAAAATCTACACTTGAAGCTCCTAATTAAAAAAATAATAATATGTATTTTCTAGTGTTTGTTATTGTAAATATGAATCAAGTTGTATCTAACAAAAGTCTTACGTATTATTATTAGACCCATGATCGCTTTTAGACGCATACCTCTACATCCAAACATTAAATTTTTCAGCTTTAAATTAAAATTATTTTCCAAAGCAGGCCGTTCTGTCTCCGCTCCTCTGACGTCACTTTGAAATTTGATATCTAAAACCTGAACTCATGTTCATCTAAAACGATGTTCATGTTCATCTAAAACGAAAAACTCATGTTCACTTAATATATTGTTAAAGAATTTCCTAATCCCAATCAGAAACAAAGAAGTGCACGATTACTGCAACTTTCTTCAGTCTCATTAATCTATGTTTAATCTCGTAATTCTTATCTTTAAAATTTACAATTATACATTGTTATTTCATTTTTGTTAATGTTTTAAGTTCCGTTGCCAGATTTCAAACTTCTAACTTGTCATCAGAGATAGAGAGAAAGACAGAGAGCACGTGCATATATAGACGTGTAGTTTCTTTATCGTACGTAACGAAAACTGCAAATTGTTCATTATTATATCATTAGTTTTATTATTAGATATCCAGAAAAGAATATTTTTACAAATTTCCACTTTTGAATCCCAAATTGTTAAAAAGGCACTCATCTCAATGCTTAACTGTAAGCAAAAGCATGTCATGCCACGCCCAAGTTTTACAATCCCTGATAAGCCCATATTTTAAAAATCAACAAATATTCAGCTGAACAGGCAGAGGAATAAAATCATAACTCGTGTTAACTTATAATATTGTTGGAATTGTAATAAAATTCAATTACAGTTTTAATTACATAAGAAAATTAAAATCAGCTAAATCATGATATTTTTTAAATTTTTATAATTAATGAGGTAATCTATATCTAATTTTGTGCTTAATTTTCAGGATATTCTAGAAAAGCATTTTATATTCCGTGTAGTTCTTTGCTGCACAGTTCTTGTGCAATGCGGAAAAGACAACTCAAAAAAAAAAAAAATGCCTACCAAGGTTTCTCAACAAAACAGTCGATATTTCAGTTCAGATTTAAAGTATTAAGATCGTAACAGAAATCTACGTCAATTTAAAGAAATCAAAGCGAATTGATCATAAAATCAAACATTATTTTAAAATAATGGCCAAACATCTAAATTGCGAATTTCAAAATTATAGTTAAATTGAATTCGAACTTGAGTTTTAAAATACAATTCCGAAGTTTTCAAATTTATTGTCTTCATTTATTTTTAAATTATTATACATAATTTTTAAAATATGAAAATTATAGATGTTAATTATTAAAATTAATTTAATTAGTTATAAAATATATTTTTTCCCAAAATTCATCAAATGAAACTGCAGGAATAGCTTTCAATTTATTTTTCTTTACATCCGTAATAAAAAAATAACATAAATCAATAAATAAAACATAAATAAAATATTTTTTTTTCCATTTTGAAATTAGTTTACACTTAGATAGTCCCAATAGATACCCGTGATCGTAAGAGATCATTAGTATTATATTGCATTAAACAATTGGGAGATCATGAGTGGGAGATGTTTCTCTAAAATTGTGTGGTTTTTCGTCGTAATTAAATACAATCTTCAATGTCTACATTCTCAGGAAACAAAGGGAAGCTAAACCTACGTCTATCTTTTTTTTAAAATATAAATATACGTAAAAAGCTTAGAATCTAATTGACTGAGCATGTGATGTCCCGTTAAGCCATTTCAACATTTTCTTCTTTGTTTCTCCATATGTGTGTGTTTGTAGCCATCACGTTAAAACGGCTAGTCGGATATCCATAAAAAAAATGATGCACACTCCTATTTAAAACCTAAGCACTTTTATATTTTTCATTCCGTGTATCACTCAAAAAATGCTTCGCTAAAATGGTTCGGCTGATTTCATTAAAATTTGATACAAATTTATATCTAATTCATATTTTGAGCGCCATTATTTGGGTCTCCATCCCTCCTCACACTTAGTTCTCAAAACGGACCCCTCCTCTCCACCTACCCACCCACCAAAGCTTCATGATCAGACCGCCTCCGGGTTGAGTAACTGAGCATCGAGTATAAATACGGGGTCTCTTGTCCATGGTTTCAGGATGCGTTCTTAGGTAAATGTATCTACCAAAGTCCTAAGTAGCCCTTGGGGTTCGGGGAGATAAGGTTCCCTGACCAACGGAACGGAGCTGACGTCGCCTTTAACGGAAAGAAAACCGCTACCTATTCATCAGAGGACTGGTTGTACTCTAGGACCCGTCAGAAGGAGAATTCAACGTAGTTAACATCTCCGACTTCCGCCAGCGATTGAACGCGGCTCCTCCACAGCGCAGTCAAGTGGTTTACCACTTGACTACCGGACCCACCAGAGTACAATCTTAGAACTTCAGATATTCACTTACATCTCCTTCTAAAATATACAGTAACGTTAGATAATAAATTTATTGTTATTTTTATGTAATAATAAAAAATAAAATCAATTATTTCTTATTGCTTATTATTTCAGCAAGGAGACGTCCATATCCTGTCCTCCCTTCATAAACAAGATAACATTTTCAACTCATTACATTTTTCATTTTAAAGTTAATAATGAAGGTTAAAGTGCTAATTAACACTTTCCTTCAAAAATAACCATAAAGGATAAGATTCATATCTTAAATACTGCAGCCTATTAAAGAGAATTAAGAATAAGTAAATTGTAAAACCTGGAAACTGAATAACTCGCTACTATACATTCCTTTTACAGGATGTGAAATTAGCTTCATAAAGTTTATGGAATGGACTTTTATTGTTAAGTCAAGTCGTAATTAACATTTGGCTTTAGCATGTTTCTCCTATAAAATTCGTGGAAGCAATGTCTGAAATACCAACGGCTCATGAACACAAGTGATGGGCAAACGAATGGCATTGCCTAAAAATATCAGAGTTTTAAAATAATTTTACCTCAATTCTTTTGTCTGTAAATAAAATATGCAAGTCGATAATATCTTAGTAACATTTTAAGCCAGACTTAAAAAAAAAAGCAAATAAGAAGTTCTAAAGAACTTAAAGCATACTTTCCTTAAAAAGTTACTTCTTAAATTTTATTTATCTATTTTTTTAATACTTTTTTAAAGTTTATATTCATATTCAAATTGCAATATATACAGTGCAAATTTTCAATTTTCAAATAGTAAAATTAATTTGGTTTTTGAAAAAAAAAAATGAATTTCATCTCATTATTTATTTCAACATGTCTAACTTGAATTTATTTTAATTGTATTAAACCACGAGCAATGTAATAAGAATTTAATATTCATTGTTTAAAACAACGAAGCAATAATTGAAACAGGACAGAAATACATTGTTTAGATTCTAATATGGGTATTTGGGTCGTCTCGTGGGCTAATTTCTTAACAAGGGCCCATTGGGAAAAGATTTCAAATATAAAAGTTGATCATCTGTAGTCCTCGAATAGGCATACCAAGTTACAAGAAGATCCACCCAAAGCAACGGTTCAAAATTTATACAATAATAAACTGGCTCAGTTGATGAACCTCATTTTCAAATCAGAAAACTTTGTTTAAAAAAAAAAAAAAAAGAAGTTTGAATAATTTGTTAAAAAAAACAAACTTCAACAATTCAAATTTGGAATCAAATAACGTTTGTATATACTTAACACTCATTCTTTGATAATGTATGCTTAGATTCCGACATTATAAATTGAAGATGTTTAAATGTCATTAAAATCGTACTTAATCTCTTTTAATGACTGCGTTGTTAGATTTTTAAAAATGGTTCTTAAGGTGACCTGGAGGAATGAGACAATGAAACAGATTTGTTAATTAATTCTGTACGTCGGTCCGTACATAATACACGGGAGGACAGTCCGTTACGGCTAACCTCGTCTACCCTGGCCGTTCGATTGGTAGACGAGAACCAGAAGCTTGGCCTGCACGCTCCCCAATTAAATCTGGACTTTTTTTATCTTTAGATTATCTGAAAACGCTATATCGGTTCCCAATGTACAAACATTGCGTGACCGCACTGTGGATGGGTATACAACAATTCGAGGTACCCCTGCCTTGTTTAAGCGTGTCCTGTAATCTTCACGATGATGGTGTGAGGCATGTGTTGCTACTGGTGGAAACCACTTTGAACACCTCATCTAATAGTAGCTGCGCCATAGCCTAAGTGCTGTGGGTGGCATTTCCAATTTCACATTAGCTACCCGATGCTTCCCCGCATGCCTCAAGATCTCTAATCTGAGACTGGTTGAAGGAAAGCAATGCAGGAAAGCACTACTTGACAGTGTGACATTGGGAATGCCACCCACAGTACAGCTGAATAATGCATTTCCGCACCCATGTTCATAAGGACTTTTTTCGTTATTTTGTTTCAGGACCCCTGTAAACTTAGGAGTAAATTGTAAAATCTCCTCTTTCTGTAATGTAAGATCAGAACTTCTAATGTGACTTATAATATAACGTTCTAATGTAAGATTATAATTTCAAAAAAGTAAATTTAATTTAACAGAATGACTATTCGAAATTAGTTTGATTTTAGGCTATTGGGTTTTTAAATCGCGGAAAGCTAATTTAAATCTGCTTCATTCCATCATTCTTTCTGAAATTAATGAGCAATTGCCTTTTTATGATCTGAGATTTGGTCAAATTACTCGATGCAGAAGTTTTATGCTACGCACAGACAGACAGATAGGAACTTCCAGTAGCTCAACAGAACGTCTCTGCACGAAAACAAAAAGTTTTAGTGAAGGGTTAATGATGTGTTCAACTAGTTCGGGTTGGAGCAGTTAAAAAACCCTGGGAGATGCGTTTTTGACTGCCAAGGTGCGGTAAGTGCTTGATTCGTAATACATAACCCTTTAATTTATCGACTGTCTGGCTAAAGCGTAGATGAGTCTTCACGGACTTTGAATCAATGCAGGGAAACAGAAACGCGACGATCGGGCGCTGCAGTACCAGCCCTCTGCCGACGAGCAAATGTCAAAGGTAAACCAGAATGGATTCACGGTCCTCTCCCGTTCTCAGTCAACGCTAAAGCAGAAGAAGGTAAAAAAAAAAAAAGCTCACATTAAGAAAAAAACTAAAAAGAAGAGAGAAAGAAAGAAAGGATGGGAGGGGGTGTTGATTTAGTTTGTTTTTCTTTTTCTTTTTTTAACTGCTTTTTATCCGAGGCTCCAACTTTGGTTTGTTAACGAAATGTGCTTCACGTTCTTTCGACCTTGAAGTGACGTCACCAAGTTTCAGCCTTAAGAAAAATCGAAAATTTGGCGTTGAAATCCTGTTACATCATTTCACAGCAAAATAATAAAAAAAGAGAAATGCTTATGATGCAATATTAAAGCGTGTTATTATTGTGGTAATTTTAAATAGTGAAAGCGAAATATAGTTACAAAGCAAAATCATTCGTGAAATAATCTACTGTAGTATGACTAATTTTGTACTGTTGCTTTTTAAAACCCGAAAACCACGAGATAAATAGAAGGTACGACGGGAGCTAGGGTCCCCCCAGCCCTCAGAATGGGTGCCGGGGGTTTTCTTCCCGGGATTAAAGGTGGGTGGGCTGACCATCCGACCTCAACTTAGTGGGAGAGGGAAGGAGCCTTACCTCCGCGACCCCTGTAGCTTTTTTTCTACTTAGTCAGATTTACGGATAACAAAGGGATTCACCTTTGATTCATGTAAAAAAAAAAAAGTACAGTTGATAACTCTTCTAAACTTCCTTCTACTTGGATTCTTTTTTATTGCTCCTAAATGTATTTTTTTATATTGAATTCCAAAATATTCTTCAAGAAAAATAAATTTTAAGGTGCAAAGTTTAATATGAGAAAAAGAACTTAAACATGAACCAAAACAAAGATTTCGCAACCTGAGCCATCACACCGGGAATCAGGGACAGCTGTTTCAGCCTTACTAGGAATCATCGACCAGTTTCACCCGTGATGATAGACCCAGAGTGCGAAACAAAGTTAAGGAGACCATCCAACAAAACTAGCGTGTTATTACAGAGATCGAATAAAGAAAGCATGCGTCAGTGTTATTGTAGCGCCTAATAAAGGTCCACGGAAATCTGAGTTAGACTATGTTATATTGCTGATATTTATAAAGTCCTGTTCAAATCATGTTTTCTGGAGAAATGATGGTACAGAAAAAAATACGATGTCACTATGAAAACTTTGCCAAAAATGCGTAAAAGTTCTAAATGTTTTTTATAATAAAAAAACTAAATTTCCAAAAAGCTTATGTAAAACTGTCCTTATTGTTTTAACATTTCCACTCTAAAAATACGGTGGATCTTCAGCAGTGTGAGAAACTTTTGTGAAGGACATCCGCAATTGACCATCAAATGAGCAGAGAATTGAGATTAAATAATTCATTTAATAAGCGTTCCTTATTTTATAATTCTAATGATCAATTTTATTTTAACTTTATTTTCAGAAATGGAAAAATCAACCTTCCAAGCAATTCTTATATCAAGTGAACGTTGGCATTTATAGGGAGACTACGAAATCAATCGAAATTGGACGAAGCAATATATATCTGAATTATTAAAAAAACTTCATGAGCGCGCGCGTGCGTACCTCCGCACAACTGAATTTCAACAATTCGCAAGCACGTTGCCAGGCAACAGGAGTAGTGTCGCATGGTCAACTCAACTGCGCAAATTTCCGACTGTTACAAATAGATTTTATTATTGTATTTCATGTATTAGAATTTAAACTTTAATTTATTTTTAGTTTTAGTTTTATTTCATGTAATTTGTTTTTGTTTTTTGAATAAATAAAATGTTGTAAAATTAAAAATTGATAAAAAATCCTTTAAAAACCACACTAAAATTAACCAACAAACAGGGCATTTTAGTGTGTGTTTTAAAGGACTTTTTTTATCAATTTTTAATTGTACAGCATATTGCACATATTAAATTTTACTCTTTAAATAAAATGTTGTTTTCCTTTACACGTGTAAAATAAATATATAAATAAATAAAAAGTTTTATCTATATGATTTCGTATAAAATAATGTTTTCTGCTGACAAATCGGAAAACCAGAACCCTTTTTGACCAGAACAAACTGGGAGTAGCCAGAACATTGTCTAAATATGCATTAATTATATACTGCAACTTGAAAGCTGCCTCAATTTGTCAAGATAGAATATTTATTTATTTGTAGACAAAACAATCAATATGCACTTTGCACTATTAGAATACATGCATTCTATTTTTCTTGCAACTCATGTGAACTACGAATATTTTTAAACAATAAACCAGTTTTCCTCTACGACTCATAAGGGCACTGGAAATATGGTAAATATTTACAAAAAGCACAAATTGTCCATGAACAATAAAAGCAACTCAAGGTCCTTTTGCAAACGTAAGGAATTAAGGGAAAACACAAAGATAGAAACCCCATGAATTCCAATCCTATTTCTTTTGAGGACTTTAAATTCTGTGAAAAGAACCCATACCCACATTTTCGTTTGGAGAGGGAAAAAAAATCGAGGAAAACTTAGAAACCCTTCAGACAAGCAAATTTGTATCCACATCCACACCAGCAACTGTATCCATATCGACAGCAGCAACTGTATCTACATCCACACCAGCAACTGTTTCTATATCCACACCAGCGACTGTATCTACATCGACACCAGCAACTGTATCTATATCCACACCAGCAACCGCATCGACATCCATAATGGGGACTATACAAAAGTTTATACATGAGTTGCAAGAAAAAGAAGTGTTTTTGTTTGTATGTGTGTATATTTTGTCAATAAAAAATAATTAAGGTTACTTTTTGACTCGCTCTCGTAATTTCTTAATTTGTTTCCTCTGATTTCTATTATTATTTTGGAGTACTTAATTAATATCATTTGAATTTTTAAAAACTTTTATCTTATTTAAAATCGCGACATTTTTTACATGATGTAAGAAAGATAATATATATGGTAAGTATATATTGATCTGATATGCTTAACATTTTCTATAACTATTCTCCTATAATCCGAACGCTTTAAAAGTATTGAATTATTATTTCTTTTGTTATTGTTGTTATTATTATTAATCGCAGTTCTTTCTTTCATTTTCATTCATGACATCAAAATCCTATATCTTGTTTCCTATACTAAATTTTATTATACCGTAGACTACATTTTGAAAAGACAAAAAATCTCCTTTCCTAGGTATTTTATTTTTCCTTTTCGATGTATTCCATATTTTCTCTTCGATGTATTCCTTAGTTCCTTTTCGAAATATTCCATATTTCTCTTCGATGAATTCCATATTTCCTTTTCGAAATATTCCATATTTTCTCTTCGATGAATTTCAT
>JAFIDM010006943.1:32080851-32145914 GCA_023159025.1 Thereuonema tuberculata | reverse complement strand
GCCTACTACATTGGCACTTGAAATTTCAAGTGCCAATGTAGTAGGCATATATAATATGTACATAATGAATTTAAGCAAGCGTAATTGAGAAAGATGTTAGGATTCTTAATTAATTACAGTTATTAATGCTAGAGTTAAGGAATCGATTGCGATCTTTCCAATAAAACAAGGTAATTAATGCTTTTAGACAGGGTCAAAAGCAAAGCGGCCCCATAATATGTAGATTTGTATTCGGTAAATAACTTACCTGATGAATTTTCTGATCTATTACAAATCAAAGGCAATCCCAAGATATGTCAAGATGCACATGAATAATCTCACAGGAATATGAAACAATTGAACTACGCAACAATCTCGTTTGAGTAAAGATAACACTCGCATGATATGAACAGGTATCGATTGTTGAAGAACAATGGGACGTGCAGTTGCAGTTGTTTTTTGAGTAGGACTAATGTTTGGTTATGTCGAAGGAAGAAGAAGGAATACATGGTGAAGATGACGACAAATATGGAAACGTTCAGAAGACCGATTAACTGAAAGATACGAGGGAATCACGAAGTTAAACGTTCCTCGTTTCTGGGAATAAGTGTGGTTTAACGGATTGAAGTTCGACCAAAGTGAAAAAGGTTAAAAAGGATGAATCCAGTTCCAAGGATCGTCTACGATGGGATTCGAAAGGCAACGAATCTGAAGACAACGTCAACCAGGTATTGAAAGTCGTTCAACGTAGGACGTTTAGACGTAGGACGATAGAACTTCGGAATAGAGTAAGTGACCTTTGCTATTTTATCACACGGACGGGAACACTTAAACATGAACATAGTTGTCATCTGATTTCTTCAAGACGTACAGAAAGATAGACATTAGTAATGTTTACGAAGATAAAGATTTAAGGAAATAATCCAAGTGAGCATAGAGTTAACACATACAAACTTTTCCAGTTATCACATTTGAGAAGAATGTCTAGGAAGGCTTTAAATGGGTAACTCAGAAAGACGTAGAAACATACAAGTGAAACAGTCTTAATTATTCTCATGTAAAAGAAGTTAAAACAGAATATATTTAGATTCGTTTTATCAATACGCCTTTGTTTTCTTTTCTACAAATTAGATACACCATAAAAGTTATCTTTAGCTCGTTATACGATCATTCTCTGCTGGAGAAAAGGTTTCAAAAACATCTCCGTTACATGTATTAGATAGCATTAAGTTACAACCGCTATTTTATTCGTCGTTTACATTATGGTTATGGCCCCCAGCGACGATTCCACTGCGCATAGTACATGATATGCATAATTTTATAAACAAAATTTTTTGTTTAGTTCTTTACGCAAGTGTGAAGCTTCTCGCTTTGCATCAGCATCTCGTTTTTCCGCACATCGAGACATTTTTTCAATTTCAATCACAACAATCGCAACAATTGCGTCTATTGCATGCGCAACAATCACATTTATAATGCAGCTCTACAACAATCACAATAAACGCAACAATTGCGCCTTTTGCATTCGCAACAATCACATTTATAATACTAAGGAAATTAAAACAATATCAATGATAGTTTCATTGTGACAGGCAAGGTGTAACAGGGGCCGTTAAAACATGCCTTGGGGAGGTTCAGGGAGTGGTCCTACAGGTCTGACTTTTTTTTTACGTGGTCACCTACTTTTTGATGCTGAACACAATGGAGAAGGTTTCATTCTAATATCTCTAACCGTTTGGCCACTACAGAGTGTGACAGATTGTGACATCCAGCAGGCATAAAACCAAGAGGGGTCACCTACGATTTACAGGCAAGCTGTAACGTAGGGTCCGCTAAAAAGCAAGTCACAATTTGAAAACATCAAAATATTTTTTATTTTATTTTTTATTCTTTGAAATGAATTGCGAAAACACGCCTCCAGGATTCGTAGATTTCCTAGTATTAGAAATATAGACTTATATACATAAGCGAAATTCCGAAAGAGTGGTTTTCATCCTAAGAAGGCAACGTGTGTGTATTGGTTTAAAATCAACAATTCCATAAAGGATGAAATAACCACTTCACAGATGTTACAATTGGCTGATTCTTCGTTTCTCTCGAAAGAGTTTGTTTCGCTTCTTCGACGAAACGGTTGTTACTTCCACTGCAAAACACACAACAACTCAACAAAATATCCTTGCCATCCGCAACAAAGGCTACTTATTGTAATGTGTAAAAAACTTTCTCAGTACTTTTCATACTGTGGATTTTTTTTGGATTTTTTTTCTTAAATAAAAACTCCTCTTTTTTATCTGCACCACAGTAGTACACTTGGTAGGAATAAAACATATCTGTATTTTTCTGTATTAAATCTTAAAGCTTTCAAGAACTCGTCAACCACAAAGATGGATAAGTTACACTCTTTCTTAGGATTATGACATTTTAATGAATGAATAAAATTCTTACCCGACTGTTCAAGAATTTAAAAAAAATCATAAGATGTGATTCATTGATAAGAATGACTTAGACAGCTTAATAAGTAAACACTAGACATGATGAAAAAGATTACTAAGAATAATATTTTCTTGAAGAATCGTAATGTATTACAATAATAGCCACAAATATCATTCCCGTGTCTTCGTTTCGGAATCTAGAGCACTGGATCCATTCATTTGTCAACACTCACTACTAAATTTTCTATGATTTCCTCTGCGGCTTTTTCTCGTGTATATGCTGTCCTTTTATTCAGACTCTCAAATATTTTAAGTATTTGTTTTCTCTATTCTCCTCTAGTGCTTTTACCATTCATTCCATTAATCTACATAACGTTACTCCGATTCGACTAGCTCAACATATTTCAAGCTACCTCAATTTTTGTTTTTAGTCATCTTCAAAAAAAAAATCTTATATAAAGAAAATTCGAGAATTCAAATATCACCTTAGCCCCGTGCAAAAAAAATAGCCTTGAGACTAACCTTAAGTTTGATTATTTCACGAAAAATAATAGCTTGAACAACTTCACCTAATTTGGAAAGCCGATCCAATTAAAACCAAGATTCTATTACTATTACTACTGAAAACAACATTCAACTGTCAAAGAAGAGCAGTCAGTTATTCATCTTCTCTAATATGGAATAACATTCTAAAGGGAATTCGTGATTGTTCTTCTCTGGCCCAATTTAAAAGAAAATTCAAACAACACATCTCTACTCAACATAAAGTACAATTCTAATATATTCTTGTAGATACTTAATCGCGTCATTTCCACAGCCATATTTACGGTTATAGTCTTTCGTCTTACTGCTCTCTCTCTCTCTCCTTTCTCTTTCCTCTATCTGGCCAAGCGCCATCACAGTCTCATGTAGATACAAACTATCCACCAAATTTATAATCCAAATAACTTTATACTGTAAAATTTGCTCTATATTTAATGAAAAAAAAAAAGGATTTTTCTTCAAAATCTAAATAGGCTTGTAAAACATTTGTAAAAATATTTTGAATCCAGTTCCTCACTCATTTTCATTGCTTTCTCATGAATTACTTATTGTTTTATTTTCATTGGTTAGTTGCATTGACGTTGACACCTTTTTGACTTCTGGACGGGATACCCCGTAAGCTATGCATACCTCTGTATATATTTTAATAGGAAACGTTTATTGTATTATTATTATTTGCAACTTTTCTCAATTTTTTTTTTACTTTACATACAATTCATTTACTTTACAATACAATATATTATTCTACATTTCTTAATAAGGTTGGAGCATTATTCTTATCGTATTATGAAACAGAAAACAAATTTTAAGAAACAAAGGACGGGTTGTAAAATACGTAATTTGCAAAATGCACGAAAGAAATGTTCTTTACAGGCTGCGAAATTAGAGATCACTGGTTTAAACCAAAGAAAGTATAATTGTAAATATTTTACACAATGCGAACCTGCTGCTAACAATGCCTCGACCCACTGACTGAAGCCTGAATGTTATGAATTTCTTATGTTATTTTTTTTTTCTGTACATGATAACATGATAGATAAAATGCTTCGCTTTATTACAAAGCCAGCTTCGGGCCACGGAGCATCAGCCAAATCAACAATACGTAAGTCAGTTCATCAAAACGAATCAAAATGAAAATGTAAAGGTATAAAGGAAATAGATCCGAAATAAATAATTAAATTACAGTAAACTAGATTTTTTTTCCCGCCCAGGAAATCTCCAGCTAAATTCCTTTATTAATATACAGACGAAAGCGTATTTGTTCTTGGCTGTGAAATAGTTCCAAGCAATTACATCTCCATTACAAAATGTTTGCCACTCGTACAGATCCAAAAAATGCTTAATAACAATGATAGAGTACTTGAACTAATATTTTGTTTGTACTGCGTATCGTTAAACACATTACTGAAGCCATACACCTGATTTTAATCAGGTGTATGGCTTCAGTAATGTGTTTAACAATGATAGAGCTTATTACAAATCAATTTGATAAATTACGTAATCTTAACCATTACCGAACATTATTATAATTTTTTAACTATCATTTATTTATACTGTAATTGAATAACTACCTTTTAGGGCTAACATCATTTCACGCTTCTTAATTGACTTACTGCACTCTCCCACCATTTCTACATTATTTTTTAACAATCTCTAGTCCGTAATGAGCAACAGCCATTTCAACAAGGACGACAAAAAGGAACGAGAACCATCTGTTGCAAATCACATAAAATCCCGAGCAATTAAAACACAGCGGATACAGAAGGTTAGCAAACTAAAGTAATCGATATGCTTATTCAGAGAACCTCAAACTCTCGCCGCGGCTCCTTCTTCTTTTAGAACGAACAGAGAAAGAAATAAGAATAAATTATAATCTTTTTTTATATAAAAGTTCAGCTCAACTATTAAAGGGGAAAAAAGTATCGTATGATTTGAGTAACTTTATTTTGATATTTATCAAAAGAAATAAAGAAATAAATATCCTAAAGCACATTTGATGGAAAACAAAATAAAAGGGGGTTAGATAAGATCAATAGTCAGTTTAAAACAAACAAAATACATGAGTTTTTAAGTTTTAATAAAAAAGCTGCATTTATTTTTATTAAAGGAGATTTTTTTTTTTTAATTTTTAACAAATTAATTAAGAATTATCTAAATAGTATTATTATGTGGGTTTGTCCGTTATAGTAATTAAGGTCACAGCCGGTGCAGCTAATGTTATTAGTTGTCCTCATTGTTGAATTAACAGGCTGACGCCGATCAATTGAATTCTTAAATCTAATTAGAAACCCCAAATGTAGAATAAAAATCCTTGGCCAAAATGCTTCATAAATCTAATTACGAATCCACATTGTTGAAGCATTAACTAAAGATAATAATTTATCTCGGTTTTTGTTATTTTTCTATTAAATTGGTAATTTGCACTGGAGAAGAATTTATCTTCTACCTTGGTTTTTCTGTCGTGGGAAGACTTGTGTATACTAATTGTTCATGCAACTATGCCAGTGATAACCTCGTCAATTGTAGGGCCACCCAAGCTGGTTGAGTGGAGGGTAGACGTCTGACGAAAGTAACGTCAGATATCCTCAGGTTGAGGATATGAGACAGGTTGGTAGTTTACCCAAGTAACAGCGATATTTAATCGAACATTCTCAAGAGGCAATCAGAATAGAGGTAAAGAAAAAAATAAGTAAATGACACAGTACGTGTAATATTAAGATAAAATGCAACAAGAATACATTGATCAAATTTTATAAAATAGTTCGTTGTTGCGAATTACGTGGGTAAATTCATGTCGATATAAAAAGACAGAAATAAGTTCTCTGTGCACATTCACTATCATTTATCATTAGATACAAAGAGTCAGAGAAGAATTTTCAGTCAGCAAAAAAAAAATTACAAATAAATAAATAAATAAATAAATAAATAAATAAATAAATAAATAAATAAATAACCTGTAAATAGAATGGAAAACTGTAAAGTATCAAAAAATTCCTAAATACCAAACTGTAGATAAAAAGATTTAGTTAATGATTAAAAATGGGTTGAATTGATCAAGAATAGTTAAAAGATGAAAGTCGTAACGGATAAGCGTTACAGTAAATACCAGTAACTGATTCTTGGCTAAATTGATTTACTGTATAATTCTTTATCGTTGACATTGGAACCAAATTGCTACTTTTTATCCCATCAGCATATGTGCAAGTGCGAAGAAAAATTTGATTAAAATTCCGAACAACTTATTTTTTCTTTCAATGATTTCTTTGAATCACAGACAACTGTACAAAAAATATATATATTCTCAATTCTAAAATACAATATTTAATATTTGGCAGAAAGTAGTGGCCACAGTACGAATTAATATGCAATTAATTGAAAATAAAATTAATAGTTTTATTGTGCTTATCAGGTAGTCAACAATATTTCTGCCTCCTGCAGCTACTTCGCCGATCACACATTACGTTTCGACTAATTTATATTTACAGCATTAGATTTATTAACAATGGCTGAGTATTTTTTTTTATATTGCTGTATTATTATATTATTTAGCTATTACATATAAAATTTATATATTAAAATATACATATATATTGTCTAAGTAATATGTATAGACATTTTATTTCATTCATTGTCGACATTGCGATTCGAGGTCATGCGGCAATGGGAAAATCATTTTACGAAGCCAAATGATATTCCTAGCAATCATCTGCCAATTTCTATACCTCCTGTATTTTATCTAATAATTGGGCAAAGTCGTTCTATTTACTGAACTAGTTCTTTTGAGATAGTTCTTTTTATTGAACTAGTTCAAATGAACTAAGTCGTTCTTTTTACCTTAACAACCAAAAAAAAAAAAAAGATAAATTCTCAAATACTTTTACAATCAAAAAAAAACGTTCTCAAATACAAAATAAACCAATTCCAATAGCCAATAGTGGAATGGTAAAAGAACGAATTAGTTCATTTGAACTAAGTTGCTCGCGAACTAAGTCGTTCTTTTCATGAACTAGTTCATTTGAACTAGGTCGTTCATGAACTAGAGTTCTTTTATACGAACTAGTTCGTTCACGAACTACCCATCCCTAATCCAAACGTCAAACTTGAGAGCAGTGTTATCTTTTTACAATAGATGACGGCATTCATTTATTGCATTTATTGATCTATTAATCATAGATAAAATTCTAAATTATTATCATTATTCTTAAAGGATCACAATCCGAATTCTCATTAGCAGAGAGTGGTGGTGCAGGAGGTAAGACTTCTGCGATCAGCTGCCGGAATTTGGACTAACTTGTAAGTAGGAAATTCCAAAATTTGTCCTCAAATTGAGATTAGAGGACACTCCGACGCTTGCCTACTTTAACCATCAGTTGAGAAAACTGCATCCATTCATCAGAGGTATGGATGATTCCTTGACATCAGGAAGAGAAATAGCCAATGACAATCCCTGACTTTACGTGGGAACTGAACCGTTTCTCCAGCCGGTAAATAAGGTTCTTACTGGTTGAATTATGCGGTTATTATTAGAATGCAATAAATCATTGTCAATTTACAGTATTATGCTACATAGATAGCAATATTCTGAAGTTGATTTGTTGCTAACAATAGTTATTAAAAGCTTAATGCTTAAAATAAAAATTATTAACAACAACAACGATTTTTAATTAATATAGGCCTAAATTAAAACATGAAAGAACTTTAGTAGAGAAACCGCTAATGAGGAGTTGGCGAGCGAAACGAGCATGGGTTGCGGCATTTAGTGGTTCAACTAAAATTAGAAAGTAAAAAAAAAAAAGTCCATAAATCCCTTCTCATCCTATAACGTAGAACCCTCAACCGCACACTCAAAAAGAAAAAAAAAAAAGAAGATCCCAAGTAAACAGACAATATGGCGGAAATGAGCAAAATAGACTGGAAGAATCTTAAAATACGCGGCGTCTTCGCGGTCGCTATTTATAGTTACAGTATCGGCAACCCCTGTGGTCGGCGTCTGGAACCCATGATTTACGGCTCAAAACGATGGAAAACACCCATCCAAGACCAACTGGGAATTCCGCGAAAGAGAACCCTCCCTTCGTCGTTCACTGTGGGTGGAATTTCATTCACTTCTTTCATGCAGCAGGGGGTAAAAGATAAAGAGACTCCCAACACATATCTATAATAAAAAGCCATTGTTCTTTCGTAACACTAACGGCGCAATTAATTCAAGACTTTGTCGATAGAGGGGGTGAATGAGTGAAATCGAAAGCGATTCATTTGTAATAAGATTCCAGCTGCAATTTTTATGTCAAGAAGTCTAGAAACCTCGGAAATAACTTAGTCCTCATTGGACGGCCGTGATTTCAAATCATTTACCAGTACTAAAGAATAATTTCCTGATATTTAAAGCTACATCTGATATTTTAAACATATTCTTAAAAACAAATACATGTGAGCCGCCATCAAAAGACGGGGAAAATGAAACATGCACTCTTTCTCATTTAAGTTTGAAATTAGCGTTAAGTTTAAATATAAATTTGAATGAAATTTACAAAGAAAGCTAATATTTTTCATATCCACAAATAAAATGGTTTCTGTGTGTTTTTTAATACTGTGTATTTTTAATGTATTTCATATCAACAGAACTGAATATATGTTTTTATTATTTAGAAGTCGTTTCAAAATTACATCATCTGGTGATTAATTTATGACAAAATCGATATCTTAACTATCGTATTTATATCACGTACTTTACAATAAGAATTGAAACCGTTTCAGAACTCTTAAGTCTTTTAAAAGTAGTAATAACTTATCAAGCAGCTGTATTACGAATTTACATGGGCGGGGCCATTCGTTTTGTCTTCTTTTAATGTTATTAAATTTGTAAATTTTATAATAAATTAGAAAACTGTAGCCTTAATATCTTAAAGGCAATCTCCATTGTATCCATTTATTTTTTTTATTTAATTCTATGGAAATCAGGAGTTCCTAAGGTTTCCTATAGTGCGACCACGCTAATGTGACGATTCGAAAAAAATTCCCGCGCCCAGTGATCTCAGCAGTAGCCTCTCTCAGAGGTTCCGAAGAATAGTACATTATAGCTTAAAACAAACAAAAAATACAGTTTTAATGATGTTTACAGGAAATAAGTTATTGATTAACTGCTTTCAATATAAGATTTAACTGTTATACTTACGTTTTATATATTTCTGGCGGCATTTTGAGGGAAATTAATAAAGAAAGCTCTGTGCTCTGAGGCGCACTTGTTTATAATTGGCTGAAAAATAGATACGTCATAATCACGTGGCGTTCCTTCCGATCGTCAAGTTAGCGTGGTCCCACTATAAGGGAATGCGAGGCCGAAAAGTGAAACAACTGCTGATTTACAGTGAAAAAAGAAAGACAAAAGAAACAAAAAAATTGTCACGAATTTACAGTGCTACTGATGTCAATTTTGTTTTGTTTCTTTTTGCAATTAAATCATTTAGTTTTTTACTGACACTTTCTAAAACGAACAGATGAAGATCTAGAAAACGAACGTCAAGGTCAATGTTCTACATTGTAAACTATCAGCGAACAAACCCACGCACTGGATTTGAATTCCGTTTCTGGCGTTTGTTCAAAAACATGTCAAGAATTATCGCATTGTCGGCCAGGATTTCGTTTCTTCTTTTCATGTTCCAATTTCCCCTGACTATTCTCAAGATCACCAACATCAATGCTGTAAAAATCCCGAAACTCTACAAAGATATTCCGGAAGTTGGAAAGGGTTTTGGGCCAGAAAATACGAAGTAGAGAAGCTCAGCCCTGAGTTACTAAAGTATTAGAAATATAAACTACAACAACGAAATCAATTTCAATCATATTCATTCAATAATACTTATCTATTATTAAAATTTCAGCTTACTAAGGTGAAGCTTTTTTTGAGTTAATGTGACTATTGAGATTTACGATAAGATATTAATTTTTTTTTTTGTATTTTTTTTTTCTCTGAATCTTAACCTTTATGTATCAAAGTCATTATTAAAAGAATCTTCCTTTTAATAAGCTAAATCTATCTATAATATCTGATAGTTTAGAGTTACCGTAATTTACAAGTGCATCAAGGGAAAAAGACATACTCTGACTTACCTCTCAAAACACTCTCCGATGCATGCGAAAAATTATTTGATTAATTAACATAGCCTAAGCTTAGGATATATATGTATATAAAAAAATTAATGCAATGGTTTGGCGAGGAACTGCTAATATCCTTTCCGTCTTTGTACGCAGGGTAAATCCTGGAAGAGTCTAATAAGCTCGAAACAGCTGTCCTAGGTCTCAGCTTGACTAAAAGACACTCTTTTTCATTGAATTGATTTCTTTTCTTTAAACCTATTATAGATTTTTTTTTTTGTTTGTGGTCAAATGTCTTTTTCGGTGAGCATTAACCTGCACAAGGATCTGATTCCATATTTTGATGTTCTTTTTATTTTGTTAATTTTAATTCTTGTTGGATCACATTGGTTCTATGAATGTAATATCTCAGATAATTTCTTTTGAAATCGTGAAAAACCATAGAGAGAGTGAAAGAAAAACATGAATGTAAATTTTACGGTAATGTCCAAAAAATTAGTAAAAACTCGATTGTTTCAAAGAAACGTCATTTGACGTTAACTTTTATATATTTGTAATTTTAAACTTAAAAAAATAAGATTTCAAAGCAGAAAAGAAGTAAAATTCATTTTTAAATATAAACATAAATAAAAGTGGAAAATTTTTTAACAAAATACAACCAAAGTCGCTGGGAACGTCAACTTGCCAATAAACTGAAGTGTAAGTCTGGTCTGGTAATCAAACCCGGATTTAAGGATTAACGTTTCAAGAAAACTAAAAAAAAAAAAAAAATTACGGGGAAAAAAAAAATTACTTAATCGCGGAAAATCCGTGGAACGAGGCCGACTATGTTTTGTGATCAACGTCAGTGTATATTTCGGTTAATTGAAACTTGTCCGAACTATAAAAATCTTATTGTAATACTTATTGTAAAACTTCCTTAAACCAAGCTCTCTTAATCGAATCCTCAACAAGTTTTTCCTCAAATAGCAAAAGAATCCGCATCAAAATAAAAAAAAAATAAAAAAATCAGTTTTCAAAGTCAAGATCAATAACATCTGCTAAAGCAATTCTTCACTGTATTTGGTTTTTTAAAAGTGAAGTGAAGGTATAAAGATTTTTCAGTCAACCTAATGTAATAATTGCAAACAGAGAAGAACAATAAGAACACTTTGAAAACGGTTCACAGTAAATGATTTGTAATGTATCTCGAGAACTCAACGCTCTTGCAAATTGATGAGTTTTTAATTTCAACTAGTCAGCTACCAGTCGCTTCGCTCCGGAAGCCTCGCATATGTAACGGAAAACAACTTTTTATTTATTAAAAAAAACACACACACACACAAATTATATCAAGTAAACTAAAACTAACATTTTTTTAAAGTTTTTTTTTTTTTAATTTTTGATGTCTATATTCTCTCAATCCACGACTGTTTTTAGAATCAGCGTATGAATCGTATATCTATGATATACTGTATTTTTATTTTTTGTAGAGATTAGGATGTAGTCCTCGTGGTCTAATGGCTAAGACGTCTAACTTCTGAGCAGAAGGTTGCATGTTCGATTCCCGTAGCGAACTTGTCGAAATTATTTCTATTTTCACAAACAATTGCAACAGACAGACAGAGAAATAAAAGATTTTTGTAATACAGATATACTTTTCAGTGGTTTTTGAGTTATAAATAGTATTGGTTTTTAAGTTACAACTAGTGATTTTTCAGTATTCTATCTAATAGAAATAGTGCTTCTTTCTTTCTTGACTCTCTTCTTTTTATTTCAATTGATACTTTTCAGTGGTTTTTGAGTAACAAATAGTGATTTTTCAGTATTCTACCTATTAGAAATAGTGCTTCTTTCTTTCTTGACTCTTTTTTTTATTCAAACATCTCCCATGTACACGTTTTCAATATCACACATTTTTCAATATCACACAGAATTTGGTTGAGTAAAAATATTATACAGTGAAACCTCCACTAACGGACACTCCCGAATTAATTGTGTTATTATTTTAAGTAAGACTAATGGATTAGCATTCATTTAAAAAGGAAAATAGTAAACAGTTTGCAATTGTTCATATTTTCTCATAGGGCAATGTTAATTGTAGAAATTTAAGATTGTACGTAATTTTTCATTAAATGACATGCTATAAGCTAAAAATTGAAAAAAAGATAGTCCTCCCCAATAGCGGACACCTCCCAATAACGGACGAAACTTCCGGTCCGGTGACTGTCCGCTATTCGGAGGTTTCACTGTATTTAAAATATTCCAACATTTTCTGCACTTATAGTTCTAATTGTCATTTTCGAATTAAAAATAAACAGACGGATCGGATTTTTTTTTATTATTATTTTTCCTTTAGGGGAAGATTAGAACTTTGTACTTTTTTCACTACTTTCAACTAAATATATTAGATTTACAAGTTCTAATTAATATATTTTATTTTATGTTGTCCATAATAAAAATTTTGAACTATTTACTACAGGCATATAGCCCCGGGGGGGGGGGGGGGCTGAAGCCTCTCCCGAAATCAAAGAAAAATCTCTCTTAGAGTTGAAATTAAAGGACAAATAGAAAATACATACTACTTTTACAAGAACATCAAGGACAAAATAACAGGAACGAAACATGTAAATTACACGATGTTTTTTATTCATGGGTCGTATGCGAGCCGAGAGTTTGGCACCACTGATTTAGTGCCTTCGTTGGTCAACAGAGAATATTCACCTGTTTACATATGTTTGAAATTACGAGTAATTGTGCTTTTCTTTGTTAAAAACAGATTTGTATGATTTCATACAAACTCAGAAACCATTTAGTAAAACTCTAGGCCTTTAGGATTTTTTTCTATACATAATTTTTATTCCTTCCATTAAAAACTGTTGACTAAAAAAGAAATTAATTTCAGTTGTTTTTCAAGCAACTATTGTATTAAGTTACACTTAATATTAAAAGCTCTTCAAGCTTATTTTGCAGTTATAATGACAATCAAATTATTTTCTCAAAAAAAAAAATCCCGCATTATATTTGAGATTTTTTTGTTTTGTTTCGATTGAAATCTTAAGTTGCTAAAAGTCTGGAATTTTCCATTTGGCCGAAAGTTAATTTAATTCCGAAATATTTACTTCACAAATACGTGTTTTTTTTTTAACGTTAACTTAAAGATTGAAGACAAACCATACGCGCGGATTCCTGTTTTTAATATATACTGTAAATGTTTTAGATGTTTTGTGTCAACATTTTATTTTATTTAAATATTTACTTCAGAAATACAAATGACTTATTTAAGTCAAAAGCCGCGTAAATTTAAGTGGATTACAAAATCAATTTCGGTATGTTGTTAGATGTGGATATGATAGTGCAGATACTCGGTTGCGGGCTAGAGGGGCTAGGTTCAATCCCCGGTAGAAGTCGGGATTTTTCCTAGATTATTTATCCTCCAGGGACGAGCCCTAGAGTACACCCAGCCCTCAACCTACCATTTTGCAGGGGGATGGAATATGAATTAGACCCGATGGTAATTGAAACGTCAGTGTTTATCCTCATAAGCCACCAAGGGTCATATAAAATATCTACCTACATTAATAGATCACATTTTTTTTTATTATTATTTTTTTTTTTTTGCCACAAACTTTTAATTCTGCTGCTTTTCTTGAAGAGATGTTCTGTCACATTCTCGCAGAATTTTCTCTATACGGAGACTTCCAATATAAAAAGTACATAGTCTCTTATGTGTAAGTAAACGTACTGTGTTCCAAGAACAGTATAATCTCAGAAAGTACATATAATCTGTTGTTTTGTAGATTCGAAATGTGAGTTTCTAATACTATCTATTGATGTATCGTAACTTACAGTAAAACATCTTTCTTCCGTTTTTAATTTTTGAGGTCGATTTCAAATTTGCTGAAAAAAAATCTATATTCGTAATTACTTAGTATTCCTGTCAATTTATTCGAATCTTTTCATTCCTAGATATTTTTAACAGATCTCTAGGAACTGACTTGTGTCTATAATTTCCGATTAACGTTATGTCGCTTTAAACATTAACGTCTTGTCTAAATAATAGAAATCTTATTCATAAAAGAAATGCATATGAATACGATTGACCGAATCACACAGTTCTACAATTTTCTCTGTTTTAACGATGTAATCACAAAATCAATGATTTTAAAATCTTCAGTTATTTACGTTATTCATTAGATACAAAAATATAAAAAACAAAATTTCATTTTACAGATGAAATCCGATTTTATTTTTTTTTTCTCACGGATAGCACTTGCCAATTTGACAGTGAATCAATCTAAAGGTAACGTTACACCTATCGTGTAACGCGAAACATATTAGTAACAAATTATATAAGTTTATTAATAACTACGAGGGCCCATACCAAATTTCATCAATTTCATCGAGCCAATGGACAAACGGAGCTCTAACTTTTATAGAAACCCTGGGCACCGTTCGTAAGTGCGAATCATTGAAGAGCAGGCTCCAATAAGCGAAGACAGTAGATCCGTTTATTCTAGGATTTCGTCTCCATCTCATTGCCATTGATGCGTAGATTAGAATTATTGTAATTTAAACTCTTCGAAATCTAATATCTAGATCCGGAAAAAAAAATAAAAACATCAATGCATTTTATCGAATATTATTTTTTAAGTCAACAGTTCTCTATCAAATTACCACCGCTTCTGTAAGTAATTAATCTTCACTAGAATTCGACTGTAATTTTTCTTAAAAAACGAATTAACTTGTATTCTAATCCATCAATTAAAGCTAATCCTGACAATAAATGTCGCTTTTACGGCTCAGAAGCACCAATTTACCTTCGCTAATTTGTTACCGATAACTGATTAATGAGAAATAATGATTTAATTAACACGGCAATAAAACCTGTTTAATCTGCCTAAATGGGATTGGAAATTCTAGAAGTGTCTAATTGTAGTTGCAAGTACTTTAGCAAATAGGCTTAACAACCATTCTTATATCATTAAAACAAATGATTAAAACAAACAATCAAAAAAAGACAATTTCCCTTTTTTTAGGGGGGGGGGGGTAATTGAATGTTCTCTGATGCGTACTTTAATTATCAATTACAGTTATTCTATTATCGGAGAAAACAGCAGATATTAATAGAATAATTTCATGTAAGAAGTGGAAGTCTACTTCCTTCATCATTATTTTTTAAGTTGTGGAAATATACTCACTGCTAAAAAAAAATTAGCGTATTCAAAAGCTGGGGTCGAAATGGAATGACACTTGGCGTAGATAATGAGAGTGGTCCTATTGGATCAGTGGACTTTTCCCATTGGTTGTGAACCCCCTTAAATTCTTGAGTTGTTTACAGAATTTTGTTACTCGTCAAAGCCTCGAATTAGAGCGAAACCAGTTGTAATTTCGTGTTTCAATTTTTAGTTTGTATAAATGTTTTTTAAAGTAATCTTATGTATTGGCAACAATATCTAGACTTTCCCGCGCGCGCGTGTTCCTCACGTCTTCACTGCAACACCGTCGCACAGTATAGTCGGTCCAGGTGGCTGCCAATTCGAAGGAAAACCAGCCTGCCTCCTACAACGATACCACTTCTCTCACACTCAGTCAGTTGTTCAAAACTACTTCGAATGGGTCGTAAAGGCATGCTGAGAACTCAGAGATCTTCAAAATAACCACATTGATTATAAGCATACAGCGGTCATATGACGGCGGTTCACATGACCGCATCTCTAGCAATACTAATGCCCTAGTGGCAGTTCTCAGTCGGCCATCGAGCCCTACAGCAATCAGTGGCAGAACTACCTGTGACAGTGCCGTACACCTAATTTCGTGGTTTCCGGATCATTCGTTCTGGGTGTGCTAATATTTTTGGGAACGAGTGTCCAAATGTAATTTAAAGTAAATAAATAAATGGGAAAACCTGTTAAAATACAGTAGATTTCTTCAATTCTGAATTACTTAAGTAGTCTGAAATCAACTACTTTAATCACGTTAAAACTCGCGCAGACATTATAGGATTACAAAGAGGATTAATATCCTATATTTAAGACTTCGATAGAAATAGATATCTATTGCTTCAATGGGAGTTCATGTAACTTTCTCAAGCTAATTTTTTACCAAAGACCCAAACCCAGAAAATAAAAAAAAATAAAAAATCTTAAAAGTTAGATTGTCTCGTGTCCTTCAATATGCATCCAAGTTTCAAGATGATTCATACAATGGTTCAAAAGTCATTAGGAGAGGGGAAGGCGAAACACACACACACATATTGACCGACTTAACGATCCTCACTTGTGCAGGAAAGTAAACTAATAACCCGATACTTTTAAAATGATTAAAACTTTTATTCAATACTTGATTGCTCGTTATAAATTCGAAGAGCTAGGGTTAAGTTCAGATGGACTCCACGTGTGAATCATTGTTCCTCGTGCGGCCTATTAATGAAAAACCTAATTTACGAATCCGGATCTGTGTATCTTAATCGAATCAAGATTGCAGGCGAGGTACAGCAAAGATGAGACGTCATTCTCGAGACGCACGAAAGAGAATTTGATTACTTGCAGAAAGAATATTAAAAGAAAACAAAGGGAAAAGAAATTGGCTTTCAATAGAACAGAGATCGATTAATCCACCTACAACAACAAATGGGATCTTCAGCTTCCGAAAGAAAATTAGTTCGTAGTTCTTATCAACGTCCACGAAACTTACAAGACGTCCTCACAGAAGAATCGAGTTCTTTATATTAAGATAATTACAAATATAATAGTTCACAAGGGAATTATTTTTTTTTGTAATTTCATAGGAAAGTTAAAAATTAAAGTATACCATATACAGGCCTTTGTGGTCGTTGGGTCACAGGAGTTAAAGCTCCCGGCGTTTTCTGATAACGGGACAAAGTTGAGGTCAGGTGGTCAACCCGACGTCCATCCATCCCCGGTACCCATTCAATAGATGGCTGGGTGGATCCTAGTATCTGTCTGGAGGAGAAATCAACGTGAAAAAAAAGGATTGACCCGTCAGGGATTGACCCCAGTTCTTCCAGGCCGCAAGTCAAGCGCCTAAACACTTGGCTAGCTGGTCCAATTTATAAGAAATGTTAGGCTCAACAAATCAAACAGTCTGTGTCTGAATCTTATAGTAACTTTTGAACAGCTGCATGGTTCTTCTTGAAACTTGGTCTGCATGTTTGAAGACTGGAGAACATCTAGCTTTTGTGTTTGAAATCTTTCCCTTCTCGAGAAATTAACACGAGAAGACGACAAAAATTCCCTTTAGGAAAGCCTTGGAAAAGAAAATGATGTCTTATAACAATAAGGAATTAATCCTTTTAGCTAATCCATTTGTGCCATGGCTGAATGTTGTAATGCATTTTTTTTTTTTTAAATTTACCCTTTAAGTTTCAGTCCTTAGTTTACTTGATGTAAATTGTTTTTTGTTTTTTTTTTTAAAAATAAAACTTTTTTTGTTTTTTTTACGTTACTTACGCAAGATTTTCGGAGCAAAGCGACGATAGTCGGCTAGCTAATGTAAAGGTTTTCCAGTATGTATCGTTTTAATAATAAAAACAAATCTTATCTTTAGAAATAAAAACAACAACATCTTTTCTTCTTCTTAAACATAGCTATATTTCGCAGATGACACTTTATCTGCTTCTTCAGGCTTATCGATACATAGAATGTTCTTCATAAAAACATCAAATCATATATGGTAATCATACATTGTAATTATAATTAGAAACAATATAGAATCATACATTGTAATTATAATTAGAAACAATATAGAATCATTCACGTTAAATATCATTTACATATCCTATCTTTGTCTCTTTCCATTCTTTGCGGTCTCTATTTTAGATTGTTGTATTGTTATGATGAAAGCAGCATTACTATAATAATACAATAAAAGATGCAGCAATAATACTGTATAATACAATCAATGCAGCGTTGCTAGTTCATTTAAAGAAAGAGAAAACTAAAGTAAGAATAAACGTTACTTTTCAATTGAATTATGTAAAGCACGTTGTTCAAAAGAGAGAGAGAAAAAAAGACATTATTACTGAATAATAGCACTGCATTAGATGTTATTCTGGAAGGCACTACTAAGGTATTAAAGTCAAAAGTGTAATACTGATATTTTTAAAGATTATGAAAAAAAGACATCCTGAATACTATATTAAGGATAATGTAGGATTTAGATTATCAAGGGCAGCAAAGAAGACAAAGATTTCTGTGATCACTAATTAGTAACAATCCCAAGGCGAAACCCAGTATCCATTGGACAGAGTGGATAAACCCAGGGCACATCTGGAGGAGGAAAAAAAACCCAATCATCTTTAGGGATCGAACTCCGCTTCTTCAATCCACAGACAAACGAAAGGGGAATTACAGTGCTACTTTGCATTCACAAAAAAATCAACTCATATTTTTATTGTACTATACATTTACAAAATTTTAATAGTGAGCAAGTTGTGAATGATCATATATTTATGTTTTTTCTCAGAAATTAAAGTGATTATGATAGCTAAATATGGAATCGATGAAGAATCAATTTGATAATGAATTTACAGTGAGTCGATCTTATACTTCATTTACTGTGTAAATACACTAACTACAACAGTGCATTCATTGATGTATTAGAGATAAATGCATTCATACATTTTTAAGTACACCATCACCTCTCTTCATGTATACTGTCTTACCTCTAAATCATAGGTATAACTCAGTGATTTACATCATAAACAGTGCTGCAAGTATTTTGTGTACAAAGAGTGGCAAAAAAAAGAAGAGAAAAAAAAATAGCCTGAAAGAACGAGAGACGTGTAAGTACAACTTGGAAGAGAAGGAGACACAGATGAGCTTTTCTGTGCTGGTAGAACGAGTGCTTCTTTAAAAGAGTCCTCGGCCAGATCGATCGAGTCAACCCGGAGAAGAGACGGTAGCAATGTACAACACGAATAATGCATTGGAATCGAAGCTACAAAGTGGTGTTTAAAATGGCCCCTAACATTTCGCAGAAAGACATCGGTCTGAGCAGAACACGACGTTCGGCAGCAGCCAATAAAAACAGAGAGAATTAAACGAAGGCAATAAAAAAAAATGTTAATCTCAAGGATTTCTTTTTTAATGTAAACGACAACAATAAGAAATAAAAAATTAACGATAAGAAATAAAAACTATACAGCCTTTTAGTGAGAATTGATGGAAAGAAGCTAATTTGTCCTGGAATTTTTTTAATATAAATTTAAAAGCTGCTAGATAGACCATATACCAAAAATACGAATACATATTTTTATTTATATATGTGAACTTAAAATAATAAAAAAAAATTTCGAAATTTGATTTATCTACTTCACGTGAACTAAAAAAAAGAAAAAGAAAAGAATAAATAAATAAATAAATAAATTAAATAAATAAAATAGTTTCGCCTTGGGGATTGTTAGACTTAGTGATCGTAGGAGCCTTTGTCTTCTTTGCTGTCCATTCTATTTCAGAATTGGGCGTCCATTTAAAGTACATTATTTTCAGTCAAGAATTTAAACTTGAATTATTACTATAATTAAGAAGTTAAATGAATACTACAAGTAAAAATTCAATACATTGTTTTCAGTTATCAAAGTATTATTTGAATATTAATTAAGTCAAGTTAACGGAGAAATAAAAACGCTAAAGCTAATTGATGAAAAAAAAAGCTTTCAATTTTCTTAATTTTAATAACTATATTATCGTATTATATAAGTAAAAGGTTCACCCGTTTTCTGGGGCTCTTTTTTTGGGGAAAAACATTATTATATTGAAAAAAAAAAAAAGTATACATTCAAAAGTATACAACTTTTGAAACAAATTTTAGGGGAAAAAAAGGACGTAGAGTATTATTTCTATACTAAATTTCAAGGTTTAATAATATTCCACATATTAATTTTAACCTAATGAACATGAGGCTTATAAACAATCAGAGTAGTATATGGGTTTGTGTGTATCCTTTTAAAAACATGAACTAGTACACTGATATTCTTGTAACAGGGCATATTTAAGGATAAATAAATGATCTAATATTTGATTTTGAAACTTTTTTCCGTGTGGCCGACTAGTTGTCCGTGAAGGTGTCAAAAAATTCTCACACAAAACAGACGCGAAACAACGAATTTTTACCCAAATGCACAATTGGAAGTTTAACAATTCATTGTAATCTACGATTGTTTTTTTACGATTAGCAATGATTATGATTTTTTTTGTTTCGGCAAACAAATTTTATTTGATAGAAACTACAACTTAAAACGGAGACTTTCCATTAGTTCTGTTATCACGATTTAAAAAAAAAAAAAAAGAAAAAGAAAATTGAACAAGCAAGGAAAATAGGTTTTGAGTTCTTTCAGTAACTTCAGCGTTTTTAAATTGTCAGACGGTTATGATTATTCAGATCAGTCAAACTTTAATACTAATTTTATCTAAAAGTAATTTCAATACATTCTCAAAGTAATTTGAATTCAAATTCAATTCTACGCTGGCTATTAGATAAACCGCTAACGATACTCTACGATTCCTTTATTATTTAACTGTCTACAACCAACACTGTTATTCTGATAACACTTTAAGTGTTAAGTCAATAAGTTAAATTCACAGAATTTATCCACCAAATTCTCTTAAATTTAAAAGAAAATTTGGTAGATTATGATATTTGCAGATGATGTTTTAAACTGTAGCATCACTGTAATAAGAACCGCGGCTAAATAAATAAATAAATAATAATAATAATAATAATAATAATAATAATAATAATAATAGCCATCCAATCACACATCCCTAACCATTCTTGCACATTTCTTTACACTTGGCAACATGTGCTTTGGTCCGTGACCCACCATGTTGTCTTTGCTGAGGAAACCCAAGGTTTGAAACTTTTACATAATAATAATAATAATAATAATAATAATAATAAAAATAAAAACAATACTAAAGACTACAATTAATTTCCATCCCGTTTTCTTAATATTATTTTAAAATTATAATTGTACAGACCTATTTAAGGGCATTTCTATCTAACTGCTTAAGTGACCTGTCAATGTGAAAAACTACTTTGCAATGTTTGAAACGAAGAATATTCGCTGCTTTGGGGATTTCCCTTAACTCTAGGCAAAGTAGTTCAGTTTTTCCGTCCTAGTTCTCCAATTGTTAAAGAAACTCATTCGAATTTCCAAGAACAACACTCCCCAGGAAGTCCCCTTCAAGGTCACAAATCCTGTTTCTCATCTGCGGCAAATATTAAAACAATATATCTTTACGCAAGTAAACTTTATTAATATAGACATGATATTCAAAAACTTTTAAATCCGTTTTTATTTAGTATTTAATATTAAGACTGATCTGCAATAATAATGTAAAAAATAAGGAATACAAAAACTTACAACTGTAAAGAAAAGAACAACAATAAAGCTGAAAAAAATCTCACTAAACTTGAAGGGAATTTTTTAAATTAAATATTTTTTAAATTTATTTCAGAGGATAATATCATGTAAGTCTAACATTACACGATTGACTGCCTTTGCAGACAATCTGCACTATTTTCCGTCGGAAAGAAGATCTATATAAAGAGTTAAAGATCCCCATGCCTTGTGTGTCTCTCACTTGACCCTACTGACGTCACGTACGATGTGATTAAGCAAGTGGTAAAAGCTGTTGTGGATAACAAAGGGAAAGCAACATACGTTCGACGGCAATTCTTCGGATTTAGATTTTCAAAGACGAAATGATCCTAAATAGTGCCGAGATATCGCTTCACAAGTTTCAAACAAATAAAAATCGACGGAAATGGTAGAAAGTTAATATTCATCGACTAAACGTAAACCAAGCAGTTTTCGTATTGGTTATTGGGTAGTTTTGTGAGAATGAAAATATTTTTAAAAGAACAACTGGGTCATTTGCATGTCATTCATTTCACTTAAGAAATAACAAAATGACTTAGAGAAGGTATGAAAAATTAAAATTAATCTCAAAAGGAATGGGAAATTATTGTTAAATAATATTCTGCCGCTGAAAACTGAGATAACATTATAAGATTTTTTGTAATTATACAAGTTTAATATTGATGAGTACAACATTTGTATGTTTTTAGAGTAAAGCACGAGTGAGCAAAGAATTCTTAAGTCCGGAATATTAAATTTAGTCGCAGTTTTAAAGTGAGTAATATTACAACCGGTGACAGTTCAGGGTGCAAATCCTTTCTTGCTGCATAATCTGTGCGTGTTTATTGGTTATTCTCTGTAGTTCACTCCTCACGTTAAAGAACGTTTACCAAATGAAGGACCGTTTACGCCTTTGCTGTGGTAATATTATTTTACTTAAATTACATTGAATTTTTGGTTTTTGATATAATGTAATAGGGATCTACGATGGCCATGGGAGACGCTGGAGGTAAGGCTCCCAATATTTCAGAGGTGCGAGACTGAAATGAGGTCGGGTGGCCAGCCCGATGGTCGCCCGCTTGTACCATAAGGAAAGAAACTCGAAACCCGATTCTAGAAAGGGCCTGTCTGGGAAAATCCCCGATCTCCGCAAGGGTTGGGGATTGAATCAGATTTTTCCAACCCGCAGTCAACCGCCTTACTTATGATACAGTGATGACTAGTATTTCTATAGAATATTATTTCAATTTTTATCTGATGTCAAGTCATACACTGATTTTGCTCTGAAATATTTGCGAATATACTTATTGGAAGCTTTCAGAATACATCAGGCTTGTAACTAATTTATTCCAGATTTATGCAGATTTACTTATTTGAAAAGCGCTACTGGACAGTACTTAAACTATAAAATGCAATGCTGTAAATACAGATTTATTTCTATTTTAGGGAGAAAAAAAGCAACACAAAACAGCAATAACTCATGTCAATCAATTTATATCTAGAATCAAAATTTTGAAAATCAAAGCAATCCTTAATTCGGTTTCGTACTTCAAAATAAACAAATAAGCAGCGACCACGTGTCTTTGTTTTCCCACAAGTCAGGTAGTGACATCTGATGTAGTATTCTCGAACTACGAAGTCCTGTCTATCCTCAAGTGACCAACAGAGCTTGACTTGCATAAGTATACATAGACAAAATTTTTTTTTTGTTTGTTTGGAAAACGTTTTGAAGCTGACCAAAAGCAGAGCGGCCTCTTTCATATAGATTAAAAAGCAGAACCCCAATTCAATTTAATCGTTACTTTTTTCTAAAGTGTTTTCTTCAAAATTATAATTAGAGGAATAGTGTTATCTGAATAAGTGTAAAAGTCAGTTTTAACCAGTAAAAAGTATAATTATATTATTATTAAATTTTAATATTTAAGTTACATAGAATAACATTAAAATCAGTTTCTTAAGTTACGAGTTCGCGACTGTAATGTACGGTATTACTTTCTTGTGTTAATATTCCACTATCCACAGCAGAAACAGCTGCAATAATGCCAACCGAAATATTCACATTATTCCTTATCTTGATAATAAAAAACATGGTATAGATGATGTACCAACTTTTGAGAAGCCGTAGGTTAAGACCCAACAATTAATTGCACCAAAGGGCAGTGATAGTAATCTTCTATCTTGTGTTTATTTATCGTGATAATGACGCTTCATAGAGATTCTGTCCCTTTGAGTTCAAATTCAATTAAATTCAATTGGAGACAATAACATCTTATCCACTTCAGCTTCGTAAGAAGAATTTTTAATTTTTATTGGCTGAATGTATACCAAAATAAATTACGATCTTTCTTGTAACAACCAAATCCTAATTGATCTCAAACATAAGAAAAACTGAGAAAGATAAGACGCTTTTTAGTATCACTTCCGATTTGGAATTCGTTGTCTACTGATACGGACTGTGTTCGGATATTCTCACTGATATCAAACAGTTGATCAACTGGTCGGTGGGTTATCGCAGTCAAATCCACTCTCGTTCGGAAATGCCAGCTGACCTCATCTCAGTTGACTCCGACTGTGAACTACATCAATTCCATATCAATCAATCTACCAATGGCTTCCAAGACCACAATCCCTTCAGGATGGCAGATGATATTTCTTTTTTATTTTAATAAATCACTTCCAAGGATTAAAAACTCTGTTCAAACAAAGTGAAGGCAGTAAAACATCAAATGCTAAGTCATGTTGCATTCTAGTAAGAAATTCATAACTTAAGAAAACTGGATATATTTTTTATTTATTGCATTTATTTATATTTCGTTTTAAAGCAATAACTTTAATTTCGCTTGATTTAATTTCATTTAAAATAAATAATAATATTATTATTATTATTATCTACTTTTTGCACACTTCCAAGGTCCTTTTTCCTCATGTTTTTTTTTTCTTTATTTTTTGTTTTTGTTAGTTCTTATTTTATTCGATAAAAAAATAAACTAAACAAAACAACATTTTGTTGTATAAATTTACATATTCTATAAGAAATATAATAATAATTTACCTACTTTCTAAATAGATCTAATCAGAAAGTAATCTTTATTATAAATTATGTTACTGCCTAAAATAAAATTTTGGAAATTTAGCACTTGGAAGTCTATCTGACAAAAATCACTAGAAAACTAATTATTGATGTAACTCTTATACTCCTTTTTAACATTGTATTAAAAATATTTGTATTCAAAATTAACCACATAATTATAGTTTATTTAAAATCAGAACCTGTTGATAGGAATTTGCCATTCCTAAAGGGACTGTAACTTTTGTATTTGGAAAAAAAAAAAATTAAAAAAATATTCTTATTCTTATTCATATTATTCTTATTATTATTATTATCATTATATCATTAAACAAATTTCTCTTTCTGAAGTAAGAGAAATGTTAATTTAAAATTTGATAATTACTAGAGCTCGCATTATTGTGACCAAAAAATATTTTAAATAAGCATACACTTAAGAACTATTATAATGACATAATGCCGGTTTTTTTTTACTTTTAAAAAAGTGTGGTTTTTCAATGTAAAAACAAAATAATATATGTAGGCCTATATAATAACAATAATCACGTTCCACCAACAAAAAACGACTTCTCGCCTCCTAATTTTCTTTGCTTTGCAGGTTTGCAATTTTTCTCTAATATTATAAATTAAAAATGTTTGATAATGACGAAATATGCTCTTATGTCACTAACATATATTCTTAAAACTCGGAAGATCAAAATAAGCATTTACACCCATAATAAAAACATTTTTTCAAAACCTTGTGAAGATAGAAATCAATTTTGAATTTCATGCCATGTAAGGTCCATGAGAAAGTAGTAATGGAGGACCACCGAAAAGATATGGACACAAATTTCATCTTCAGCAATGTTTGACTTTTTCTTAATACAAATTGTGCAAAATGGCATCTGTCCCCTAACTATCTGTAAAATGCTAAGCGAAGAATATTTTAGCTTCTTTTGTCCTTCATGGAATTCAAATTATCATAAATTGGCAACTGGAATAGGCCTGCCCCGTCCATTAGTTATGGCAACATTTGAAAATAGATCCAAATTCTATTCAGATTTAAGATCCAAGATCCAAACAAAACGTGCAGAATTTTTCATCAGACTTGGTCTTACATTCATGTGATTTAAAAAAAAGAAAGCTGTTGTTGTTACTTCCGCAGATAATTTTGGACGTAAAGGTCGTTTACTAGAGGTCAAATCAAATGGTAGGTCTAAGAAGAATAACGTAAAGTGAAAAAAAGAAAATGAATACAAAAAGGAGAAACCACTTTGTTCAATGGCTGTGCAAAGTGGTTTAGTGTTATTACGCTAAGAAGATTCGGAGCAATACATTGGTTGCACGAGACAGTCACAGTTGATAATGAATAGTGGAAGGAAAGAGTTGCAGGCCCTAATGTAGAACCATTAGGAAAACGGACGAATATACGTTAATCTTTCAAGGGCAACTATCATTTAAGATAGGGCATCTCTTATCCAGGTCAAACTACTCTCAAAGATTATTCACTGATGCAAATGCTTGCAAGTTCGTTACATCATTTGTTTATTTTAAATGTCTCCATTTAATTTCTAATTTAATTTCTAACGTTTTTTATTCTAACGTTTCAAAATAGCCTATTTTTAAGAATTAAAATTTTAATAACGTCACATCTCAAGTACGCTTTCTTAGGCATCTATTGCTCTTTTACATATTATGCAAAATACAGTCGGCGTCCTAACTTTCAAACATATGCATGACAGATTCACAATACTTGTTCACAATGGCATTGGTCACAGTAAACTTATCAGTAATTGTTTAATTAATGTTTCTTTATCATTAATTAATGATATGATATTTATTAATGTTTCGAAAATAAAGTTTAAAAAAAAGCTCGTACATTTTTGATGTTTACATTAACATTCCCCAAAAATTATAGCCTAATATTTACCTGCAATCAAAGGAATGTTCATTTACTATTTCAGTTCAGTTCTCTGTGATAAGTAGTTTTTAGCTACTTTGTTGCGCTAACAGGGAAAACATTTTTAGCAAGCCAAAATCAATGGGCAAATACTCAGCAGTTTCGCCAATAGAGGCTTCCCTCCAAATCTGGGCTACTTTGGTCTCTGACGAAGAAGAAAGACATCGTGGTAGAGGAAATCTAGATCCTCAAGCTGAGAAGTTTTCAGAAATCGTTTTCTGAGGTTTTTCATACTCAGTGATACGACAATTTATTGAAAACGGGAACGATTTTTGAGGATTATAGAGAAATCCGATGTTTTTGGATGGTAAGCTGCTTTTTTTGGCTGAGCGATTGAATATTCTAAAAATCTGAAATCTGGAAGTTTTCAAGTGCGTTTCGGATGTGTTTATTAGGTATCGGCAGAGGGATATTAAGTTTTCGAGTTGGTAACACTGGTAGTCACTAACCTAGACTTTGTCCAAAGAACTGAGGTCCCTGAACGGTTAAGGGACTTTAGCCGTTCAGGGACCACGGTTTTTTGGACAGAGTATAATCGTACCAGTGTCTTACGTTAGGTAGTTTTCACTAATCAAGGACGGAAGGACAAGGTGCGAGATCATTCAACACTGCTGTCTCCCGGATGGAATATTAAGTGAGAAATTTTTATAAGTTTAGATCAAGAGTTTCTTAACCAGCGTACCACGGCATACTGGTGTGCTGCAAGAAAATTCTGAGAATAGCATCTGTAATAATTATTTAGTTTCACTTAAAGCCAAATACACGATTATTTAGATGAAATTATAGAAATAAAGAATCTGGCCTAATAAAAATGTAAACTACATCTGCGTCGTTCCAACAATGAAGGTTAAAAAATATGAATTCAATTCAAGTTAAAGGCTTCCTTCCCCCAATTTCAGGGTATTTTTAAATGACTAAAACAGACTGTTACTAAAGTACAAATCATCCTAAGGTTTTCCAAAAGGTGCCATTATAAAACGTTAAGAACGAAAATGTTTGGTGCGCCGTGGGATTTTACTAAATAAGTGCGTCGTGAAACAAAACAGAAATTGGGCATCACTGCTTTAGATGTTGCGCCAGTAGAACTTAACCACAGCTTTGAAGGCAAAGAGCAGAAGGTTTTTCTTCTGTTATTTGATGTTAAAAGTTTAGATCCTGTTTGAGATGTTGTCTCCTGTTTGACAGGAAACGCATAAGAAACGTTTTGGTACAATTAAAGTTCGCACACACAGACACTGTTCCTGCAGGTATCTTAAGTCAGGCTGCTCTGTCTGTAAGAGCGGCAACCATTTACTTGAGCGCGAGATTAGTTGTGTGACAGAGGGTCCCTTTGTGTTGATGCAATTGTCCCCCTTTAATCTAGATGACAGTTTCCAGGGGCTGATTCATTCACTTCCTGGCGAAGCTGCTCCATTCAGAGACCTGTATTGATCCTCCCACTCAATGGCCAAGTGGTTCCCTGGAGTCCCCGGGAATCAAACAGCACATGTGTAAATAGCACGGCCCAGAACTGTTTACCACTAGGTCACATTTTAAAATTTCAAACGAGCCTGCGATCTAGTTTTCCACAAAGGAAATTTAAAGTGATGTTTTAAGAGATGAAAGAGAAAAACTCGTGAAGAGATCAAAGAAATCTTAGGCCTCTGTCGTTCAAGGCAAAAGTAACCTGTGCCTGATAAACAGGCCTAATTGTTTCATCCACTTAATTTTAAAATTACTGTCTCATTAAATATTTCATCTCTTTCTCTTATATTTAAGTAAATATTAACTTGCTCATACTTATTATCATCTGTCCAATTTTTAACCATTTTTTTTTATATTCTTGTTTATCTGTTTTATGTAACTCTTCATATCATTGTAGATTCTTTAAAACTGTTTTACAAGGTTTAGGGCATTTAATAACTATTATATAGAATAAAATTGAATATATATATTTTTTTTATTAGTTATCACTATGCAGGATTAAAAAAAATTCCACCCATTTTTAAAAATTATGATTTCTTTTTGTAGACTAGAACTTTCCTGTGTCGTATTACGTCTCTTTAATGACTATTTACCTAATAAAAGTTAATCTAATAGCCACTTTTTTGGTTCTTACTTAAAACTTTAAAAAAAAAATCCTACTGCATTTGTTATTCAACGATTAAAACTATAAAACAAAGAATGTTCTCTTAATTAAACTTAACATTTTCGCATAACAATAATATAAATTAAATATTTTTTTTTTATTTATACTGTTATGTTGGTTTTCTACTTTCCAGTTGGATTTTTATTAATTTCAGATTAATTCATAATCGAAATTAATTTCTCAGTAATAAATTCAATCTGTGTAAATAAAAATAATTCATATTTATTTAGTTTGGTCTGAGTTGGCTTAGGAAATTAAATAAGTGTGTTTTGACTTTTTCTGAACTGTTGTATTGATGTGCAGAATTAATACGTGCATGAACCATTTCATTAAATTTCACCAAGGTTATAGTGTAAAAAAAAAAAATATTAGCTTTTGCAGTTAATTGTCAATGATGCAAGTTGGAAAAAAATTGGTAATGAATGGACAAAGAGAATTAAAATGAGATAAAGGCTTCTAGAATCAGAAGCCGAAACTAGTAATGTTTTTAATTTCCTATTTTTAACTTTTAATTTGTGGTTTTTTTAACCCAAGTGTGTTTCCTTATCAACTTAGTTCTTTAAGGTCCTGACTCAAGCACCTGCAGGCGACTGCAAACCTTTTATTTCTTTTGTATATTTCATTTTCCAATTCACCTAAAATTTTAAAAATTTAAATGAACTTGTGAAACATCTAAGATTTCAATTTTCTTGTTTTTAATTTTCAAAATATTCTGCAATTAATTAAATTAAAACTCAAAAGCAGTCAATTTTTGGTTTTTTTTTTCAGATATTACCCGTTATTTTTCAACTTAAAAAAATTTGACGAAAACCTGAAATGATAAAAAATTTGTAAAAAAATATTTTGTATTTAAAATAATTATTATTAGTGCGACAATGTTTAGTGCTTGTGTTTTTTTAAAATTGTGTGAGACTAAATTATTTTTTTTTAAAAAATTAACTATTGCACTAATAATATATATTTTAAATACAAAACATTATTTTATAAATTTTTTATCATTTCAGGTTTTTGTCAAATTTTTTTCAGTTGAAAATACCGAGTAATACTTCAAAAACACCCAAAAAATTGACTGTTTCAGAGTTTTAATTTCATTAATTATAGAATATTTTGAAAATTAAAAACAAGAAAATTGAAATCCCGGATGCTTCACAAGCTCATATTTAAATTTTCAGAATTTTAGGTGCATTGGTAAAAGAAATATTTAGAAGAAATAAAAGGTTTGCAGTCGCCTGCAGTTGCTTGAGTCACGACCTTAATGAGAATTAAGAATTGACGACAAAGCCTTTCATAAATCTCTCCAAATCATTTTATTTTGACAGCATTAATAATTTGAGATATGGAGGCATTTCGTTTACTTGATACAAATAATATCGAATTATAAGTGGATTAATACTATGGTGAAAGAAGTTACAGATGTTTTGCCAGTTGTTCTTCCCCACACCTACTTGGTCATTTTGCTTTCAGCCGTTTCCTGTTATTCATCGTGGAAGAGAAAAACAAATTGGTCTGGAGCTCTCCAAGCAAACTTTTACTAATTGTTATGTAAAGCTTACGTAGAATACTTTAACGAATATTAATTTCTGATTTTAATTACATTTGCTTCAAGATCGTTTGTGGTTTGCTATTTATTCAGTACACAATTGCTTCCTTATAATTCCAGTCAACTGCTGGCCTCATTCTCCGGACCTCAATCCAGTCAATCATTTTTAACAGGGTTAAGTCTCCAGAAATTGTACAAGGAACGATAAAATTATTTCCAATTAGTAAAATAAAGATACTAAATATTACTTATTAAAAAAGAATTTTGGAAAAATAATAATCGAAAACTGCTATTTTTACAACAAAATGTGAAGGTTTCTAATAAAAATAATATAACGTATATACGTTCAAAGTAGCTCAGATATGGTTTCTGTAAAAGTTATAGTGAAACAGTTTTTAAAACACTGTTTTGAATTAACATTTTATTTGGATATGCTTTTGTTTAGATAATTTTTTCTTTAACTCTTTCGAATCAGAGCAAAAGATTTTCAAACAGACGAGTTTTTTTGTTGTTTTTTTTTTTTTTTTTTTTCCTTTTCTTTTTTAGCCAAATCCGAGATAAATTGCCTAAGAAAACCTTAATTTTATTTATTTATAAATGTATTTGATTTCTTTTCCGTTTTATTGTTATTAAAACTAACTGAAAGCTACGCTCCGTCATTAAAGTTCTAAATGCTAATTAATCTGTATATTAATAGCATACGGACAAAATTGGTTTAGCCACTAAAGTTAGAGGATAGGTAAATGAGTCTGAAAAATATTATTGGAATAGAAATCCATGGGATGTTCAGAAAACTAATAGAGAAAACATCGTTTATATGTAGAAAAATGTGAATACTGAATAGAACGCATTCACCAAAGAAAGTTCGCTATAAACTTATAAGGAAATGGTCACATCTCTTAATCATGCCTGGAAGTTCATTTGACAGCGATTCAGTTATTCAAATTATGATAAAACAATTAATAAAATACAGTACAGCATCGATTATCCGATTATTATCAATCAACCGAAACATCGGTTAACCGAAGGCGTTTCAGTAGACCAAAAATTTAGAAAATTAATTTACGAATGAAAATTAAAAATTTAATTTCTTTCCGAGTCTGAAGATGGGACATAGTTCCCGAAACGCGTAACTACAAAAACAACGCAACGAAGTCATAGGACGGATTTAAAATAAGCTAATTTATTATCTAAAACGTGACTTGGACCATAATTAGCAGTGTTTAAAATGCAATATAAGGTTTTGTGTTGAATATGTATCACTGTTTCTGTGTTTCATATTACTCCTAAG
This sequence comes from Thereuonema tuberculata, assembly GCA_023159025.1. Lineage (NCBI taxonomy): Eukaryota > Metazoa > Arthropoda > Chilopoda > Scutigeromorpha > Scutigeridae > Thereuonema > Thereuonema tuberculata. Next base: position 32,114,532 of record JAFIDM010006943.1, on the reverse strand, counting down.
TCACTGGTACAATTTTTCGTAAATGATCGGCTATCCGAAATATCAGTTACCCGCACACACCCCCGTGCAGCATTGCTTCGGATAATCGATGTTCTACTGTATAATTAATAAAGTTAATTTTGAAGTAACAATAATGATATTGGCATGTCCAAGATATATTGAAATTAGATAACATGCAAAATCGCATTATTTTTGCATTCATTCGCGAGTAATTCATTCCACTTCAGTTTTTCAACAACAGATGCCGCTGAGATAACTGGAATGGTTAATCTACGCCTATTTTGCATTCTTTCGTAATCTGAACTACAGTCTTATGAGCCATATGGATGAAAACTTAAAAATTTGCAAGATGCAGCTTTTGTTATTTAATTGTCTTCATCCAAAAAGAAAAAGTACCCCCACCCCCAATCCTGTTCTGAAACTTAAAAATTTGAAGAAAGGTTGCACACAACTGTATTTATCTGATAACTGCAGCATTTGCTATCACTGTCTATTTTCAGCATAATCAGCATCTGAAATCCTGCACTAACATAAAATAGACATTTTACGAGTCAAACATGGCCAGAACACTTTCCGTTCTAGAAATAAAGACTAGTTATTTGCTGTTATTGTTTTTTATGACTTTAAATAACCATCCAATTCATTGTTGCTTAATAACTGACAAACTTTAAATAACTGACTTCAAATAATCCTTTTTTTTTTTAATTCCAACCCATCTAATGCCTTCGATGACTATTTTTTATTACTGAAGAGTTTTATTGTTGAAAAGTGGGCTGTTCATAAACTGCGCACGCATATCAGGGGGGAAAAGGGGGTTCTGCTTAGCGTAACAAAGTGTGACAAAGGAGGGAGGGGGTCAAATAATGTGTGATGTCACTATAGATTTCAATTAAGTGCATTTTTTGAAACAAATAATATCTATTATATTGGGTGGGCCAAAAAGTTCGTTCGGGTTTAAAGTAAAAATAAAAGACACATTTTTCAATGTCACGAATAATTTTATTGAACAACGTTTTCAATCTGCCATCTTTCAGACAACTTCATAACTCCATCTTCCCAAAACTTTTTATCGTTTTGAGCAAAAAAATGTTCCAATGTCCATGGAGTCTTCCAGGAAATTGAATTTTTTCCATTAAGAGAATTTTGTAAAGACGGCAGTAAATGGAAATCCGAAGGTGCAAAGTCTGGTGAATATGACGGATGGATCAGAACTTCCCAGCCAAGCTGTGACACTTTCTGCCAGGTCATCAAAGAAACATGCTCTCTTGTGTCTTATTGTCTTCCATCTTCAATATTAAATTGTTAATACAAAATTCACCAATTTTCATCAATTTTGTTTTAAATGCATGCTGATATGACAGCTGTCACAATACAATCTAACAAAATGGTATCGAATGACTTTAAAGACACCTAAGCGCTACTAGAGCCAACTTAAGTAAAAAACCGAACGAACTTTTTAGCCAACCCAATAAAATTCATTATAACACCCGCAACTGTCTAAACTTTAAAGTTCAAACGAAAATATGCTTGAATATGCATCACAATGCAAAATTTCTAATAATATGAAAAAAGGTAATTTTAAAATTCAGATTTTGATTTTATCTTAATATCTAACTTTCGATTATTTGTACCAAAAAAGAGATCGTTTTAATTTTTAGATTTGAATTCTATTTTTTAACATTGTTTTTAGATTATTTGATTTTTTAATGCCTATCTTTTATTAAAAAGATTTAAATTTTAATTTTTCTACGTAAATATCAATCATTAAGATGTTAACTTTGTAGGAAAAGTTACAAAATATTTAAAATATTTACTAATAGTATATTAAAATATATTGAGAATAAAAAAATATTCTTACTTTTATTGTTATTTTTGGTTGTTAAGTAATTGCCCAGAGATCAACAGAAGTAATTGATTTTCTATTGTTCCGCGGTCTTATAGGGCCGCTGCCAGTTAAAGGATATAAGGTTCTCTATCAATTCGAAGACAGATTAAACGACTTATAATCGTTGAACTGATTAATAGGCCGCGCGGTTGGCGTTGTCGCTACGACATCGGCCTCTCACCTCTGAGTACCGGGGTTCGGTTCTCATGTGGGTTTCGTGATGGTGGGCGATCCGCGTCGGGCAGGTTTTCTCGGGGTTCTCCCGTTTCCCCTGCACTTCTCCCACCATACTTTCTCAGTCTTTCTCTCCATCTGTCGTTATTTCTGTGGGATAGTAAAGTGTGGCCACCAAGAGTTGAGCCTTAGCCACGCCTATGTCACGTGGTAGGCGAAGAGTCGAAGAAGTCATTTGAGGGGTCAGTGTGATAATTTCCATTTTCAGGGGAAATGCACAGATTTTGCTTCTTGGTTATAACAGAGGAATTGATGATATAAAATACGACATTATATATCTATTTTTCTTACATATAATAATAACTATGTTATATTTTAACTGTAACGATGTATAAAACTGATTTGCTGTTTAAGAACTGTTATATTTATACTGTTTCTTATTTATTTAAATTATGAAAAATCATAATTATATATAAATTATATTAATTAATATAAGTAACAAATATATACACTTCATGGTAATAATGTTTTATTTAACAATTAAAATAAAGAATACCTGTAATGTAAGTGCCGATAATTAATATATAATTATTAATTATAAATTAATAGTTAATTATCTAATACAAAAGAAAAGAAACTTAACAAAAGTTAAAAATTTATAGTAATATTCTCGTCAATTCCGTCAGCGATTAATAAAGTTTTAACATTTTAGTGCTTCATAATTACATTTTTCAGAATTAATTCGACTGAATAATTTATATTTTATATAGTTTTCCAATCTTAGACCAAATTATTATTAATTTTATTGATTTGAAAGATTTTTAACCAATTGTATCTAGTTATTTTTTCATTATTTTGATTTTTCTTCCCTATATATTTTCTTGACAATATAAATGTTATTCATAATTATTTTATAAATAATTTTTTTCTTTAATAGTAAATATTTAAAAAAAAATTCCTAATCTTGTTTTTTTTTTTCCCCCCAATTTTTCTTTTACAACCCTCACCCCTATTGTGAAATGTGTTCTTCGTTTGAAGAGACGTGGCTAAGGCTCAACTCTTGGTGGCCACACTTTACAATAGACCTCCGGTCGCAGTGCTTGGCTTCTCTGACACCCACATTCACTACATAACACATCTGATTAATAGGTGTTGTGAAATGAAGCTTTTAAATATTTCAGTTAAAAATACTTTAGTTTACATTAAAAACTATTGGAAATGAGGCGGGGGGGGGGGGGACTTATATTTTCATGTTAATATTAGGGAGGGGGGGGGGCTCAACAAGATTGTGACAAGGGGGGGGGGGGGATCGAAAATAACGAAAATTAGCGTGACGTAATATATGGACAGCACAAATGTCATAAAAATATTTATTACACGGAATAGCACCATTACCTTCAGAAGTAACTCGTTCTATAAATTCTAAGGATTTTAGCGATCTTCAATTCTAATTAAGAATACAAAATGAAATTAAATTCTAATTAAGAATACAAAATGAAATTAAAAAATAAATAAATAAAATAAAGAACGAGACAATAAATAAATATCATGTTTATAATTTACCTAGACTGGAGTGCCAAAGGAATTATTTTCTAACAATAAAAATAAGGATAAAAACGCACACATTTAAAAATCGAAACAGTCGGTTTCCCGGTACGAAATTTCCAAAATTAGTTCAGTGAATACTTTATAAATGTGTGCTTTTTTATCCTTATTTTTATTGTTACATATGTACCACGCACATTAAAGCTTGTCATTATAAAATTATTTTCTGAAAAGCAAAATGAAAAGCAAAAATATGTGCGAAGGCATATTTACTGCCCAGTTGTGGGTTGTTTTTTTTTTTTCTTGATTTAAAAATTATTTTCTGTTTTTTTATTTCGTTTATAGAAAAAATGACGACTGAACAAATCAATTACGTAAATAAAAATTTATATATCAAATACATAAAGATTAATTTCTTTTTATATATTTATTGCGCAGCTATTTAATTGTTATAAATAACATTAAAAAAAATAACGTTGTCTTAAAAACAAAGTAGTGTTTATTATAATGAACTCGAATCAAAAATCTACGTAGCTGACAAATATATGTTATTTTGTAGAAATAGACTAGATAGATAGATAGACATTAAAAAATAAAATAAGCTAATAAAAATCCTTAATCTTTAAGATTGATGATTTTTGTTAGTTCCTTTTATTGATTATTTTAATTAATTTTGTATGCAATGTTGGAAAAAAAAATGTGAAATTATAAATTGGGATTTAAGAACAATTTGAAATTGCTTATTTTTTCCAATTGGAAAAGTCATTAGGTCTAATTAATCAAAAACGAATAAAGTGTAAATACAAAGTCACCGATGGACGTAAGTGGATCGTTCAGCAGTATTAAATGTAAGTCGAATTTTACGTAACTCCAAGTCATGTTTTATTCTACACCTTATACACAACAATTATAACAATAATATTTTCTTAACACTAAAGTATGAGGTCGGTTCTCGAGCGAAAACTCTCAAGGTGCGAAATACACAGAAGACACTATACAATAGATGGTGGATAACCTAACTCAGAGAGTCCTCTATTTCAACACAAGAAGAGTGGAGCCATGGAATAAGTGAAAGATCTTCGATACTGGAGTCACTGTCGTATTCAATAGACGAATAAAAAAAGAGATAATTAATGCTTTTAGACAGTGTCAAAAGCAAAGCGGCCCCATAATATGCACAATTTTATAAGCAAACTTTATCGGAAGCCACCACTTTTGACCCCAACTTCCGGTCAGGGAGTGGTCCTAGAGGTCTGATTTTTTGGACGTGATCACCTACTTTTTGATGCTGGACACAATGGTGAAGGTTTCATTCTAATATCTCTAACCGTTTGGCCGCTACAGTGTGTAACATCCAGACAGGATAAAAGCAAGAGCGGTCCCCTAGCGTTTTAGAGGCAAGCTGTAACCTTGGGGCCGCTAAAAACCGTACGAAATTATCAACTTACGAATGGAGCGGCTAAATACGTGTACGTGTCTAAGCGGGCAATTTCGAGTCGCAAGCGCCGTAATAAACGAATTTTCTCGCAATTGGCGGTATTTTACGTTACCATTTGTTCCGTAAATTTCTTACGCACACTAGAATTTTTTTACGTAAGCCAGGATATACGTATGTCAGAAAGATATGCAAGTCGGATTATGCCTGTACATGAATACAGTTTGCGGAGTATCTGCATGCACTAATATTATTATTCAGGCGCAAATCTAAGAAGCTGTATTTATTTCTGCACTTTTTGTTTAAATAAACTAATAAACAATTAATTTGGAGATAAACCAAGTACGGTAGGAATATTGAAACATCTCCGTAGCCCGTTCATTCAGTTAGCGCTCTTGTTCCTCAGCTTTAAACGGGCTATGAGAGTAATATACTGTTACGTAATCTTCCGCTTGAATCATAAGAACACCCATATGTAAGCCTAACAGAGTTCCTAAATATGATTTTAGGCCTATTTAACAACAATTTTATTTTTTTGAGACATACTAGTGAAACTTTTCTGAATTTGCTAACTGAAAAGAACTTTTGGATTTATGAATTCGATCATTCTAAAGCTACAATTAGTTTAGATATATATTTACGATTCAATTCGAAATATCACTACAAGGAAATGGTCGATAAACATATAAGTGCACTGAAAGAGAGTAACGACTTGAGGAATAAGTCTTAAGGAGATTTATGATCTATTCTTCAGAGGATGAGAAAAGGCTCTTAAACCTCGTAGTTTAATAGTTATTACAGATATCATTTTTGGTTTTGATAAATGGCGATTAATAGCATTTTTTTAAGTTTACGAGCAAATGTAACCAAACAAGAATGGAATTCTTAGCAATAAAACAAAAATGTAAAATGTTTTTAAAAGATGAAAAAAGAATATAAGTTGGCAGTAAAAAAAAATGGAAAAAAAAAAAAAACTGCAAGGTTAATATATAAAATTTTAAGGTTAATTCATAATATTTTTCCCAAACATTTAAACTTAGTTAAGAAATCCGATAAGATGAAAAAAAAAAAAAAAAGGTAATTTTAATATTAATAAATAAATGGGCAAGATACGAGTCTCTAAAATCATACGTAAAGCAATGTTAATTTAAAAATTCAACAAAAAAAATTCCCATTTTCTCGAGATTCGAGTCATTTGCTTTCGATAAATTTTAACTTACAATTCAAGATGGGACAAGTGACCCCTCAAAACTAAAAATAAACAAAATAAAAAACAATAACAAAATATGGAATTCAAAACCTTGGGCAACCTTACACCTACTTTAAAAGGTATTTGATCACAAACAATCAAATAAAAAAAATAAAAATAAGCCCTTAAATGGGCAAACGAACAAGGAACTAAATCATTTATTCATGGAAACGGGAAGACATTTTGAGTTTATTTCAAGCTGAAACTTGAGTTCAGTTATAAAAAAAAAAAACCAAGTCAATTTACAGTTCTGTAGTAAAAACACAGTCAAGCGACCCCGTAATCCCGTACAATTTGCAATCTATCAAACGCTTGCGTTGTTAAGAACGAAACTTATGTTGATTGGCGCGCAAAACACATTTATTGGAAGGGTTCACTCACTTCATCTCAGTTCAGAGATGAGAACCTTCTTTTGCGAGGTAAAGGCAGGAGAAAGTCCCAATTGAGATTAAAGGAAAGAAGCCTCCACACACAATTAAAATTAGCAAAACTAAAATTACCATTAAAACGACCGGTTTCTCTCGTTATAAACATGTATCATCAGTTGAGACTATATGTGTTTGTATTGTAAAGTGAGAAACCGATCGTTTTAATGATAATTTTAGTTTTGCAAAATTTTAATTATGTATTGTAGGCTTCTTTCGTCTAATGAAGTTAACCATACACGTAAAATTTAAACTTCCGAATTCAGATGTTGATCGCAAGGGGTTGTTGATCTTTGCTGGCCACCTGGATAAGTGGTTAATGCTTCAACAGACTGTGATTACGACGGTTACGTTTGTACGAAATGAATAAGAGATCCCGTCATAGCTTAAACTTGACATTTCATCTGCCTATAAATGTTATGTTATTAATTTATCTCGTTTTCTCTTTAAAATGAAATGTTCAGTCACCTACTGGAAGCACTTCGTTGATCAGTTTTAAAGAAATCAATAATCATTTCAAAATTCCAGTCAACGCATTTAAATGAAATCATTACCAAATTCATATCCAAAAATTGCATTGAATTGTAATGATTCGAGTTATCATTCACTTATTTATAGAATGTTAACTATAAACATTCCATCAAGCCTCAACATAGTTTTGTATTTTTATGGAGAGTTCCAGAATAGTGTTTATTCACAGCTATTCAATTCAAATATGAAAAAAAAAATATTAAAGGTTTTCCGTTCTGAAGTTGAAATGTCGATATGCAAATGGGTTAATATTTTCTTTAAATTCATTTTATTATATTATTATTATTTTGATCTTTCTGACGTTAAGATCCTGAATACACGGCTTTTGCGAAAGTCTTTTGTCTGTTTATTTTATAAGTATGGAAAACTGTATAGTTTATAACTGTAACAAAAATAAAGATTGATATGAAATTTTAAGAGGAAAAGAGGAAGAAGAAAAAATCAGTTAAAAAGCGTTTTAATAATTAGTAATTGTGTCGTATTCATACTTAAGGTATAATTAAGGTATTATTGGACTGTTGATAAACTAAGATAAGTTCATATACTTAAGTCAAAATATCTTGAGCTAAGTTCATAATAATATTAAAACAATGTATTCCAACATATATATATACGTATATAAGTTATATAAAAGCTTAAAATTTACAGTCGTCTCAGATTTGAATGAGCGGTAATAATACTGATGCATACTTTTATTTAGAGATCTATTACACTGAATTTTAATTATCACGATTATTATTATTAAGCTAACTAAAAGAAAGTCTAGTATACATGAATAGCATTGCCACAGTAACAATCAAACTTTGAATTCTGATCTCTTCTCGGGCTGAACGTGTACAACCTGTACAAAATATCACTACTATACAATACATGTACTATACCGGTATCGTCTTTGGATAATGAATTAAATGTAAACTTTGTTTTTTGGTTCAGTACTGCACATGTAGTGAAAGGATGTATTTATATTCATTTATTTACCTTTCGAGTATTCTTATTTACAGAAGTTAGTTACAGTAATTATTTGTTTCTTTACTTATTCAGAAACAATGGTTATTTACTAATTTTTTATAATATTTATCATATCATATTCGACATACAATATTTTCTCCTTACGATGGATTCATCGGAACATAATTATTCTATTGTAAGTCAAGGAACACCTGTAGTTATGGCTACGATCTCGTATTCAAGGTATGTCGTATTTTTTTCTTAAGCTTTATTTCCGGTTGTAATTATTACTCGAATTGTCCCGCTTCAAATAATTCTGGGTTTTTTTTTGTGCATATTTTGAGTCTGAAATCTTTTAAGGTAAGATTTATGTTCAAGCTACTTTTAAATAAATAAACTTAAAATTCAGAGTAAATAAACTTAATATTCTATAAATATTTAATTATATTTATTTATTAATTTTTAATTATATACTTTTGAAGGGTTGTGAGGCGGAGCGCTAACTGGATTAGTTAAAAAGAAAAAGTGAATTTTTAACTCACAATATGTTAAAGAAAGAGGAAGTTTATTTGTTTATGTGTTTATTTATTTATTTGTTGCTTAAATAACGTAATTGGGGTGCTTCTTTCTTTCATATTTTTATTAGCAAGCATTTCAGAATTTCTTTATTTTTTTTTCCACAGACGAAAATTATTTCACATTTGTTAAATAAAAATCTGGAAGCAAATTACCCAAAATAACTTGAATGTAATCTTTAACTGCAAAGAACAATGACTTACCTCATCCCAGTACCAACGCATGTAGGAGTTCATGGTCACGGAAAAACCTCCACCATTGTTAGTTTCTCCGCTCAGGTAGACTAGACACTGTTCCGTTATTTTAACAGTTAATCGAAAATAAACAGAGCGGGGGATGTTTTGGATGATAGGAGGATAACCAGTGAGAACACAAATATGCCGAACAGGTGTCAAAGAGATACATAACACAAGTGGGAAGAACAGATTGACTAGAGTGAGAAAATTTAAAAGCGCCTTTGATACAGCAGTTGGAAGAACAAGCGGATTTCCTCTGCAGAAGTGAGCGGATGGAATTATTAGGAAAGAGAGAATCTAAAAAAACATATAAACAAGACTTTGGAGGTCTTTTCTTTGGTTCAGCAAACTAACAGGAAACCAGTGCCAACGGAAACATGACGTAGCAAGTCAATTTACAAATGGCGGAAGAGATGAAAAAGAAGGACAAAGTACTTGTACCAATTACTAAACGGTCTTGCACGAAGATATCAGTTGTTTTAACAGTTCCAAAATGTTCAAGTATTTGTTAAACACTGCCGAAAATTAAATAGCAGCAATAATTAAACCGAGTTTTAAATGCAAGAGCGCGACAATCTCTGAGTTTAATATTTAGTTAACCGTTAACAGAGATTGGTGCAACCGGATGCAAAATAGTAATAAGAAATTAAAAAATAGGAAGGTGCAGTCTATATGACCATGGCTTTATTAAAAAAAAAAAAAAGGATGCTTCGTGTTTCATTAATTCATATGCAGGCATATAAGCATTAATGAATATACTCGTATATAAATTTAAAATACTTTTTTTTTAACTTTATTTTTAAACTTTGCTGACGCATTCAATGACCATTTGTTAAATATTATGACGTTCATTTGATGTCATGAGCAACTGCAGAGTAAATACAGCCACCTGTCTCAGGTAATTAATAAGGTTTTTAGATTTTTTTTTTCTTTTTTGATTCTCGTAGCAAAATGAATAGGTTCATTAACTTTATCCTATTATCTTTCAACTGATTTGTATTTCTCCTCAGGGACTTAAACGCTTATCAATTGAAGATGAGAATCAGAAACGATTTAAATTTTCTTTCCAATATAACACCAAAGTATTTTGTCAGTTTTCAGAATCTGAACATAATAAAATACATTTGTTGCACCATAGTTAAACAGAAACTCTCCCTTCACCCATTATTGTAACTGAAAAGATTAATCGATAATAGGAAACATCAAGAATCTAATAAAATAAATAGGCCTACTTCTCTTACACTTGACCCTCAAACATATTTCTTTGTATTTTATGTATTCTGTTTAGTTATTCCTGCATTGATTCTTGGAAATTTCTTGCGCAATACTGAAATTTATTCTTCAAAGAGCCGTATTCTTCTATAATTCTGAATTTTTCTCAATCTGGGACTGTTAGATCAATAGAACAGCATAAAGATTTCATTCCTATTCTAATCTGTTTCTCTTGCTGTTTCTGAATTAAGCACTTTCCTGACTGGTTAAGACTGGCAGTAGCCAACCAATAAAAAAAAGGTTGGATAGACCTTTTTTTCACTAACTTTTCGAAAACATTTTGATTTTGCTTTTCTTCAAATCTTGTTGACAAGGTTGAAATGTTGTTTCTGGTTTAGTGATTTAGCAGAGAAATAACAAGATATTGTAATATTCACAGCTCACATTAAAAGCATTTTTTTTTTTCACCATATGTGGCTTATGCATCAACATAATACTTAAAGTCATAACTACTATCCAAAAGAATAAAACCAAGTTCCGATACTGATTTACAATTCCCAAAACAATTATACAAATGCAGGTAAAATAAATAAATAATAAATAAACAGAAACGTCAAAAGCTTCAAATGAGACAACACTAGAATACTTATTCCTTAAAAATGACAGTATAGATGATACATTTTTCTAAAGCCTACCACTGTTACGATCTTTCCCTAACCTCTGAAAAGAATTTCTGTATCTACTATATAAAAAGGTAAATATTACTAAAATACATATTTTATACCTTTTTTATTTAAAAATATGATTATTTATTAAGAAATGTAATTTTTTATTAACATTTTTATTAAAAGTTTTAGAGCATTTGAGTTTTTCAAATAGCATTTTTTTTTAATTAATGAAAATGTTCAATTCGTACTGTTGTAACAAATTTGAGGAAAAGTACTCTGAGAAAGCATAATGCAAAATAAATTTAGTTGGGCTTCTTCTCCTTTCCTGCAATCGAACCAGAGATGAATCAGTAATTTTTATGTTCTTTATTGTATTTTCTATTATTAACAGAAAAACAGAACTGTCTATCATTAATTTTATTTATTTGAACTTTTTTTTGTAATACTACACGAACATTTCTCTTTATCTGGACAAAAATCGGAAAAAAAATAGGATTATAGACCGAAACCTTAGCGTAAAACCTTATTTATTAAAATAGGGCAATTAATGTAGGGTTATTATTAAAAATGCATGCAATAAAATTGTGATAAAACTCAAAAGTATTTGACGCGACCTACATTTGAGCCATAATAATACACTGTCCAGTCAAATTATTACGACCATTACTTCATAGGCTTCCCTCTTGCTTCCAGGATTGTATTTACTTGGTGCGGCAAGAATTCTGTAAGACGTCTAGACCGTCTTGGTGTGCATACCAGGATTCATAAATTTGCGAGCGTCCTGAATGGAAGACTCAAACTTAGGGATTTTGTAGCATTCAGAGTACTTTCCAGAAGTAACGAAGTTGGCCATCTGTTTTGACAGGACTGTTTTTATATTATGTACAACTACTGACAATAATACTGTACTGTCAAGATATCAAGATATTCAAGTTTTTTTCTTTTTTCTTCGGAAATTCAAAATGCAATTTTCTTTTGGTCATGTTATTAAAAAAAAAAAACTTGTGTAAAGAAATATACGTTTATCAAAATTATACAACATCCGCTTAGATGTTTAAGGCTAGCCTAAGAGTAAAACATTGCTATATATATTTAACTAGTTCAGACAGTAGACACCTTGAAGATCACATCCAATAACATCATGACAATCTTTCTGAAAAAATATTAAATATTACAGGGATTTCTTGATTCCAATTTTCTTGTCAGATACAGAACAGTTGTCAACTAAACGCATAGAAACAAAAAAAATATATTTTATTCTTCAACTATATTAATTTTGATGTTTACTTTTGTTCTATTTATGTTTCTCAAGTTCATTGAAATGTAAGATACCGGGCGGACCCAACTGACGAAGGTCAGGAAATCAGAAATGGTCCATCTTGGGTTCCCGGTATCGCAATTTCCAAAAACAGATCAGTGAACTCTCAGTCTTGTGGATTTTATTCTTGTTTTTCTTTCTTATATTAATAGTTTTCAGCAGAAAAACTGGAACAAAAATAGCATTTTGTGGGTATACAATACCACATCAGCTAAAATCTAAAAAAAAAAAAAGTGGAAGAAAACGTTTTATAAATCAATAATTTACGGAACTTGGTCAAACGATCATCAAAGAACTGCTTATAGATGTTCCACATGCAATAACACCAGTTTGTGTTTTGTTGTGCTTTGGATGCAAACTGCGCAGAGACGCAATGCGCATCGCCTTAAGATGTTAATGATTTCATAAATCAATAGTTAATTTACTTTTCTTTTCATTCCAATGCACTTTCTCAGTGATAGTCATCATTCTTGATTTAACCATTAAGATGGCTGTTCTCAACTTCTTTTTGAAGTTGAAGTTTCGCATAAACCCAGTGTGGATTTGTAAGTTCTGTAATGACTGGTATCATCGATTTCCCATGTAATCAAAATCTCACGAAAGATAAATAGTAGAAGGGGAAAAAAAATGGAAATCAGAGCAATCGAAATAAACGGAAGAGAGCAGCTGTTCGTGTCTCAGTTGCTATCTTCAAAAACAAGTGCTTTTTCGGAGAATTCACACTACCGGGAAATTTCACAGGGCATTGCTGCTGAATTACAAATTAGCCAAAAAAGTTCGGCATTTCTCTAGAAATACGATAACAACCTCTTAGTATCAGAAGGTCACGTGAAAAACAATACTGCATTAATACAGGAAAAGAAAGCACGGGAAACTTAGAAAATCGAAAAGGTTGATCCCCGATTGTGCCATCAGTCCTGAGTCGATTTGATGAAGAAGTCAAAAGAATAAAATTGTTGCTTCTGCACAAAAGAGAAACAATTTTTAAAACAATATTTACATTGGGCGGGAAAATGGATGTTCAAGAAGGAAAATCCTAGTAATTATCAGAGCAACGATAGGAAACCTGTACGTTAGTTAAAAACCTACACGGTATTTACAAGATATTTCGTCCTCGTGAATTCCGATTCTGAACTGGTCGTTACTTGAAGCTCGTGAATTTTTACAGTTTACACAGTAAGCAGAATAGCTACGGTTATCTAGAATAATAAAATAAGAAGTAGAGGTTACTGCGATCTACGAAAAGACTCATTGAAGGAAGTTTGACTTGAAATATCTAATTTACAACCACCACTGATCGAACGGCTAAGAACATTCGACTAATGAAGCAGACAAATTGTTGATGGCAACACATCAACAATTTCCAATCTCCTTATATCAACTAGGAGGATATATTCAATTTGGTGAAAGGGATATTACTGCAAAAAATATAGCTCTGCGAAATAAATTTCATCGACTCTTTTTTGTTAAAGGTTGGTTTGGCGGTTTTTAATTACTTAAAATATTATTTTGAACCTCAGAATATGCTTTTTTTTCCCCTTAATGTTCTATAAGTTTGCTTTTGAAGCAGAAACGAACTTTACAAGTCTTCTGCCAGTCAAACAGTGGCAGCAACTAAGCTATTAAATATCAGAATGAATTAGGTCAACATTCATTCAGCCAGTTTAGTTAGACTTTAAGAACTTCTTCTGGAAGATTAGCTCAAGAATTTATTGAATGATAAATCGTAGAGGAATAAGGGACCCTATTTTACAGTTTGGTCTCTCTTTGAAATAAAGAAAAGAAAAATAGAACCTGATTAAATGTAAACAGGCACTGGATGTACTCTGGATATCTGAGAAATTTTAGCACTCCGGGGTGAGGGTTACTCAATATTTCGGTTCGATATCTCGACCCTTCTTCAGGAGATGTAGATTATTACATTAAGTTTGGCGCATTTCTGTTGTCAGTTGCACCAAAGTTAATATAATAATCTACATCTCCTGAAGAAGGCTCGAGGTACCGGATCGAAATATTGAGTAAATCTCACACCAGAGTGCGAAAATTCCTCAGACAAGAATATATCAATATAAAGAGTATATCACGTAACTGTCATCTTTTGTCAGATGATAACTGTCATCTTTTGCTCTTAATATTTTGTAGTATGTTTTAAGAAATTTTCTGTGTATGTATGGGAAATGGATAATTTTTCTATGTATGTGTGTGGAGTGAATAAATTTTTTATGTATGTATGTAAAATGATTAAATTTTTTTTTTTTTTTTTTTTTTTGTATGTATGTAAAATGAATAATTTTGGATAAATAATATCCAAAAAAAGCATATAATTTAAAAGATAATCTAAAAAAATAAAATAAATTTAAAAAACCTAAAAAAATATTAAAAAAGAGAGCAATTTTCTTATAATAAAGCGCTGTTATGTTATTTCTAAAAAAATTTTTTTAGCTTAGTTTCAAAATTCAACACCAGGTGCCGCTGATGACGTGTAGGTACATTCGAATTTTAATACTTACACAGAAACAGCTTTTTGAAATTAATTTGGTTTTTAAATTTCAGAAAGCTGTCCGGCATATTTTATATGTTTAGTAATGTAAGTTAATTTTATTCTTATATTCTTTACATTCTGAATTTTAAATTGCAAATCATTGAATGAAATATTTGCATCACGAAACTTGAAAAGATGGCGATTCAAGTTTTGTCATTTGGATTTATATATATAAAGAGTATATCACATATCACTCTTCCTTCAAAACTATGAAAATAGGTTCTCCAGAGTTGGATGAGACACGGGAGAATTATTGGTAATAAAGAAATACAATGTTGTAAATTGAAAATTTCAATTGGCTGATTTCTGATAGAAATAAAACTCTGATAACAGCAAATATTTTCAAACGATAAACGAAGCGGAAGGGGAAAGAAGGAACGATTTTTGCAAGGATCAACATATTTTACTAATTACATAGAAAAAAGTATTCAAACAGAAATCTAGGTGTCCTATGAGATCGTACGTATATCAGCTATGCTTATTATTAAAACAAACTAAGAAAAACACTTATTTTTGTAATAAGATGGAATTTTTATCGCCTGACTTACTTTCTTCAAATGTCGTACATTCGCAGATTAAGCTGTTTGCAATTTTCAAATATCAGTTTCAAACCATTCTTGAATTTGCATTTCAGAGAGAATTTAGCACTGTCCATGATTCATTGAGAACAGTAATTTCTAAGGTCGAAGCAGCTACTGGACGGTATGAATAAGCCCTTCAATTTATGACAAATTTAGAGGTAGAGTGGCTAATGAAGAAGAATCCATGGAGAGAGGACGTTTTCAGGAAATCCTTACTAACCCTCCTGATGCTGTAGATAAATAGAACATGATGAACGATTCTGGAGGCAACAAAAGTAAAGGATTCAAGAAATGTTTCCTCAAAAATTGCTCTAGATGGAACAGAAGATGATGAAAAGACACTGACGATATTCAACGGAAAAGGTCTCGGAAATGGTAAAACTAATAATGATGAGCCATCCAATTGTGCTAGGCAAAACGGAAATGATTACTAATTTATCCTCAAGTTCATACACTGCTAGGACTTGAAATATTACACAATCATTCTCATAACATAAATTATTAAATTATAAGAAATTGTATGTGACTTGTTTTATACGTTATAAGTTTCTAATCACATAAATTATCTTACCAATATTTACCCTTTCTTTTGAAACAGTTCTCTTGACAATTTTAAATTATAGTCTATTTTATAACCGGAATTTTTTATTTAATAAAAATAATGCAAAAATAAAAAAAAAAAAAATTAAAAAAAAGTTACTTTTAAACATCAAGTATTACATAAATCTTCAAATATTAATAAATATATAAAATTTTGCTTCAATTAATTAAACAGAGACTGTTTAGTTTTCCTATTTATTACATACTAACTCTGTGCTTTCGCTTTTTCGTTGGTTTTCTGATAAATTAATTATTTTTTTCCAAAATTCAATGACTGGCAAAGTCTTTTAACTGTATTTATTTTCAATTCTTAGTGAGATTAATTCAAGGTTTCCATTATATTCCATGTAAACGCAGCAGTCATTGTACTGTATATTGCACTGGAGACCTTGAAGTCAGGGGTCGTTGAGTACGTAACGAATGTTGGTGGAATGTCCTGCTCTTTGCAAAGAAAAAAAATGAATTTCAGTTTTCGTAAGCTGTACTCTAAATTCTAAATTCATTTTTATTAAGCTTCGTTGTAGCTGTATTCATTGTTCTATATCATTTCAATAAATTTAAGACAAGGAAATAAAATTGTACACGATATGAAACATGTATTCAAAAAGGATAAATACTTATCCTTTTCTGTGATTTTCTAGTCTATTTTAAAAGCAATTATTAAGTTTCATATTCTATTTGAGATAAAGTGATAGTGGCGTTTTCCAATAGGGAAAAAAAATCAAAGAATGATCAGCCGCTAAGATTCACAGAAATAATCAGTTTCTTTCATATTAAAACAAAAATAAAAAAAAAACCAACAATTTCACACGTGACGTTTCCAACATATCGTTTTTCTAAACATAATGTTATAGAAGTAAAGTACAAATAAAATATAAATTCTAATTTTAAAAATTCAATCAGAATCAATAAGACAGTAACAGTAAAGTTTTGCGTTTTTGTAAATTGTGATAATAATATGTCGTGATCACTAGAACTAAATAAGCAACTCTCTTTACGGCTCCAAGGTTATTTCTAATCTGCAAAATCATTTTTTGAAACTTTCTAAAGCAGAACTGTTGATATGCATAGTTAAGATAAGTTAGTTAAGGTAGATAGTTAAGATTTGTGCTAGTATTAGAGCACAATACCATCACAAATAACAAGTAGCTTAGAAATAGATGAAGTAAAGATCAGTTTTTTTTTCTTCCCAAACAGAATGTTGAATAATCACGTTTTAGACTATATTATTGACAAGGACTATCTTACGTATTTCTGAAACAGCTCCGTATAAAAATTTATCCTAATTTAAAACCTAAATTTACCTAAGATTCAAATTTACAGGAAAATCACATCTGTAATTTCTGATCTCAAAACGTTGTTGGGTTGATTCAGATTCTTCAGTTCTTCAGTTTTATAATAAAATGCAATAATAAGTGCCCTAGAAAACATAGATGCTTTTATATCTACTAAATCTTTAGTATCGATTTTGCTTATGAAATATTATATATTAGCATAAAAAAATATTTTAAAATCATGTATTTTTACCTTAATGAAGCTCTTTGGAAAAGAAAATGCCCGAACTTACCTAAAAAAGAAAAGAAACATATAAATCATACAAGAAATAAAAATTACATTTCTGAATATTTCAGATCTAATTTCCTATTTTAAGCAAAAAATTCGTTATATGAATAAATAATAATATTAAATTTTTAACTGCCGTTGACTTAATTAAAAATTTAATTTTGCCATATTATCATTTACATAATCAAATTGGAAATATAAGCAGTAGAAGATGCTACTCTAGAATTTTTTTTTTTTATATTTGCCCATGTTATTTTTTTTTCCGTGATAATAACTGCCCGGAACGATCGAATCTGTTGGCTGCATATTTACGCTAGTGTCAATAATTATATTATTTTTAGATATGATAATTAATAAATTAATAAATTATTATTTTTTTTAAGATTTCAATGTTGAAATTTTTTACATTAATGTCATTTTATTTTATTTTAGACATTACAATCATATATTTATTTTAATTCTATAACAATTTCTAGCGTAATTTAGAAAGGAAACCATATATATGAATAATTATATATTACATTTTATCATTTAGTCTCTAAATAAAAAATTAAAAAAAAATATGCAAATTACAAATATTCTTAGTAATTCTTAGTTTGTAATTCGTATTTTTTTTTTTGATTTGATCAGACAGCTAAATCTCAGTAAATCTTACTGGAATTGAAAATTTCGACTGCAGGAATTCAGACAAATAGAATTTAGAATTTGACTTTTTTTTTTTTTGCCAAATTACCGAAATTAACCAGCATTTTCTAGTCAGTTACAGACCTTAAATATTGAATTATTTCTGTAATTTAAATGATAAGTGGTAAAAATTATTAAACAAACAAACTAACTGTTTTTCAAAATTTAAAACAACGTTTCTCGATGTGAAGTTACCCGAAATTGTGCGGAATTGTACTTGAAAATGTGCAAGTCAATAAGAAAGAAGAATAAATTATATCAATTTAGAATGGAATTTTACATTTTAAAACTAATTTTATACATGAAGTTGGCTATTGTTGCATCAATTCTGATTTATTTCCAACTCTTTTCTCTTAATATACACTAGATGAAGTATAAGACTATTAAGCAAGCAGGACTATTAAAAATTTAAAAACTTTTTACAGTGCTAAAATAAATAGCTATCAGATGAAAAAAAAAAACAAGTTTTAATCAATTCTTCATGCAAAAATTATAACTCTCCCGTCTCTTAGCTATTTTTATGTCGCTCATTTTAATTCAATATTTTTTTTTTCTCACATGTTATTCAGTTTCCCAAAGATTAAACTTATATCGAATAAGATATCAGTAATAGAATTAACGACTTATTTCAGAATAACAGTTAGGTCTTTTAAATGAAATATTCGAATTAATGAGCAAGTACATACCACATTCATTCTTCTTATAAACTATTTACATAGGTTATTGGCTTTCTTTTTTCGACGTAAATGTTAAAAAGCTTCTACTGTTCAGAAATTCAGACAGGAAAAAAAAAGTCACGAGTTTTCAATTGAAGTAATTGAAATCTAAACAATTGAAACAAGCTCGAGATATTAAGACAATCAATAATTACAACAATAAATGGATCTAAACATATTAACTTCTTTTTTTTTCTGAAATAATGAAAACTGGAAAAGAAAAAAAACAACTCACTTAAAAATCATTTAACAAATAGAATCATTGCACTGCTAACATAATCAAGTCGTCAAAATAAGTTATTCAAATAATCAAGCTGTAAGTTTTATCACTAGTATAAATCTTTTACTAATATGAATGAAACTCTAAACCAAAATAAACTAGCCAAGTTACCAATTATACAAACTTAATCTATAACTGACGAAAGTTTGAAATAGTTTTCTCCTGTATCATTCTCCTTTTCAGTTACACCTCAGTTTGCTGTATAATTGTTTGTTAGTTTGAATTTTCGTAAATCTTTAAAAGAGCGCAATTGACATAGGACGAAGACAAAAGAAAACTAAGAAGTGACGCTTCAAATTTTTTACATCGGGAACAGTTTTAAGGATTTTAATCGCTGTATTTACATATTTAAAGAATAAAGCTTTAATTTTTTTTTTTTTTTTTCATTTAAAAAAAATGTTATTGACGCGTAGTAAGCGGGACGACGTACATAATGGAATTTGCAACATTGCTTTGTAGATGGGATTTTTTTTGTTTTTGAGTAGCAACAAAAAGCAAACCTGATTATATTCAACATTAACACGCTTTAGTTCCATGATATTATCATGTTGTTGTCATAAAAAATTATTATGCTACTTTTTTTTTTCACTACAGAAATGTCTGCATTTCACAAGTTTTATAAATGAATAATTGTTGCAATTTAATCATAATTTAGAAGTATCATTTACAAATAAATAATAATTCTGGCTCCATTCCTTGGAACACAGTAAATATTTATCGATCTGTTTTAAAATTTCTTTCTTTGAAAAATAAAATATAAACAATTTTTGTTACTGCTTTTTTAGCCTCAGAAGAAAGAAATATTCGTTTCTTTTTTTTTTTCATGAAATTCTGAAATTTTTGTATTTTTGATCGTTGCTATCTAATTTTCTTAATTTGTCTTTTTTATATTCATTACAATACAAATTTCATTATTTTTTATAATTAGATTTTATCTGAAAAAGAGGAAGAAAACAACAAAGCGAGGTTAATAGAAAGAAAAATTAAAATCATTCAAGAAAAATAGCATTAATTTTCAATTTATTTAGAAAGTCAGTTCCAAATGTAGTCGTTTAAAATGACAGTAAGTAATGTATTTTATGCCGTAAATTTCTCACCTTCGAACCCAACCGTAGCACTAAGGTTTTAGCTTGTTTTTTGTTTTGTTTTTCTTGGCGATTAATGGGATGCTTCATAGTAACCAAAATTAGAAACGACGTATTTATTTATTTAAATAAAACCTTTAGAAATCGCCAATGTCAGCTTCTATGGTAAATAGTTTTTAAATGTAGATAAAAAAAAAAGATTCTGAAATTTTTTTCCTAACAATTTTTTTTCTACTGGACATGTGCTAAGAAATATTTGTAAATTATTAGACTAAATTTTTAGTAGCTTTTAATAGCCATGATGGCTTAATAGTTAAATTCTTGTTTTGAGGAAACTACGCAGGTATTTTTCTTGTATGTTGTTGTTGTTGTTATTTATAATAAAAAAAAACCTTTCTTGGCGAATTCTTACGGAGTTTCGTCTAAATTGAATGTTTCTTAACGGCCCTCATAAACAGGGCTTTTAGACGGGTGCCGACGTAAGAGTCGCCGACCCGAGAGACTTCTCCATCGAGAG
Source organism: Thereuonema tuberculata (assembly GCA_023159025.1). Taxonomy (NCBI): domain Eukaryota; kingdom Metazoa; phylum Arthropoda; class Chilopoda; order Scutigeromorpha; family Scutigeridae; genus Thereuonema; species Thereuonema tuberculata. The sequence goes on along the minus strand of JAFIDM010006943.1, from coordinate 32,093,762 downwards.
ACGCTACTAGAGCTCCCTCTGCCGATGCTGGCTCAAGTCCAAAGATCGTTGCAGCGGAGATGAACGGGATACATGAATAGAAAAAGAATGGGAAAAAAACCTTGGAAGAAATAATTCCGTCATTTCAGTGCATCTCATACATCACTTCTGATTTGATGGTTCGTAGTAAATGTTTATTTGTGCTAAGTTGTTGTTGTTCAAAGATACCCGGAAAGTTGGAAGATTTTTCTATAATGTTATTAAAACAACTTAGTTTTCTGTAGTAGATATTCAGTTAATACTGGTCTATTCCATGGTAAGAGATTACATATCTTTCTTACATAATATTACTAGATTTTATTCCCTATGCACTTCCTAATGTAGTAATTGTATTTAATTAATTTTTAAATATCTCGGATATTCATTATCTTAATATGAGAAAAGATAAGAAAGATTTCCCAAAGCTATTCACAAAATCTTAGTTTTTATCTTTGTGAGATGGTTTGAGTTAAGATTCACTCAAGCCGTTCACTGTTTTGTCCACTTAAAAGAACCAAAGGCTGAAATAAAAACTATTAATGAAATAGCCTAAAATTATTATGGATAACATAATACGAAACAAATAATCTCACTTTACAATAACCGTGTTGCATTCAATAAACTATGGCTGTACTTCATCAAGAGGTAGAAATTAAAAATCAACAATACTAATGTCTACCTTATTATGTAGTATGTACGGTACCATTATCTCCAAAGGGTACATCCTTACAAACTAAATACATCTCCTCGTCTTTCCCTGCCAATCAGAAAATCCCCCAAAAATTAAAAAAACAAGATTGTGATCACTTATTCTTTCAATGTGACAATCTGAGAATTGAAATATATAGTCTATCAATTTCTATTCCTCTTTCTATAGTTAAGTATTTACATTAAACACTATTACGCCACTCATACGCAGCTAAATCCAAGCAATAGAAACCATAAAACTATATATAAGTTTATAGAGTCGAATAAAATATAAAGTAAGAGAAAAAATCCAAAACATAATATATAAGTACTAGCAAAGGAGATACAGATATTAAAAAAATATCTACACACATATAAAAGTCAAAGTTTATATGTACATTCTCTGTGCAATTTTACACCATTTGACGAATTTTGAACCAAATTTTCCGTAAGTTCTCTCTATTACCCTGCGGAAAATATAGGCTACCTTGGAACCTGGACACACCACTCCCTCCCCTTCACACATTATGATGATAATAGCTGGAAACTACTTTAGCTGGAAACACGAAATTTCCCATGAGTGTTCTTTGTCAAAACTGAAAAGATGGGTGTTTGATCGAATTTCCGATTCGGGCCGTTAGGGGTGTAAACAGGAAGGCCAAACTTTCTTGAAGGGATCCATATCTCCGAAACTGCTTGAGATGGAAACATGAAATTTGACATGAGTGTTTTTTTATCGAAATCGAAACCCCTATTTGTTCGAATTTCCGATATCGAGCCCTAAAGGGTGTAAAAGAGGGGGGGGGGGGATAGGCAAACTTTGGTTGAAGGATAATTCTACGGGGTTTTCGAGTTGCAAAATAAGTTTACATTAATTTGTAATGATCACGTGATTTTTTTTTTTTACCAACGGGGAAAGTTTACAGTGGAGGAGAATAGAAAGGGTGAAAGTTTTATATTCTCCGATCTCGATATTAATTTCATATCTAGGGATCTTGAGCTGCAAAAAAATACGAATGTAACAATACTTTGTACCTATCACCTTTTTTTTTTACCAATTTTGGGAAATTCACAATATTTAGTTTAATCAGAAAGAAGTAATTTGATTTTATTTAATTATACTGCTATCTATATATGTAGATATAAGCTATATAAGCTAGATATTCTATTACTTTTGTTTTTTGATGTTTTTAGTTTATGTAAATTGACTTTATACTTAATAAAATCTGCAGACAGGTCTTTTTGAGCCTCTTAGGATATATTTGATCAACAAAAAATAAATATAAAAAAATATATTTGAAGCTGATTTTCTGTAAAGATTCTAGTATGCCCAATTAGCGCAGATCAACTTCGCGATGAATATGGCACATTCCTTTTTTAAAGAGAATTTTGAAAAGGACTGACAAGATGTGGCTCGTGTGAAGTTTGCTTCTGCTACTCTTTGTACCAGAAGTCCTTTAACTGAAACTGGGTAATGGTACAATAAGATGCAGAAATAGTCTGTAGTGGAAGAATAGTAGCAGATCAGCATCCATATATTCATTGCCTGTTTTCCGAAATAACCAAGAAGATGACAGTTCAATTGAGGTGATTCAATACATTAAGTACAAGAATACTTAATGTAACAGGGTGGACGTGGGTGTGACTGCTTAAATAGCTTTCACAACACTCTCAGAATCACTTTTGATGCGACTGTCGATTTTTTTTTTTCCTGGAAAGCATTTTGGAAGGCTCCAAAGTGGCACGAACTCTGCATTAAATCTCTGTTAAGTAAGTGAGTGATGCCGTTAAAACTTCCAAAGAAAAACATGTTGTAATGCCCGGCTTCCCAAACTGGGGTCGCGACCCACAAAGGGATAGCAAAGAGTTTTCTGGGAGTCGCATTGGTTTTTTTTAGTTGCAATTATTTTTATAGGAAATTTCACCACAAAGGTTTTCACAGTTATTTATTTCAATATGGCTACTTTGCAATATTCTATTAGTCGTTGTAACACTGATTTTTGTTTACCAAAAATTTAATTATTTTTTAATTTAATGGCAAAAATATAATTATTTTTAATATAAGGCGGGCCTTTAATATTCTTTCAAATTTATGCCGCGCGGACCTTGATTCCCTCTCCAAAACTAGAATATACAACTGCAGTGTTATCATTAGAATCAAATTCTATATTACAAATAGTAAACTGAAAAGAATCATTCATAATGATGCAAAATCTTCAATATCAAAATTCATTTTTAATCACTGCTTCGATGTTAATTAAATGAAGGTTAGAATTATATTCTGAAAAATCTATTTTTAAGGTGTTTTCTTTACACTATTAAAAAATGCCTTTTTATGCAAATGTGGGGAGGAGAGGTCGCAGTTTGCTTGCCAATTAGAAAAGTGGATCGTGATTCGAAAAAGGTTGGAAAACACTGCTCTAATAGATTCTAAATCATTACAACTGCTTTTAAATAATTTAGAAAACTCAACTAACGTCATCAATTAATCTGAATGAAAAACGATGATAATGAACTCTCAAACTTCATTCATGTACAGTATTTCTTCTGATCCAATGAATTATTGAATATTTTCAAAGTGGAGGCACTTATGAATAACTCTGTGAAACTTACAAACCAGCCATCTTTTCATTTAGAGATATCAACAGATGATAGGACAGTTGCAAAACTCCTTATCGGGAATAATAGACATAGTAACATGCTAGGAAAATTCTTGGAAAAGAAACTTCTCGATAGTTCTATTGAGGTTAAAGACTTCCTAAAGGAAAGTCAAATGAGATTCTCACGATATCCTTCTACTTTCAGATGGTGATGTTGGGAAAATAAAAACTAAATAATTAAGTCCTTTAATTTTAACTTTAGACTTAAGTATTTGCAACGAATATATTGCAATCGTAATAACAACTCATTCATATAAGACAGAAATATGCATGAAAATGTTATGAAAGGATGTGATAACACTTATAGGTTTATAGTTGCATTAAAGTGCATGTATGTTACAGAGATCTAGAACTTTCTGAAGGGGCCCATAACCTAATCTATTAGAATGACTGTTATCTAAACCTATAATTGTAGGCAGGGGGGGGGGGGTCTTTCATCAGACTAACTACACATATCGGTTTATTATCGTTTTCATGTTTGGTTTACTTCTTCACCAAAACCGTAAGTACTATTACAAGTAGTATTCTCTGAAAAATTGTAATAACGATTTTATTTGAAATGAACACAAGATGGCGTTAATTATTAGAGGTTTCTTTGAATGTTAAATCAAAGAGTGAAGGAATGATTTTTGACATCTATCCATAAACGTATTTTTATAAACCTTGCAAAATACAACAAATAAACATCAAACGTATTCTGAACATTAGCATTTGAAGTCAATCCTGAGAAAACTTTTTGAGCTGTCGTTGAATAACAGAGCAAAGGCTCGATTCAGAAGGACATTAAATAATTCGTAGGATAAGCAAGCCATGAAGACAGAAACGAATGGTTCTTTGGGATCTGTCTGAAAAGATCATTTATCAAATCTCGCTATAAAAACATGCAGTCAATTTTTCTCAAATCCTCTGAAGAATACATTAAACAATTCAGCATTTTTTATTTTTTTTATTTTCAATTGCAATTTCTTGAATACATTGAAATTTCGCCAGTTCATTCTATCTTATTGTAAGAAAGGGAAGAGTGCATAGAAACCAATTAACAGAATGCTTAACTTTATTCTTAAATACCAAAAAATATTAACTTTCAGTGATATTTGCCAACTGTAATATATTCCCAAAACATTTACTGGGCTTCTTTTTATTAAATAATGAGAGCAGAGAGTCTGAGTTTAAATGCTTCAATCATCTCAGGACACTTTTTTTTTTTTCCGAGCTGGAGTTCCTCAGCTGGGATGACTCAAAAGATTTAAAACACTCGTCTTCATCGTTTGGTTATTAACTAATTCATTTACAAAAGATTTAGCTTTAGCTATTTTTTTTTCTGGAAGTTTGATCTAAAGGAAGTTTCTGGAAGTTTCTGAAATTTTATCGTTAATGGAATACAATAACGTGAAAGTGAGATGAAGGAGAACGTTCGTACAGTAGAACCTCGATTATCTGAAACTCTTTTAACTGGAACCTCGTTTAACCGACATCGGTTTCTTTAAGTTTTTTTGTTTGTTTTTTTGTTTAGAGAATTAAACGACGTCAGTCATGCTTACGGCAGAGCAAACTTCCGTTTAAGCAAATGTAAAGTATGTATCGTATGTCATATAAATATTGACATTGCATTTTTTGACTTGTGTGACATCTACTTAATAAATTTATTGTTGATAATTACAGCAATATAATTAAAAACATCACATTTAGTTATTTTGTACATGTTTAAAATTCAGTGTTAAAATTTTTGCGGTCTCCTGACGGCCATTTTTAAGTGCTCTCTTTTATCCAGAATTTTCGATTTCCGGTCTCGACCACTTCGGTTAATCGAGGTTCTACTGTACTAAAATTTATAGAGATGGACCATAAGGTTCCCTGGTTTTGTTTCGCTTTATTTGCATCTTAAATTCGAACATCAAGTTGCAGTCAGGAACATCTAAGTTTAAGGCTAAAAATGCAGTAACAAGCTTTCTCAAATTAAGTAAGTTATCGAGAAAGCATTTCTAGTTTCTGAAATTATAATAAATTTTATAATTGTAATGTGTATTTGTAAATTCAGAAACTGAAAGACAAGAGATGATGGAGTAATCACTGAAAGAATAATTCCACTTCCTATTGTTCATGTCATTGTATAAACCGAATACTCCAGCGTAGCCGTGAGACAGTCGTACATATCTGAAAATTGTAAAACAGCATTTTCTTAAAGGAGGCCATATTTGAGAAAGAGTTGAGAAAATAGGATTTCTAGAATCAAGATAAATATAATCGTATGGATTAAAGTCAATATCCTTTTGAGGTAGTAAAGACCTCTAAGCCTATTGTCAGAAATGTTATTTAAGATTACCTAGACAGAGCGAGGAGAACAAGCAAATTTACTAAACCTTATAACTTCCAAGAAGTAATAAAGATTTTGGAAGACATCACTTAAAGAAATTTGATTAAGGAACTGAAACGAAGATTTTTCATTACTTGTAAGAATTGAATGTTAAAAATCCTGTCTCTGTAATCAAAATATAAAGATAAGATAATCTCTATTCGTTGTAAATTGGATCGATGTTAACAATGATGATGGAGATATCGAAGAGGTAAATGACCTACGCGCATCAAAATAAAATGAAGATCCTTTTGAAGAATACTACTCATATAATTGCTAGGAAGTTATTATTTAAAAAGAAACACAAAAGAACTTTTTTGCATCAACATCAATTAAGAAGATAATTATTCTGCAAAGAATATTTTACAAGTATTTCGTGAAAATGCAATATGGAAAAAAATTTTAATATCTATTTTTTTTAATTATACCGGTATTACAAGAAAACAAATTATTTCTACAATCTGATAAACATCTTCTTTAATTCTTACGATATTTCGATTCTCTTAACGAGAATCTTCTTCAGGTTGATATTCGAGGAAAAGAAAAACTTTCTTCTTCATCTACAGCTTTTCTAATCGTAACAACACAAAGTTTAACAATTTACAAAATATTAAATAATCAAAACTCCCTTAATTCTCGGTTAATTTGCAAATCAATACAAAACTTTTGCTTAAAATAACTAATCTCGTACTTATTACTAGAGATGATATAAACAATAAATAGTACTCGTCTATAAATCTTTGTTCTGTTACAATTATTCCACAAAGCTTTTTCTTTTCCTCGAATATCAACCTGAAGAAGATTCTCGTTAAGAGAATCGAAATATCGTATGAATTAAAGAAGATGTTTATCAGATTATCGGAATTTTCTTTTATAATTTCAAGTATAATAAGAAGGAATTTAAAAAAAAAAACTATTGAGCAATAGGTAAAAAATTTTAAAAAATAGGTAAAAATGTAAAAATATTTAAATGCAAAATATAAAGGATTTCTGTAAAGTTAAAAATTCTTTATTTTCTTTCAAATAAATCGTCATTTTGTTAAAACGCCTTGTTACAATATTCTTGAAGAGCATTTTTGCATACAGTTGGATGGTGTTATGCATCCTTTGACCAAGCGCCAAAATATATTTTTTTGTATTTTTGCTCCATCTATTAGCAAAAGATGTAAACTCTTTATTAATAAAATTGTTCCTGCTTGCTATCTCAACATAATTCTGCGTAAAATTAATTTTGAATAAACGCCAATCGACTAATCATAACGAATAAGATTTACATCATGTGACTAAAGACCTTTGAAGGATGATTATTAATTATGCTAATAATCAGAATTCTCCTGTGAAAGTATCTTCATTTTAATATATGGTATAACACTCTTCATTCAATAAAAAATGTGAATTAATACATAAGCTTTTGCATTTATCCGAGTATCGCAAAATCGAATTTTGGCGCTTGGTCAAATGATGCATAACACCGTCCAATTGTAAAGATATCCTATTAATGGACACTAATTTGTCTTCCTTCGCAAGTTACTGAATTTCCCTGAGGGGAGGAATTGGAAAAATCTGTTTTAATTAATAATCGACAAAGACAACAAAATAACGGTGAAGACAGTAATTCTATCTTAAAACAAATTAATACTTTTTATTTAAATAAAATATGCATTTATAAAAAATCCCTTGGGCGACCAGAGCAATTAGTAATTTTTTCCCTCACCCCACTAGAACCGGAATTGGGTCCTACTGGCAAGCTCATAGCTGTATTTTTATGACTTTGGATCATCAGTATAAATTACTAATCAGTATCAAATCATCACAAACATGTAATATACTTTACTAATAAACTTTACTTAACTTCATAAAAATCTCTCTCCCTTACAATATTTCGAATGGCCTCAACGGCCCATTCTTCTTCAGGTAATTTACATAAACGGGAGAAGAAAATTTACCATAACTTCTTCCCAAAAAACTCTAATACAAACAATCGTGAATTAATAATTCTATTACAACAAACATAAAAAGCGTGATATGCTCCATGATTAGTATAAAAGCATTTTTTTTAGTTGTTACGTTATTAACTATGATTGACAAGAAATTATTTATCTTTTTCATAACAGGAAAGAGATTCAAATTCTTAATTGGACGCATAAATATCAAGTTGCAAAGAAAAACTAAATTTTCTCAAGTTACATAAAAAAAAAAAAAAAAAGATGATCCAAGGTCATAAAAATACAGCTAGGAGCTTGCCAATGGGGCTTAATGCCGGATCTAGCTGGGTGAGAGAAAAAAATTACTATTTGCCAGAAAAAAATTGAAATCGCTAATTAATAATGCTGAATTCATCTTATTTTTATTTTTTTAACTTTTTATTCCCAAAATATCTGTAAGAAAGTAAAGAGTAATTCAGACGATGAAAGAAATATCATTGTTTCAACAGTTTGGATCCTTTATTTGGTATTTACCCTACTACAAAATCGATGGGAAATTTGTAAGAAGGGGGAAAAAAATTAACACAGTCAACAAATCGAATTGCTTACTGTTAACCTTGTGATGAGAACTAATAAACATCTCAGGTTTCGTTACAATAATAATAATAATAATAAGCAGTGGAGGCAGGACCGAGTACGTGTTGTATCCATCGTCCTGTCTGCCACTGGTCTGGTGCCTCACACATTGCACCACAGCCTCAGCACACTAGGACTTCACAAAAACACTTATGCACAACGCCAGAAGGCTGTGCTACTCAACACAACACGCTTAGTTAGGAAATTTATGGGCACATCCCTAATCATTCTTGCACACTTCTTTACACTTGGCAATATGTGCTTTGGTCCTTGACCCGCCATATTGTCTTTGCTGGAGAAACCCAAGGTTTGAAACTTTTACATAACAATAACAATAATAATAAGAAGAAGAAGAAGAAAAAGGAGAATAGTTTAGTCTATTTTTCGTTATCGAAAGATAGAGGGTACCGATAAGTAATGAAATGAAATGGATTTGATTGTGGATCAACCAAACCTGGAGGCAATAACCCGGATAATTGACAATTACAATACATATGCAAAAGAAGCTATCGGTACAACTAATCGGGGTCAGTCAAGTTCTGATTCACCGTTAGCATCGTTAAAAGATTCTGCTTTGACTAAGCTTCGAGGTTTGATCCTCCTCTTTGTTTTCTCGATCCATATTAAGGATGTGTTCACAGCCATAGGCCTATTCACTCATAAGTAAGCAAACGTGATCAATAGCTAGAAAGTTGAAGAAGTCAAAAAATGAAAATCTTTTTCATTTCTTGTTCTTTTCAAAACAAATACAATAAGAAACTATAAAATATAAGGAAAAAAATTAAAAATTAATTATCATTTTTTTTTCGTCTTTGCATCCTGTAGTCTATCTCATATTTTTTGAATGGTGTTACATTACATAACAAACATTCGAAATTTTACTTAGCAATTAAAAACAAAACAAAAAAAGCAAATTGGAATTCATTTATAGATGAAGTGTAAATGAAAGATTTACATGCTGGGCTGGATTACGTAAGGAATTGATTTTCTGCAACTGAATGAAAACAATGATCTCAAACTGATTCGTTTTAAAGATTACAATATTTTTACGTATAGTTTTATACATATTAAAGATTATAGGATCTTACGGTCTCAATATTAAATTTTATTGAGAAATTGAAATTACTAATGAATTTTATTAAAACGTGGTATTTTGTATTAAGTTAATGCTCATTATTTCAATATTTCATCTTTATTTACTTCTTTACTTTTTAGAACTATTTCTGCTATTTTTTTTTTTCACCCTCAAAGTGATCAATTTATCTGTAAATTAAGATTAAAGCGTTACGCCTTGCGGAAGGAGATAAAGACTCCTGCGAGCACCATCTAGCATGAGGAAGTGATCTGTTCAGAAAGATACAGAAAACATTCATTGAGAGAGAAAATAAAAATCACAAAGACTTCTTTAAATATTTAGTTTCAGGTCTTCTAAAGGCTCAGAATGTTTCGATGAAGTTAGTCATCAATTTAGTAATTGTAAATAATTCAGTTAATAATATCAAAATAACCATAAAACAATCACGTTAACAGACATCTAAAAATCGAATTCTAATCTGATGAAATATACGATCAGAAACTGAAATGTCACTATTGTTTGTCACAAAGAAAAACCAAGAAATAATAAATAAATAAATAAATAATAAAAACCCGCACTTACGTAAAAATTACATTTAATAAAAAGCAACTTACACTATTAATTTCGACAGCATGCCGTCTGTCTTTGTCAAGTGATGATGATCAATTTCTATCAAAGCTAGATTTGCAGTGTAAGTATCCCAATAAAGTACACGACAGTGTAGTAGAGCTTATATTAAAATTTATCAGAAATATAATTTTAAAAACTGGAAGCCGGTTTTCTGTTATATAATGAATGTATTTCTGGCTTAGTAAGTTGTGAATGTAATTTTCTGCTTACAACATGTCTACCTTGTTATGTATGGTCTTCACCCAGCGTTGTCTCATCGAAGGAGCAGCGCAGCTAGAAAACCACCAATCCATTGGTCTGTATGGACACAGTGAAGCATGATTTCTCCCAATGGACTTTTGTATTCCCTCTACCATCTATCACAAGTTCAAAGGCCCCAGAGGAAGTACTTCAACCTCGTGACTTTGATGGATAAGACGAATCGGATTTATTGAGAAGTTTGTTTTTAGTTATTTTTTTTTTTACGAATTTGTCTTCAAAATTGTTTTCTAACATCGTTTCGTTTTTTTTTGCTAAATGATTTAATGTTTTAAACTTGCTTTTGTATGATTTTTTTTTAAATAATTACCTTGATTATTATTAATAACATTAAATAAAAAGAACCTATAAAGAGTTAATTGCAGATGTTTTTTTTTTTACTTTTAGGGCAAACTTTTTATTAATAATAACAACATAGTTCGTTTTTAATAAATCAGTTTGTTTTAATAAATTCCGTCATTATTTTAATTCCAAAAAAACAAACATTATGAAGAAAACACACACAAATCATTAATAATAATATACATAATTAGCAATTGCTAGTTGATGTTTCCAGTAAATTAAATGCAAAATTATAGATTTTTTGTAATTAAAAACATAAATCATAATGATCAAATGTTTCCTTACAATTTATTTTATTTTTTCCTTCAGTTTAAGATTAAAATTATCACTAAAATAAAATGATCTTTGCTCTTATCATCGTCTAGCCTTTAATTTGATACCATTTTAAAATCTGTCCTCATTTTTAACCGTTAAGTAACATCTGAATTTAATTCTCAAACGTTATAAATTCAGATATGTCTAAATGTAACAAGCAGTTCCTGAAAGAAATTGAAGTCTATTTTCCTCAATTTTCTGTTTTTCTTTTTCATTCGTAAAAAAATAAAACAACAGTTTTATCTTTTTTGTCTCTGTTTCTCTGTTGTCTCTAAAAGTCTCTGTTTATCTTTTTTTTTTAAATTATATTTTCTGAATATAATAAGGTAGGGATAGTGATTAGTAAACCAATCACAAAGCTTCGCAACGGCTTCTGATTAATTTATCTTGAATCATTGCTTTAATTTCCTTATTATTATATATGTGATTGTTGCGAATGCAAAAGCCGCAATTATTGCGATTGTTGTGATTATTGTGCTTAATGATAATTTAATGATATTTTCATGATACTTTGCGGGATTATAAAGGATTATAAGCGTAAAAGTAGATTTTTCTTCTTTTTTTCAAAAAATGAATTAAATCTTCATTAGTTTCTTCAGCTGGTCAGAATCAAATTACTTTTAAACACATTAAAGCTCGTGCAGGCATTAAGAGGACCATTAAGCGGATTCATATGCTTTGTTCAAGGCATCCATCCCTTGATTTTTATGATTTTGTATGAGAATTTTTTTTCACCTTCTCGTGCTAATTTTCCGAAAAGGATCCACAAGGAAAAATAAATGAAAATATAAAAACCAGATCGTCTCCTGTTTCAGTTTCAGAAAGATTCATCCAAATGTTCAAAAGTTATTAGAAGGGATTACATAAAAACACACACATGCAGACTCAATGATTTCATGAGCCTCATTTAGGAAAGCGGGATAAATACAGAAAAAGCTCATCGTATTCATTTAACTTTAAAATTGAACTTTACTAGCAAAACTACAAAACCACTTTAAATTTCGTGGATTAGTTTAAGCCGAAAAGCTACAGAATTTTAAAACAGACTGAATTAACATCGTGAATGCTATCTGATCTTGAAAAAAAGGCCAATAAAAATTTTTAATTCCTTCCTTCCTTTATCGAATTTGGCCACTAGGGACCACGGAACCAGCTCAACCTGACAACGTCAGAGCGAAGCTAGTGAAAGTAAAAAATATTAATTATTATTATTAAATATAATAATTTTTTGTAATAAAAACGGAATTAACGAGCATTGGTTAAATATGAATAAAGAGCGAAAAAAAAAATGTACACTGTCACAATCCCACCATCAGTTTTTTTATCAATAAGAATCTGGGACAGCTGTTATTTCCATAATAAGACTCGTCAGAACAGATTTTCCCAACCTTGTTAAAAGCTTCAGAATATGTATGAGGTTAAGAACCGAAGAATCAAACAATAATAATAGTAATAAAAAGTATTCTATCCAGTGCAACCTGTACACTTTAGTTTTCAATTTAAGTTTTTCGTGCCAAGTTTTTAACTTGCACGTGCTGCAATAATTTTCGTAATTTATTTTTGGGATTTCCAGTGAGTAAGAATGAGATCCATAACTTCACACTGCTTCTAAGATGTTCACTGAGTAAAATTGACTGATAAGTTTCAGCAGGGATCTACATAGGATTTTATTTCGGGGTAAGGTTCCTCAAATTATACCATCCAACCAATAAAAAAAGAAAAAGAAAACAACAGGGTCTACTCGAGATATTTCCAGGTTCGACAGGGCCTGAGGTCCTACCTCTATGTAAGTCTATCAGTTTTAGTAAGAATAAAACAACTGTGTCAACTTCCCATTGATATTCCCATTGAACTTCCCATTGATATTCCCATTGAACTTCCCATTGATATTCCCATTGAACTTCCCATTGATATTCCCATTGAACTTCTCATTGATATTCCCATTAATATTCCCATTGAACTTCCCATTGATATTCCCATTGAACTTCCCATTGATATTCCCATTGAACTTC
>JAFIDM010006943.1:32048796-32080841 GCA_023159025.1 Thereuonema tuberculata | reverse complement strand
CATTGATATTCCCATTGAACTTCCCATTGATATTCCCATTGAACTTCTCATTGATATTCCCATTGAACTTCCCATTGATATTCCCATTGAACTTCCCATTGATATTCCCATTGAACTTCCCATTGATATTCCCATTGAACTTCCCATTGATATTCCCATTGAACTTCCCATTGATATTCCCATTGAACTTCTCATTGATTTTCCCATTGAACTTCCCATTGATATTCCCATTGAACTTCTCATTGATATTCCCATTGAACTTCTCATTGATATTCCCATTGAACTTCTCCCTGATGTTGTTGGAATTAGATCACATCAACAGGAATGGCTTTTTAAGATCTGAAATTATCCCTCTGACTATTTTTTAAGACTATGGTTATGATCTCCTTCAATTGGTTTCATTTCATTACATCTAGAAAGAGTTCCAGTAGACTAGCAAAAAAATATTTAATATAATGCAGACTAGAGATTATTGTTCGAGAAAGCTCTGTCCAATGTTTAGGAGGTCAGAAACTCCAAAGGATTCTGGAATGAGAAGTGCTAGAAAATATTAATTTTTCTGTAGCTTCCGGGAATGAGTTAGCTAAATCTTTTTAAAGATTTTGCGCTAACTGCTTTAAAAAAAGTTCCTGTTTTCTAATTGGTAACGTCTTCAGAGCCTTTTTTTTATTCGTCTTAATATTTCCTTTCCAGTGTGTGATTTTTAATGGCTTAAGAACTGAAATCATATTAAGAAATTACATATTTTCGGGAAGTGGTTGAGGGGTGGGGAAATTCTAGATTAAAAAAAAAAAGAGAGACAGAGAGAGAGATACTGGAGAAAACATCTTCAGATGGTTTCCAAGCGTACCGAGGAGGGAAACCACTGACACACCTACATATAACAAGAATTTGGCCTCTGACCCCTGTAGTGCATCCGGTTGATGGGGGGGGGGGAACTGTTCCGTTTAAGCGCAAGCAGCTTAAATGTTAACAAGAAATTTCTGATACAACTTGATGTCTATTATCCTTAGTTTTTTTTTTAAACTACTGGTATAGAAAACAATAAAACCTATTATTTTTAAATTACATCAGTTGAATACAAGCAGTACAAATTTTCCAGCTCTCAAAAACGTAATTAAATTACTTACTTAAATTGTTTCAAATCCAATTAACTTTAATCGTAATATGCGCACGAGGCCGAGATACTAAGCGGATGAATATCGGATTATTAACACGTCAACAGAAATCCAATGTTTTGTTTCGATTATTTTAATTTCATGAGCTAATTTTGGAACAGATTTTTTTATTTTTATTTTTATATTTTTAGCGACCCATTTGAGAGCTGTTATGATAGCGACCAAAATCGGTAGCTATTGCGTTTGTCCTGTCCGTCCGTCCGTGTCTGTCCTCCTATAACAACTCCCGAACGAAAGGTCGGATCGACAAACGAACTTTACCATCGTGTTCAGAGGCTCAAACCCCGTAGAAATCGAGTATTGTCAGGGAACAAGCCCCCTCCCCATGTTCAAGTTATTTGGTATTGTTTTCATTGGATTTCTGCTATTAGCTTAAGTGTTAGAAATGCAACCATCTCATTTACGTCGTCAGCTATAGCTTAAGGTCTCGGATGCATACACTGAAGTTTGTTGGTTCGAATCCGTATATCTATTGTTTTGTGTTCTGTTGTTTTCTCTTAATCTTTTTTTTTTCTCATTTTTCCTTACGTTAATGTACTTCCTTTTTTTATTATAATTTTTAATATTTTTTTTATTATTATGGGTCGCTCTTAACTTTATGTTTTATTCAAAAGTACGTTCACTTGTTTTTTTTTCTTCAAATACGAAACTGTAATTATCTGCTGTCCACAAATATACCTGCCAAGTTTCAAGAAGATCCATTCGGGTCAATGATTTAAAAGAAGCAGGTCACTCCCACGCAGACTGACTAATTTTTATGACTTTCACTTCATTTACTAATGGTTTCCTCGATTTCCATAAAAAAATTTAAAGCCTTTATCCTTAAGGCCTTTATATCTAAACTGATATAAAGATTTTTTTTTTTTTTAAACTTAAAGAAAGAAAGAAAGGATATCCTTTTGCTGTGTAACTGTTTATTGACTTTTTTCCTTCATTGTTATTTTTATAACTGATGTAATGGAGTAGAATTTTCGTAATATAATACGTTCAGCGTTTCGTGTAGGCGGTGGCATAATTTTCTGTTCCCAATTACCTTTTTTTCCCGTATTAATGAAAACGCTGTCTTCCGGTGTCTGCTGAGAACCAATAAACATCATAAAATTATGTCGTTTATTTTTTTTTTTTAATATCCTAAATTACCACCCACACACATACCAAATGTTAAGACCAATTCATAAAACATCGCCAGAACCTAATAAACATAGCAAAAATAAGCAATGGACTTCTAAAACACAAACAACCCTTGTAAGCAGTAATGATGAAGATATTCTTTTCAATTTTATATCACTTATAATCTAAAGTTTCTTGAATAAATTAAAGGTTTGCTTTTGTTTTTATTTATTTATTTTTTTATTGAACATCGAAATGTCATAACATTTGTAGTTTTTCATCTTAATAGGGTAGAGGGATTACGAAAGATGTTTTAAATACGATATCTTTTGAATCTATATGGTTTTTCTAGATTTATTTTATTTTAGTATAAAAAAAAATCCTTTTTTAAAACAGCTTGTAAAAATAAATATATATGAACGAGATTGTTATGAGTTTATTGTTGACTTATAATAACGCATTTTATTAATACAAGTAATGTAGATTTTTATTATTAACTTTTCTTTTATATATAAGCTGTTTTGTTTATTAATCTGTATAATAAGAGCTAAAGTCAGTTATTTATGTACCAAAGGCACGGAGTTTCACATGCATTCCAGAATAATGCAAGAACAACGAAAATTCGGATCCGGAACTAAGGGGTGTAAGCGGGGGGGGGGGGGGCAAACTTTCTTGAGGGGTATGTATATCTCCGAAACCGCTTGAGTTGAAAACACGAAATTTTACATGAGTGTTCTTTGTCAAAATAAAAAAAGATAAGTATTCGACAAATTACCAATTTTCGCGTCCGAAGGGGTGTAAACGGGGGGCCTCCGGGTCATTCCAATCTAATATCCAGGACAACTTTAATTTATTTTTAGTTTTAAGTTTACTTGATGTAATTTGTGTTTCTGAATAAATAAAATGCTTTCCGTTACAAACGAGAGGCTTCCGGACAGGCAGTCTATTTTATAGTCTACTAGGCCTCTATAAAAAAGATCGCAGTAGGCTATTTTATCTGAAGCGTTCACTCCATTTAATATCGCAATGTTTGCATCAGCTACTATAAATTCGGCCTCTACTATAAACTCTACTATAAACTGCTTTCCATCGGCCACCGATCAAGGACAGTTGTTTTTGAAAATCCCGCAATACATACCCTGTATTGTTTAGTGGGATTTCTTCCCACTAGAACTTAGGATTTCTTCCTTTTTTTATTGCTGATTATTTTTATTTTCAATGTAAATTACATTAAAGAAAACTTACACACGGACACAATTCGTTTTAATGACAGTTTCGAATGATAACAAAAAGTGTTACTTTAGTATCAACGACACGAGCGCCAACACCCGATTTAGAATACTAAACAAAATGATTTCCGCGAAAAATATTCGAAAAACATATGTAGGATGAGGGACAGAGTGTTCCTTCCTTAGCACGAATAGCCTTTATGTCCTCCACCTAACCTTACTTAGCGAAATGATAGCGCGGACTACCTAGCCTTACTTAGCGAAATGATAGCGCGGACTAAATCAACCAATCAGTACATAGTGACACGAATTAGTAAAGTTATGCCCAAAAACTATACGTTTGTTACATTTTTATTTGTCATCACGATGTTTATAAAGAAAGCCTATTTCATCGATGAGACGAATATATCATTGGCTAACTTTCATTTTTAATTACAAAATAAAAATAAAAATTTACTTCTTTACTAGCAATAGTGTATAAAAGAGCTGAAATTGTTGAATTTTCTTCCTTTTTCAGAAAGAACAGCTTTTTTTTTTTTCGTTCACTCTGAATCAAGAAATGGATGATGCTGCTTTGGCATTTGGGAGGACCAAGACCCACCCGTCACAGACAAAAATACTAAAAATAGTTTTAGTCAACTACTGCGATATCTTACGTTTTTCGTATGTGTATAATATCTTTTTTTTAGGAAATGAATAAAAATAAGCTCTGTAGGTATTTTAATTAAGGCTCCGATACAAAAAATAAAGTTATGACTTTTCTTATATGTTATTGAAAGAAATTAAATTATAATTCTAAAATTACTGATAACATAAATATTTTTAACAAAACAAAATGAGAAACAAGAACAGCACAAGAGTAACTAAATTACTCTTAAACAAAGAGTAAATAAACATTTTTAATTTCAGTCCTATTAAAGTGATGATAACCACCATTCTGTAATTGCTCTCATCTGCGATTGATTTTTTTTTATTAATAATTTATTATAAAATAAAATGAATCTGAAAAAAAAAAATGAATCTTATATGGTTAAATAATTTGGCTTTAAAAAAAAAAAATACTTAATAAAGCTAAAACATCGAAAAATAAGTATATCAACAATAATTTTTGCAAAAATTGATGATTTTATTCATTGCAGTTTTTTTACGCTAGATTTTATGAATTAACGAATGACTATCTTTAGATAGAAATAATTGTTAGCTATTAACAGTGATTTAAATGATCAAAGTTTGTAATTTTTTTTTAGCTAGAAAAATACTGCGGCAAGAAGCTTCAAGGTCATAGATACTGGAATGATGTGCAAGCTTTCAGTGATGGTATCACATATTTCCCACTTGCAAAGAAAAAGTTTTCCAGAAGCCTTTTTTTTTTTGTTGTTGTTGCTTTGTTTTTTGTTTTTTTTTAACTTGCATTTTTCTAAACTTTTATGATTAACGAAAATATTTATTCTTAACCGCTAATAAAAGGACAAATTTCAATCGAGTAATTTTTAGCAAAATCCGGATTTTTTTTTTCAGTAATTTTTATCCGTTTTATTAGATAAATATCTTCATGATTAGTAAATTACTATATAATAAATCGTCAAAAAAATTATTAAACGTTCTTTGGTGTTTATCTTAATGTGTGCTAATTCCAATCATATCAATGATTGAAAGATCACTTTTCGTTCATTAAAAAAATTGCAAAAAATAAAATAAGAAAAATTAGCATTTTCTAATAACAAAATTTTCAATTTTTTTGAGTTCCAAAAGACTTTTTCTCTCTAATATTACTAATG
Source organism: Thereuonema tuberculata (assembly GCA_023159025.1). Taxonomy (NCBI): domain Eukaryota; kingdom Metazoa; phylum Arthropoda; class Chilopoda; order Scutigeromorpha; family Scutigeridae; genus Thereuonema; species Thereuonema tuberculata. The sequence continues at coordinate 32,075,546 of JAFIDM010006943.1, read as the reverse complement.
CTGATATAAAATTTCAACAAAAAAAAATCACTGACTGTAACTATATCGACAAATTGGATAAGAAATTTAAGCCATTTTAATACGAGAAAATTAAAGTAAAAGAGAATAAAATATTAAAAAAAAATAGTTTATAACAATAAATCTCGGAATCAAAAATTAAAAATTTACATCGTAGACACTAAAATACAGTTAAGAAGCTCAGAATTATATTCGTTGATTCCTCGTTTCATAAGATCCAATGAGAAAAGTGGCAATCATTTCATCAATACTTCAAACTATCTTCAGTCATTTACTTTACACTATCTCATCTTTTTTATTCCTTAAATGCTATATTCCATCCAGAGAATTTCTGGTACTTCCTCAGGCTTGTTTTTGAAAATTAATAATACATAGATTCAAATTTTTAAATAATTACAAATAGTTTCATGCGATTTTGTCTTAAAAACAATTATTATAGACATTTTCATGCGGTCTTTGTTTTAAGCAATTTATAACAATTTCATGTGAATTTCGGTTTATTCTTTAACACTTTTTTAAAACTTTCTATTGAATATTTATTCATTTGCAAATCTTCTGCTTTACTTATGCAATTAAAACTGTTTATAACAAGTGTCTGACAACAATAGGTGAGACAAAGTGTTTACTAGGTGACATCCCTGAACAGCTGTTTCTCGCTCTTTGGCTCATCAGCTTGGAATAATCACTAGTAAACATCAAGGTCTCAAAAAAAAATATCGTTTGTTTTCTTCAATTGTATTTTGCTTTTTTTTATTTCTCCAGGATTCCCCTTTACATTAGATCAAATTTTAGGAAATCAAAGAAAATAACACTCTAGGTTAGGTTATGTGTCGAGTACACTAAAACTCGTTTATCCGGACTAACTGGGACCAAAGGCAATCCGGAAAATCCTGGTAATATGGATAATAAGCAAAACAAATCCTTAAATAAGCAGACTTACCGTTTATTACGATAAAAAAATATGTTTTATAACAAAATTACTGCAGTAAAGCTTTCTTAAACTCGACAAAAAGCATTTTATTACCATAATTTATTGTACAATGTATGTAGGAACTGTAGATTTAATCAAAATAAAAAGCGAATGTTTGGCGTACTTATAGTTATGTTCTTGTTATCATAGTTAAAATTATTTTCTATGTGAGCATTAAATAAAAAGAAAAATGTCTACAAATCTGATCCGGATCAGCGAAGGCCGGATAAACGAGGTTGTAGTGTACTTCCAAATTTCATGGAGATCAGGAGGCCTTTCTGCTCTCTTTAAAATAGAAATTTTGTAGGCTTTTCTATGCAGAGCGGGAAGTCTTATATTCACGAAAAAAGTGCCTCAAAAGCAAAAATTAAATAGCTTCAAGGAACCAGTGACTCAATATCATTTGAAAAGAAATTAAAAAAAGGTGCGACGTTGACTCAGTAACTACTTTTAACTTGAATTTAACCGCTTAAATTAATGTAGAAAATGAAAAAAAATATTATAGACAACAATGGTGAGACCAAGTGTTTGTAGGTGACATTCCAGGACAGCTGTTTCTCGCTCTTTGGCGAACATCAGCTGGGGGTAGATATAAAATTTGATGAACACATGGACCTCACCAAGAGAAACCAAAATCGTTCAGAGTAAGGAGGGAAGTCCTGACGCCGAGAAGCGTCTACCTAAACAACAATATTGATAGCTCTGTGTTAGATCAAAATCGCACTATTCATTTTTAGGCAACGTAATAGAAAGAAAGGTAATGCGGTTGTTACCAATCTAACAGAAATTCAGTCTACAGAAATTTGGCACGATCTACAACAATTCTGTAAAGAAAGAACATTTCAGTACATTTACATATGTTAGCGTACGTTTCGTACGGCTGCTGCTTCCCTATATTAGACAGCTCATATTTTCTGAAATTAATACAACTGAATTAAACATATGCTTTAATTCAAGATTTTAATAATAACGAAATAATACAAATATCAGTAACTGGTGTTAATCTCTTTCTTAAAAATAGTTCGTGCAAATGAATAGTGATAATAATAGCGTTAACACCGTGTGCTGAATGTGATTGGCCATGCTGCAAATTCAATTAGCACATCAAAAACCACTCAGCTAAAACACTGAAAGCAATATGGCTTTTCACGATTTGTTATTGCTTTTCTCCCTGCTCGAGCGTTGTTTTTGGTGTATCAAAGCACTTCAGTTTCTAACCTAGTTTCGATGTAATAAACCAAGTAATGATACTCAAATAAAGTAGGAGTTTGTATATACAGTACTTTAACTTTCCCACCCCATTCATCAATTTGGTTGGTCGAAAAAAGAAATTGTAATAAAAAAAAAAGAAATATAAACAAATAAAGCGTCTATAAATACTCGAGATTCGAATGAAGCAAGAACAAGGAGTTACGTCAGCACGTGTGATTAGGAACGGTACCCCGCAAGCTGCCCTTCAGACCTACGCGGTTTTATTTCCCTTCTGGCGTTCCTAACCCCAATTCTCCCACCCTATTGTTAGGAGCACATCCCGGATGTTCAGAGAGCATTCAGGGTCATTATAATTCGCAGTTATTCTAGTCTAGTCAGCAGAAATTTAGAAATTGAAATTCCAATCGTTAATAAATTAAAGAAATCTACAATTGGAACAAATTTTGAATTAATAAGTTATCTTCATAACTTAAAAAAAATGTTCAAATGGTTGCATAAAGTTCAAACTGTCTTCAAACATATTAGAATAGACTATGTAAGTAAGTTAAATGAATTAATATTTATTAAAGCAGTACTAAAAATTCATACATGTAGAAATTTTAACGTGCGTGAAATTAATGGTGTAGTTTTTTAAAAAGGCCAGACACACAGTAACTAAAAACATAAAAACACATTAAAATCTCGACCAGGTTTCGATCGGAACCTGTTCGAAATTTTAATGTGTTTTTTTAATTGTTGTGTATCTGGCCTTTTTTAAAAAACTACATTAATACTAAAAATTATTAACAAACTCTAAATATAGTAACGTAAACTTACTTATTAGATGTTTGTTATTGGTTAATGTTTACAGTTTATAATATTGTACCGGTAGTTTAGGCAATAGGTTAAGTTAAAAAAAACAAAAACTCCTCTATTCTGTATGCTTCCAATCTCATATCTGAATCTCTTGAAATTTATCTGAGATAGGTCTTACTTGGATTTTCAATAAATTGTAGATGCCTACTTTTTTTGGTAAAGGTTGTAAAAATTTTCTACATCAAAAATGTTCCTTTTGAGGTCTTTAAAGAATTTTGTATTGATTAAATCTGCATCAAACTGATTAAAGATATGAACAATTATCCTACTTTTTAATCTCCTACACAATGTCCAGAAAAATCTTCTTAGTAAAACTACAAAGCTGCTGTTTTCTACTAATTTTTAACAAATTTTTAATAACCTTTTTTAATAATTTCCTCCAAACAATTATTTTACATTTCGATACCATTATCGACTTTTTGTGATTTGTATGAGGTTGATAGAAAAGTCTTTTTTTACAGAAGTTTTCGTGCTTTTTTATTTAATAAATACATTTTAACAAAATATTTAATTACTGTATCAGTTTCTCTTATCTTACAGAAAATCGTCCATAGTTGCTTGATAGCTGATATATCATTAGAAGTTAATTTTTTTTTTTAATATTTCATTATTAAATATAAGTACTGTGTTATAACTTAAATAAATCATTTATTGTTTCGGAATGAATAAAAAAATGCAATTTCCAAGCAATAATGCGTTATGGGTTTAAAACAAATATTAAAATCTCATCGAAGTAAACATTTAAATTTTGAAAGTTTCAAAAGGCCGAAAAAAGATAGCTTTTCCTATCAAAAGACAGAAATTTTATGAGTAATTTTATTTTATTTATCAAATGTTTCGTTAAAGTATGTGTGTTTGTTTTTGATTAATAAAGCTTAAAAATTAAAATTTTGCCTAATGAGTAAAAGCTTTTCCGGCAATCGGATACTTATTGTTTTTAATTTTTTTTTCCTTCCTGTATCTCTCCTAAACACAATCTCAAAAATATATATTTATATATATATCAAGGGAAAGTATAACGAATTCGCACCTCGAGCTATCACCGGGGAGAGTCTAGGACAGCCGTTTCGTCCTCATTAGGACTCGTCAGCCAGACGTACTCTTCTGATGACAGGCCCAGAATGTGCGACCGGTTAAGGATCCCGCTCTCGCTCTCGAGAATGGACCCCCGCCACCTCCCAAAAAAAATTGAAAATACACAATAATGCAAAAAATGTCAAATCCTGGGTTCCACTAAGCTCAAAAGGAATTTAATAAAAGCATAAAAGAAAGCAATAAAACTATGCGGTTCAAATAATAAAGAAGTTAACGTGCCTAATAATTCAAAAAAGAATAGCCAAGGAAGGCACAACGGAAATATGTATGTATTCTTTGAGATAGTACTTGATGTAAATAGTATTATTTAAGTTCTTCATCCATAACTGGTATTTTTTTTTTCGAAAGCCTAATTAATCTTCAAAGGATTTATTATTATGATTATGATTATTATTATTAATGTAAAACATCATAAAATAAAGCAAAGCTTCTTAACGTGTATCTTTAGTGTGCCGCGAGAAAATTCTGAGAATGCATCTACAATCAATATTTAACTTCACACAAGTCAAATGCTCATATCTAGAATATAAGCTAGATCTGGGCAAATTAATCTAAATTCTGCTTCATTCTAAGAAATAAGACTAATGAAATATTAAAATCACATTTAAATTGGCTTCAAGCAAATTTCAGGTATCTTTAAATGTTTCTCAGGAATCTTTAAGTCTTATTTTTAAAAGCATAAGGAAATGACACAGAAATTGAAAATATCTGAGCTTTCATCGGTGAGAGTTTGGGACGGCCGTTTCGTCCTTTATGTAGACTCATCAGCCAAACCTTATTCACCAGATCTTGTTCTTATTTTTAAAGACTGCTATCTTCATTCTATTCAGTTCATGCTCTATTCACTGTAAATCCTGGGTAATTTTCAAACCATTCTATTACAGCAAAAAGAATCAGTGAAAAACTTTGATGCATTTCAGAATTTCTGCAAATACAGCCAACAAGTGCACCGTGAAGCCAAAAAGTGAGAAGCCCTGAATTAAAGTATTACTAGCTTGCCTCAGATTTACTTAATTTATTAATTTAATTTACTTAACGACACTGTGCATGCTTTCTTCCTATTAGATCACTGTAACAACTAAGTTTAATTATTTGGTCAAAGCAACCTAACAGAAAGAAAGCATACGTTAACCCCAATGTTAACTACTAACAACCTGAGACTCTGAAGGATGGATAGATAGATTATTCACTTACTTTGTAAGTTTTGAGTATTCCATTCTGATTCCGCTCCTGCTTTCTTGAGTAAGATTTTTTTTTTTATTGACATCCGGGAAGGTGATCAAAATGCGCCCCACCCCCAATCCCTCTTCCCACCAAGGCCCGAGGCTCTTATCTTCCAACATCAACAAAAACAGAGGGACCATATTTTGCCGCCTCCTTTCCACACTGCCCCTTAGCTATCCTATTATTCTTAAGATTTTTCTTCGGGCAGAAGACGGGCAAATTTTCTTGGTCATTTTTTTTTTCTTTTTTTCCAGGATGTTTCAAATACGTACGTACTGCGTGTTGAAGGGAATGATGGAGAAGTTGTACCCCCCCCCCCCAACTGTATCCGAAAAAAGAAGAGATCCAGCATTTTGGATCTAATGTTTCTTTGTTGGAGAGATACCATTTATTAGAAACCGATCCCCAAGTTGAAAAAGGTTGCAACATTTGTTTTTAAATAAGAAACCTATAAGATTCTATTGGACAACATTTTATTTTTAATCTTTAAGTACAGAAGTTTCATTTTTTTTTCAATTCCTATTAATGTCACTTTTCAACATAGATGTAAGAATTAAGAGAATTTATAGGATTAACATTCTAAGTTAATACATACTTGTAAATAGCTTTCCTTACTTAAAAAATAATTGAAAAAAAAATTAATCCTTATTTTTAATAGAATCGGGGAAAATAAATAAATTAAACCTGATCCCATTTTAAAACCTACCAAAGCAAAGCGATAAACGGGAACCATTTATTGATATAATTTATGGCTTATAAATGGTTTACGCAATTGGTTATGTTATTTCTGGAAATATTTAATTCATTTCGTAAATGTATTGTGTCCTTTTAAAATTTATTTATTAAAAAAAAAAAGATTACAAATGCTTATCTCTATCTGAAGTTGTATTAATCTCTGTACATTTTCTCTTCGTATATTAGTTAGGTTAGAGCATAGGTTCCCAAACTTATTTGATCTACCGCCCCCTTTTCAGGAAAAAAAAATACTCAGACCCCTCTTCCCCCCCTCCCGGAGATCTGCCTTCTTTAAGCGAACGAAAAGAAAGATGTAGGGACAAATTTGTGATCTTTTATGTATCTATATTTTTACCTAAATCCTACAACTTCTGCTAGTACCGCCCCCCGGGATCGTTCCAGCGCCCCCTAGGGGGCGGTATCGCCCACTTTGGGAATCACTGGGTTAGAGTATCCCACTATAGGGCCTTGGGGTCGCGGGAGGTAAAGCTCCCAGCAATCCATGACCAACGGGACTAAGTTGAAGTCGAGTGGTCAGCCCGATGCCCACCTGTCTTTAATTCCCAGAAAAGAAAGCCAGTTCTTTACCACCTAGATCCCGTCTGGTGGGGAATTCAGCGTGGAAAAATCTGTGCCGGGGTCGACGGATTGAATCCGGCTCCACCGGGCAGCAAGTGAAGAGCCTTACCACTTGGCTACCGAGCCCACTCTTCGTGTATACCTATCCGTTATAAAAGGAAGAGTCCAGAAGCCCTTTTTCTCGAGAACCTTAGAAGATAAAGGGATAAATGTGGTATCAAAGTAAAGGTCCTGATGTGGAGGCGTGCATGAGCATTTTCATTTTTATTTTAATAAGAAATTTCATAAAAAATTCGCACCTCATGGAACCCTGTTATTGCGTCCTCTTGTAACTAGAGAGTGGTTGAATTCGTTCGCATCGAAGTAATCACTGAAATTAGTATATTTTTTCCACTTACTTATGATTTTAAAAGTTCATATTTAATCTGAATTGTCACTCAGTTTTAATTAGGAGAACTACATTTCCAACCGTAGAATTTCTACGGGTTCTATTTGTTATTCGATATTGCGACGAATTTCACAGCAATTTTATCTAAAATGCAGCCTTTCAGCAAGCAATTACATTCCAATATTAATTGTCGGTCAACCAAGCTTCAAAATTCTCACTATTTAAATCGATACTCCTGGCACCTTCTGTATTTATAAAAATTATTTCTTAAATATCTTCTTGCGAATAAGGTAACTTCACATTTCAAACCTAAAACTGAAATCTGTTTAATTTCACACCGTTTTTTTTATAATATCAACGTCTCCCATGTTTTCCTATTGTTTGTCCTGCAAACGCCACCCCTGAAGCTTGTTTGGAAGCGGATGATGGGGAGACTGCACGGGGCCTGAGACAGCTTGGTTCCCGGTAACGGGTCGTACGGTTGATGCCTCCGGTAACTATTCTTGGACGAAAAGGGCGGCCCAGATGAACACATTCCTACGAAGATCAGGAACTCTGCAAATAAACCATGGTTTTTTTTTGTTTTTTTTTTACGCGACATTTTTTTTAGGACTCAATTCTTTCGGCTGCTTCAACCAGAGGACATATTAGGTTTTAAAGAAATGTGGCGACTAGATATCTGATAGGGTCCGTTTCTGTGCTTTTAGTCCAGCTTTTCACGAGTGTTTAGACAAAAGCAAAGTAATGAAACCGAAATGAAATGTTCAATAGATAAAAGCATCCAATTTCATAATGGAATTTCACTGTTTTGTTTTTATTTGTTTTTTATCTTTTATGATTACGGATTTACTACGATTTTTTTTTATACTTTTTTTTTATCACGAAACTTTTTGAAACTCGATAAAAGCCAGTAAATGAAACTTACGATTACTAAATAGCGAGCAAACAAATACAAAATTAAGTGTCAATATTCAAAAAAAAAAATGCGAATGATATGTAATAAAAGATCAAAGACTTTTGAATTTTAGTATTTAAAGAAAGATATTGAGAACTTATTAAATTTGCAGATAAGAAGTTGTGTATGTCAATAGCAGAAGTAACCATTAGGACAATAACGACATTTTTCATTCCAAATTGAATGGATTTCTTCAACTAGCTGTCAATATTTCAGAACAGTATTATTATTAATATTATTATTTATGTTTCGCTATTTTTTTATTCTTGTTTATATATTGTATAGCAATTTCAACAATACTTCTATGTTCTGTTGTTCCAGTTTTGTTATGTTACTGATATTTAACTATTTTGATATTTATTATTATTTTTTATCTTGTCTTGTCTGAACATTTCTAATTAGGCCTTGAAAACCCCTGTTTCTGACTCTGAAGATGTGGGTTCATCTTTCCATCTTGCCTTGCGACATCAACGGATTTAACTATTATATTGTTTTATTATTGATTCATAAGCATTTCTCTAACTTCTAATCTATTGTTATAAATATTTTTATTTATCCCCCAATCCACAATTAATGCTGCATATCATTAGTACATTTTCGTATTAGATTTAGTATTATATACTGTTACATTTTATATTATGTAACTTAAGCACCAGTTGATGGCAGCCAACAGCTCTTAAAGTTAACTTTTATTATTTTCTCTAACTTGTAAGATAAGTTATTGGCAATTCTACATCAACAATAAAGCCGTAGTTATACATTATGAACTAATTGTTAGTAGTATTTTTTTCTTTTTAAGGCTTAAGGCTAATATATTTGATTTTGTTAACATAAGAACAACCCGAAAGTAATTTATTGTAATCTTCTTTCTTTGATATTGTTACTATTTTTCATAATTGTTAAATTTTGTTAGCTTGTTAAGAAACACCTGTTGACAGGACTTTCTATTCCTAATACAACGTAATCTATGGTTAGTGACTAAACAATATAACACAAAAAATTAAAAAAATTAATGACCCTAATGATTGAGGAAAACAAATAGTCTGCAAATAGTAATGGTCTGCAATAGAATTATAATTTAACAAGAGACTGTTTTTATGGTAAATTTTTCTTACTTCTAATGAAACAGAAATAGAATTACCTCATTCCTCGCTTTTTATTATATAACATATATTATAATAATGAAGCGAATTAGTGTAATAATGGCACTGAGAAATAAGCACTTTGACAGCTTGGCTAACCGAAGGAGTAGATTTTTAGGATCCTTTAATGACGATGAAATAACAATAACATACGAAGTTGTCGAATGTTTAACATTTCTGTAACTTCCTGATTAACATTAGATGCTAAAAAGGTAGGGTTAAATTCCTGAATAATATGATTTAAGCTGTTATGATTAAAATTCTTCTAAGAATAAGGAAGAAGAATCTTGTAAGAAGGAATTTTCTAACAAAAAGATCAAATAGTGTTACGAATGCCTGAAGAGAAACTGTTATGATTTGACTAAGTAAAAACTGCGTGGATAAATAAAAGCGAGATTAATGAGGAAAGATGAATATTTGAAAGGATAGATTTGTAGTTATTCTGAAAGTAGGCGTAAGAGAAAATAATGAAATCAAGGCTTAGAAAAATCCATGAGGATTTGTTCATCTTCAATTGACGCTTAATCATTTAAAATCATTGATACAGTTAAAATCGGTATATTTGGCAAGGGATGTATATACTTATTAAAACTATGTTAATAATAAATTATAAATAATAGCAATCTTAATAAGGCAATTCCAACTCAACGCATCAACGGACAGAGAAGTCTAAGCTACAGAGAAGTCTAAGGATGAAATTTCTTAACCAATTTTCGATCAAAAGAAGGATGTGTTTAACTGATAATTAAATATTAAACGATTTTAATGAATATGATTAGAATCACTTGAGCTTATTAAATTTTTAGCATTGCTTAATATTTCTTTTACAAAGATTGTTTTAGACAACAGTAATTGTAATGGAAGTGATTTCAGGCTATAACTGTTCAAAACTGAGTCTGTGAAAGACATTGAACAAGTGAATATGAGCAAAAAATAAGTAACTAACAATGTAGTAAATACTTAAAAAAAATCATCAACAACTCTCAATCCCGATTCTCAACGAACGATTAACAGAAGACAAGGATTTGAAGCCAGCTAATCACTATAAAATCTCACAGCTGCTCCTCTACACGCAAAGAGGAATATAACGGTTCGAAAAACAACAATTGAAATTTATACGGATAGTCAAAAATTCAGAATCAGAGCAATTAGGAATGGAACAAGAGCACTGCTTTGTTCATCTACATAAGCTATTTATCGAGTAATTTCTCGTTAAGAAGAATAATAAACAATAGAAAATAATAGTACATTAAATGTAGATCCACAGAATTTACTTGATTTTATAACGAATTAAACAACAGCGTAATTATTCTATAAATTCTTTACTCCATCATAATGACAATATTTGTAGAAGAATTTATCGTGAAGTTATCTTTATCATAACAGATAAGTATAAATTTAACAACATAATTAGCTTTGAAAGCCAATGTTGTGAACCACATTAAAATGTATTCATACAAACATTTCCAATTCTCCGAATTAAGTTAACAGCGTGTAGATAACAACTGATTGAAAAAACTACAGGAATTTCTTGATTAATCCAACTCTTGGTATATAAAAAACAACAACAAACAAACAAACCGTTGATTGATTCGCTAACGTTTTCTGTAACGTCTGTAAATTACGAAGTAGATCGTCATTTGATATTGTTATTTCCTGTTGTACTTTCTTTCGAAAACGAGAGCCGTAAGCTGCAAGAGATATTAATTAATTGGACTTTTCATGCTATCAATCCTTCTCTTCCTATTTTTTTTTTTTTGCATCTGAGTCCAACAAAGATTTAATTAATTAATTTAATGCAGAATTATTGGATGACAGTAATATCGCGTGCATTGGAGAGGATAACGTTGAGTTTAGAGGTGGTAGATTCGTTGAAAATTCTTGCAAAAGAATGAAGTGTCAAATTACGAGACACCCTGAATTGCGGTACTCGATTAAATACACGGCACGCCGTTCCACTTGTAAGCGGATACAGAACGGAAGCAAGCGTTGAAAGCACACATGCTCGCCATTGAAGCTGACTCCACCTCCTCCTACACCATCTGCACAAGTCCGAGTCTTGCATCAAAGTCTTTTTTCAATATGAGGACACTAAGCGCAATTCCTGTTGATGAAATTCACATATCAAATGATTCATCATTCCGACAATTGTACAGAAAGACTAAAGCAGTCCTGTTTCAAGGCTATGCGTTCTGTACAGTATTTTTGATTAATTAACGCATAGGCTTTCTGTTTATTATACAGAAAAAGCTTAAAAATGCTTTATTTTTGCTGAGAAACTATTCTAAGTCAGTACACTGCAAATAAATATATACAAAGTAGTAATAATTACATACGACATGTATCAGTAAAGTAACAGCATATAAAGTTACAATATCTATATTACACTACACTACAATTACTTACTTCATTAAGAAAAAGGAGTTTCATTTTAAAGCTACCTTGAACATTTACAGTTCTGCTGAAAGTAATAGTCCATATGTTACGTATTTTTTTTTTAATTAAGGCAAATTATAAAAAGTAATGTGAACTTGATGAAAAGTTAATTTTAAAATATTGTTTTTTTTCTTTCTTTCTTATAAACAAATAAGTAACAATTTTTGTCGAATATCGTTTGCATTGGTGATTAGGAAACAAAAGACAAGGAAACAAAAAGGCCAAAAAAGTGGTTTCATAGTGTATAAGAAACCTAAGCGACTCCGTACATTTTCGGCTACTTCCTTTGACCGCAGACCGGAACTCGTGGCGCAAGGATTCCAATAAGGCATCATTCATGTCTGTCCGACTTGTAGTTTAGGCTGTAGACGAACAGAATGAACGTAACAGCTACCTCCCCTCCAGTTCACTACAGATAGTCACTAAAAACTTAATATATTTTAGTTTAAAAATGTCTGCTATTTATCGATTACAAGCTATTGAGCGCTAACGGAGGTTTATCAATAGAGAGTTTTTGCCATAACGTGATTTAAATACGGGAAACGCAAATGTCACGTGAACGAATACGGTAACCACAATAGCGGGCTCTGTCATGAAGAGAGTTTTGCCATAACGTGTCAGTGGACACGGTAAGCTAATAAACAAGATGGAAGACATACTTCAGATCGTTGCATTTGGAGGCATTGACGATGATTTGTTTGAGGATCTAGTGTTACACAATATCCTGAGAGAAAGAAACATTCAGGTTCGAGAAGAGGAAAATCCAAGGTTGAGTTTAAATGAAATGAATGATGAAGATTGTCGATTGTATTTCCGTTTCGAAAAAAACGATATACAGCGAATATATACAGTGAATCTCATTCCACAAACACTTATCGTCATATGGATTTGTCCCAATTACTTCACGCAAGAGTATCAAGTCGTCATTCATGTTAAATCTAATTCTCTAAGGTTTATCGGAACTCATGTTTCCTACCGTAAAGCGATACGCTATTCGAGGAAAGTTAACGTGTCACGTTAACGGTATTTCCTCTACGGGACAGTGACGCATGCGCAGAATACCAGTCATGTGACTTTAGCATTACCGTATAGAATAGCGAGCTGGGCAAAAACTCTCTATTGTTCTATTGCTTTACCGGAAGTTGTGATTAGGCTTCATAACTGTTAACAAGATTTGCTTCTACTATACATAGTAGTTATTTCGTTAGTAATGAAAAACTATCAGAAATCGCGAATCAAGCCAAATTCTTTCATTTCAGAAAACATTTTTCATAAAACTGAGGATCGAAGAATGAATAGAAAAGAAAACAGGAAGACGATAAAATACAAGCTGATATCTTCTCCTAGGCAATAAGAACATTATATAAACATTGAATGCACCTGGGGAGAAACTTCTATTCACCATAAAACCGACTGGAAGCGAAATGAGGGTTTCCGGCTTCCTCTGATATTATGTTTGTTCCCAAAGTCAGATGTTTGGATAAGTAATAATAGCTACGTCATAAAGTCTCACTGCCCCACCGTTGATGCAGGTTAATTGTAAGGACTATGTTACGATAGGGCTTAAACTTAATAAGCACGTAACTATGGAGAAGCTGTTAGTGTGGCTGTATTGCTATTTATTAAAAGTGCAATATTCCACGTAGAATTCTCTGGAAAGTTTGGTTTTATTTCGGTTTTTTCAAAAATCTATTACTAAGCTTAGATAAACCGAGTCTTCCTTCCAAACAACAAATTTCATTGAAACTAGTTGATCAACAATCTAACTTCATCTAAAAGTGAAATCAACCTTATTAATACTCTTATAATCTTCAATCTTTATATATTATTTCTCAAAGGTGTTTTTATGTCGGTACGCCATATCTCCCTTAATGCTTCATCAAAATTAATGATTGAGACATCATTTTTAAGATTAAGTTTGCCACTAATGACGAAAAATAAACAAAATGTTGAAAATTAATGTTTTCGTTAACAAAAAACTGTATTTTAAACACCTTTTTGTAAAAATGGAGAAAGCGCCATCTATTGACAATATATTGAAACAATTTATTTCTCGAAGGTGGTTTTTTGTTGCGAATTATTCGCACGGGTTAAGTAGTTATAAAAAAAAATAACTGTACTCTGTTTCGAAAACCGCCAAGCAAGGGAAGTTATTAGATCGTTAAGACCTTCTAAAGGCAAACGCAAGTTTGGGAAGTTCCTTTGAAATAAGTTTCTACTAGGTCTACACTCACAGCTTTCCATCCCTTAGCGAGGACTGAGTGTACGGCGCTGCATGAGGGGGGGCGGGACCCATTTCGAGGACTGGGTGGGGAACATCCCCAAAACTACTTAAAAATCGTTTCAAATTTTGAAGAAATTCGTCTTAAGCCGTTTAAGCAAGGAATTTCGGAGATTCAGTTTTGAGGGATGGGAAGGATTGTTTTTGAGACCAAAAACAAGCAGACCTTCGCTTTAAGTTGACTAAAAATAAGTTGCGTACGAAATTTGATGGAAATCCGCCAAGCCGTTTTAACGTGATGCGCATACAGACAGACAGACAAATGAACAAACAGAGGAGAAAATTGTTTAGTGGTAGAGTGAGACTTTGTTTGCTCAGTAATAAATGAGGTCTCACGTTTAAGCTTTGATGTCTCTTTTAATTAAAACTTCATCCTCAACCTAACATCATCCAAAAAACTTGGAACTCGGAATGAATAAAATCGCCACTGTCATTAAGTTTTGACCTCTACTTGCAACATCCAAGGACAAAAACAAGTAAATGAAAATGAAGTGACAAATTTATTTTATTTACTGCAGAAGAATAAGGTCACTTATTCTTTATTTTTTCTTTTCACGAATTATCTCAAATTTATAAGTAGCCCATCCAAACCCATATTTATTTATCATCTTTTTTTATTTTAACATCAGTACAATGTATTTTAGTAATAATAAATGCGATTTTGTAGATTTGTTCTCAAGATTCATAAATTTAATCCGTGATTCGATGTGTGGGTGAATTAATGTCATTATATTCGTTCCTTTATAATTTGGAATTCAAGCAAGAAAAAAAAATCTTAAAAAAAACCACTATAATATTACATTTTAAAAATTCGTTAGGTTTCAGAACAAAAACATTTCAAACAAATTACATTCTAAAGACAAGGTAATTTTTGTGGAAGACCCCGTCTACCGTTACGAACAAAGAGAAAATGATGAGTCAGTTCTCAATTATCCAAATGGCAATGTGGTTAGTTTATGTCGACTCTCTATATATATCTTTTATCAGATGTCGCTTTTCAACGCTTCGCCAATGAATAATTTATAACTACCTGTTAATAATCGATTTTGTCCACGAATTTTTTCCGCTATCGAATAATAAATAAACGAACTTAGAAAGGCAGGTCAAAATATCATGCAACCAAAGAATTCTTAATTATGAATAGAAAGAAAATTCCATGAGTAATTTTATTTATTTATTTATTTATTTATTTATTTATTTATTGTTTTTAATGGTTGATTTCAATCCATGCTCAATTGGCCTTTCAGTACATGTTTCTCCCAACAGCGTCGTTGAAAAAAAAGATATTAAGGCAAATCACATCGTCTTCAAAAATCGCAATGGTGTAAATGAGCTCATTTTATCATCTGTCCTCTATCTGATTCTGCCAAACGTCTTAGAGCAAACGTCTTAAGTCTTAGAATGGGAAAAAAATACAATTTTATAAAAAAAAATTCTGCTTTCGAGAAAATAAAAAAAAAAAGCCGGAAAATTATTGTAATTTTATGTCTAATATTAGGCTTAGGATATCCAAAAGATCTGTAGAAAGTAAATGCGGAGATTCTCTTTGATCAAATATTACGACTTATGTAGTGTATGTATTTTGAAAAGGCCATACATTTTTAGGCCTCTTCAAAGTCTACAAAACAGACAGCTTTTCACCCCTTAAGGCTAGTTTATTTAAGTAACTACTAGTAAAGGGTAAGATCAGGATAACAATATTTCAGTAGGTGAAATTTTTAACATATCTAAAATTACGTTGTTACACCCACAGAACAATTCGAAAGTATGATGACATTATGTTTTGACATTAGATACAGTTACCAGAGTGACCTTTAAATTTTTAGAGTTTATTTTAGATCCATTGCTTCATTCTACAATCTGCATAAGATATTCTCAATTTTTATTTATTTTTATTTTACTTGTGAAATTCCCTCTCAGCAATACATCTTTAGCACGAATTCGTCCAACCAAAAAAAAAAATTATAAATAAATAAATAATAATTGAACAATATTGCTAAATGGAATGTGATGGAAATGACAGTTATTATTGCAAACCCTTGGATGTTTTAACGAATAATGGAAAACTCTGTAAAGGGTACACAGATGAGGATTGAAAGTTCTAGAAAACCACGATCTAAAAACAACCTACAGAATGGTAATTCGCTAAGGAAAAGGATATATTGAAGTGGGAATAAATAATGTTTTTCTCTTCTTTATTCAACAGTCAACGAAGCAACTTCCAACAAATCTTCCATATATCTAATCTATGTTTCTTTTTTAATGTATCTATTACATTTGCTTTAAGATTACATTAAAGGCTAACAGAGATTTTATTTTACATTATTTTTCTACATTGAAACAGAAGAATCAATCGCGACTATCATTTTTTTTAATAGATGCACAATGAAAGAAATCATGGAAATAAATGATCAAAAAACACCACTTGAATATTAACAGAAAGTCAAGGCTAGCTATTACGGTGCATTAAATCAACTAATTTATTACGACAGCCAGTTCCGTTTTAGGGGACGTCAAACATTGACCTTGAAAAGAAAATCAAAACACGTTTTCTTAAGACGTGGGATCAGTTTATAGTCAAAAAACACAATACAAAAAGAACTTCCCATTCAAGAAGTCATTAAGGAAAATAACAAAAGAAGGAAAAAACAAGATAAAAAAAACAACACTATTATAGGTTATTTTTATTTTTGTTTTGAAATAAAAACCTAAAAGAAAAATACTCACTCTACATTTAGAAAATTACTCATAACGTTTGTCACCTCCTTTCTAATAGGACTTCTATCAGTTGATCGTTTTTTTGAACATTAATGGACCACAGACGATTTAATTTTTTTAAACAGTTAATTAAAATAATGAATTTTTGCTGATGACTGAATAATTTATGATAATTCATTTACAATCCATCGTCAATTAAATTTGCAAATGCTTTGACACGTTTAAAATTAAAATCGATTCAAGGCGACATAAATAGTATTGGATTTACTTCAGTATTTACATTTCAACAGATGGAAAATTTGAATATAATCCCTAAATAATCCCATACATAATGTATTGGAATTATAATTTATACCATTTATACAGTGGCTGTTTCTAAGAGTTAAAAATATATATATATATATTTTAAGAGTAAGTTTCAATTCTTTCAGATACTTTTTTCAGTATAAAAAAAGTTAGACCCCTATATTTTTATATAAAGATTATGTAGTAGTGTAATTATAGCTTTAAATTTAGAAATATGTCATTATTGACAAAATCGATTAAAAAAAAATAATTTTAGAACAGGATGGAATTTTATTTTTGCAAATCATTCTAATCTAATTTTTTATGCACAATCGTAGAAGTTTGTCTGTTCTAAACGATTCTTGGCTTCGATTTTCATAATGTAATGTATGTTTTTCTTTCGTCCTAAAGAACGCATGAACAGTTATCGCACTAATAACAAAACACGGATATGAGAAGCGAAGGACAAGCCTCGACTTCGTTCGGTCAAGGTCATATGATTTTAAATTTATTAAGAAAAGTGAATGGATTAAGCGAATAAAATCGGAGTTATTTACAGCATCAAAGCACTGAATATAAAATACAACCAAAACTGTATTTATTGATATCTTTGCTTAATATTTTGTTAAGGCATAAATGTGTAGTGTCACAGGTCATTACGATCCTCGTATCTATTGTATTTGATTATTTCAAGGTTATTTTTCGGGATTTAGAATTATGTTTCAGAGACAGAAAATTGAAGTAAATAAAGTTTAAAACGCGACACAATTTATTGCTGGGGATCGGGGAAAGGTAATAGAGAAAGGCCTGGAAAATATATTAAACAAAAAAAAAATATTAACCAGGAATGGGGTGAATCCGAAACATATTTAATTGTAAAAACTAAATACAGTATTTAAAAAAAAAGAAAAATAAATAAATAAATAAATAAATAAATAGAAAGAAACTCAATAAATGTAATGATAGGTTAAAATCATTTCATCTGATCTAGTGAAGAATACAAACTTATCAGTGATAAGTATTCTAAATCATCTAATAATCCAAGCAATACATAATGAATAAATAAATTAATACTGTATTTATAAGGTGGTTTTTATTTGTTTAACCATATTTAAATATTCGTAGAATAAGAAACTTCATAACTTCTATAATATTTCTAAGTAATATGCATTGAAAGTCTGAAACAAACAAGGTTATAAGTGCGTGGCTTGGTTTTAATTTTTATTTTTAAATCGAAGTTATTATCAGATCATTCTATGTTTTTATTCTTCGTTCATTAAAACTGGAATAAATGACTGCAAAGTCAATGATTGTTTCTTCGTGACAACATTACATCAAAACTCGAAAAAAATAAGCCTGCAAGAAGGATAAGCGTCAAACAGGAAAATATGTCCTTCAAATTCTTAATAGTTGGCTTTTTATATCTGTTTTGAAGGATCTGCGAAGGATTTTTTTTTTTTTTAAGCTTAATGATTTGCAACACAAAAGCAATCAGCTGCTGTACCCTTTAAAAATAAAAGATTTAAAACAAAAACTTTTCTTATAAATAAATAGTCTATAATAAATGTAAAAAAATTAATATGTAAATAAATATAATTACTATTTTTTAGGCAATTAATTTGATGCCTACAGAAAATCCATTTGCGGCCAGCGGAGTCTGGTCCATGGTTTTCTATTCTTTTCTTTTTAATGTGTTTTTTTATTTCTTGTTTTTATGTTTGGAGGTTCCACTCTTGCTCCCTCATTAACCAATATCCACCTCCGTAATGGGACCTAGGGGTTTTATGCTCTGCTTCCCTCTGATGATCGCCATAATAGCGTGAAACAGCTGTTAGGGAATAGAGCTTGCACAAATAAACACTAGGTCCTCTTTTAAAATATAATAAGAACTTTTTTCTATTTTCAGAATTTATTTAAAATAGATAAATGGAGAGAAAAACGCCAACCGGACAATGCCTTCGCACATTTTGAAGCTTTCGCGCAACGAGCCAAACATCAAGGGTATATTCTGCTGATGATTCCATAATAAAGATGAAACAGCTGTACAGAATTCCCGTTGATGTTGGCTCAATGTGCGAAGGCATATTTATTGTCCGGTTGGCGTTTTTCTCTCCATCTATGAATAATTACGGACGTTAAACTTGCTTTCAATTTAAAATAGATGTTTAAAAAAAAAAAAAAAAAAAGCAAGAAAGATGACAAATGCAATATATTGTAAGAAATTTAATAATTTAGTTTTTTTTATTATCAGAGTTGACAAACCAGTAAATACCAGCAGTAACATATTTGTAGCTAGAGAATAAATGAAGAAAAAGAAAGACCTGGACTAAAAAACCACCTCCAAAAAATTAAAAGTTTCAAAGTAAGTTAAATTCATTCAAAATTGAAATCCAAGTAAAATAAATAAATAAATAAATTAAAATAATAAAATGAAGAGAAAATATCATGACTTGCCGATGGACAAAAGGAGAAAAGAAGTAATTTTCAATAGATTACAATAATATTAATATAAATATTAAATATAATAATAATATATTCCGGTTTTTTAATCGATGCTAGAAACTATCCCTGCTTTTCTATGGCACTCGGGAAATAAAAAAAAAATGGCACTAAATGAAGGACATTTTACGTTAGCTCTGCTTGATTTCATAGAGATTTCTGTTCTTCATGAATGTAAGTGCAGCTCATTGATTGGGAGACGTGTGGGCGGAGACTGCAAGGTGAACCATGCTCTTTGTCGGATCGCTCCATTCACTTCTGCCGCGCACGGGTTCATTACCGAGAGGCAGATGTATAATTTACAATATCCACTCTATAGTCGATGAAGAGGATTTTAAGGTATTGAAATCCTATGGAAATATCCAGCGGAAGGTGTTCCACGAAGCTGAATTTATTTCGCTGCGTTAATTTACTAGTGAGATCAGTTGTTGTAGCACTTTCAATAGTTTGAAAATACAATCATTAACTTTCATTGACAAGATCTTGATTTCACAAGGACAACTCGGCTTTAACTCGGCAAAGGTTTTCACCAATAACTATACAGTTCCTTTCCACAATATTATTTAGTTTATTCTAGGATATCCTGCCCTTCTCATTTAGCCTATCAAAACTCCAGGATGAATACTTAGATTTAAATTAATTTGCTAATGAATTACATAAAAAGATTGCATGTTAAGACCGGACCAACATCGAAGAGTGTTTTGATTAGCTACAACATTATAATGATAAAGACAGCATTTAGATTTGATAATTACATAATGTAATTCAGTGTAAACATTTTAGTGCAAAACGATAGTGTTTCTGTAGCTAACAATGGCAATGATGCATGCTTTTTGCTTTCTCAGGATCGCGGACGTAATAAATTTTATTTAACTCACAATTTGCAATAACAAAATAAAAAGCACAAGTCATTGTTAGCCCTAAAACAAGAAATGAATTAAATTCTACACTTATTTATTATTTTTTTTTAGTGTATAGTATGTTACAAATAAGCCTAATACAGTTCAACAGCAACATAATCGAAAAGCAGTGCTTTTTTTGCGCAGAATCACTGATATTTGTTCACCTATGGTTAATAAAGTTCATCGATTTTTATTTTTGTTTCCTTTAGGAATTGTTACGTATACGTATTGATCCAGTGTTTCTCAAACATTGACCGCCAGCGGACCGCGGAAAGACCTCCCTCCCGGATCTCCCGCTGTAAATAGCTTTATGCTAATATTCGTGAACACACATGGTGACCATATTTCTAAAATCGCAATTGCCAATAAACACAAAAAAACTTACTCTTATCTACTTACACAACCAACAAACGATAGAAACAAAACATGCATTGTTGCAGAGATGAAAAACTTAGTTATTTAATTTTATTTCCTTCCTTTTATCTCGACTTTGGTCAACTAGGGACCATGGGCTAGCCCTACCTGACAACGTCAGGGTGAGGCTAGGAAATTCCAGAAGGGGGACGAGATTCACATCCCGTCCAGAAATAACCCTGAGATAGTAAGTCCCAGGGAAGAAACGGACGAAACACAAAAGAAGAAAGAAGAAACATCCATGCTCTCGACCGGGATTTGAACCCGGGTACCGGCATATAGGCCGCACGGCAGACCGACGCCTGAGACCGCACGACCACACCCACACGGCTTAGTTTTATTTATTTAATTATTTATTTACTATATTTAACCCGCGGACCACCTGATATTCTGCGGAGAATCACACTTTGAGAAACACTGGTATAGACTAATAATCCTGCGTTGGCGGAAAAAAAATTAAAAATAGAAGCAAAATACTTTATTTTCAGTCTAAAGATTTGGAGAAAGTTGTTATTTCAATCTCACATGTGTATTTCTGTTCGACTGGAAACGAATAATTTTCACTCTTGCTACCATTAGTGAAAGAGCTTTCACAGTTCGGGATTAACGAAAACTTAGATGCAATAACTTAGGAGTAGCATTTGTGTAATAATTGTATTTTTTTTTAAGTGCTTTGAGTATAAAAATAAACAATTTATCATTAAAATAAAATGCTCTAATTATTAAAAAAGAAAATCTAATTAGAATAATGGCCGCCAGGGGCTCCAACATTTCTCGTGCCACCTTTGCTTCCAGTGGTAATTAATTTCAATTAACTCAATACCTAAACAATCAGTGTGCGAATTAAACTAGGATTGGAAGGGGTGGGAGGCTAAATTGGCTTTCATTTTCAGTTCCTGTCACTTGATAGAAGATAGAGGGACGGGGTATAAGGTGTAACCACAACAATTGAAAGAAAGTTGAAATATTCAATACCACATCAACGAATATATCTTATTTTAACAAATAAGTGCATTAAGAAATTTTATTATAACATCAATTTTAGTTAATTAAAACTGTTTTAACGTGAAAATAAAAACCAATTAAATATAGAGACCTTAATGCATCATTTACACATATATTAACAAGTAACATTAAATTGCGACGTTTCAAAGTTCCAGTATATGAACTTTTTCGTCAGGCAAAGAAAACAAAAATGAATTAAAAAATATTGGAGACGGAAGGTGCATTATAGTCTGTGTTTAATTAAAATTGATATGATTAAGGGGGAAAATTAGCTTCCTCTTAAGATTAATGGAGAAAGACATCATAAAGAGTATGTTTTTTAGAGGGAGCCAAAATTTCCCATGTGAAGTTCAGGCAATGAGTGTAATTTCTTTAATTAAAAATGTATAGAGATCTAATTAGAAAAATATAACTGTAGAATTTCTATTTATTAATTATAAATTTACTACGTACTATATTAAAAAAAATCGAGATCAATAATTATGCAATAAAATAGTCTATTCCAATTTGTATTAAAATGCACGCTTCAATCTTAGATCTACATATCAGGAAAATAGCGAAAGCCTGAATCACAAATTAGGAATTTTTAAATCTAAATTCTTACAGTTTCAGTGAAACTGGAAGTTCAGATGCATATATAGGGTGGGCATAAAACAATGGTAATATATATATATAAGAATACTTACATATATTGTTTATATTGCCAACTTATACAGTCATAACATCTCTCAATTGAAGTGCATCTGTCTTTAGTGTGCGTCACTCAAAGTCCCTCAATGTGCGAACCTTTCCTCACCCGGCACACGTCCAAGCTGCAGTCTAACTACCGCCAGACATGATGAAGCATGTCCGGTGTGATGGCCTCCACAGTAGGGGTGATCCGTTCCTTGATATCAATGTTGGTTCTGGGCATTAGAGGTATACACATGTTGTCTTTCACGTACCCTCACAGGAAGAAATCACATGGTGTTAGGTCCGGCCATTACCATCGGACATGCTTCATCCAGTCTGGCAGGAATTAAGACTAGCGTTTGGATGAGTGCCGGGTAACGAAAGGTGCTATCAAACTTGGATAGTTGCAGTTCCAATTGAAAGATGTCATGACTGTATCCGTTAAACAATATAGAAATTACATGTCTTTGAAACCCCACTATTCTTTAATACCCATCCTGTATAAAATAAAACAAAAAATTAATGCTATTTCAATATACTCGTCTATGAGGGATTTTCCGATTCGGGATGATTCACCCGTAGTATACCCAATTACCATGGCCTACTCCTCCAAGTTAAAAGTTAATGTTATTTGGAATAGCCTCCACTCTAAAATAAAAGCATTCACACAGGCTTACAATAGAATGGGGGGGGGGATCTTTTAATAAGCAAGTCGAAAGATAAAATTATGAAGAATTACTTCCTGTCCTCACTGGAATTAATAATAACGAGACTTATTCTTTAATTAATTAAAAAAAATTTCAAATTTTCTGCTTATTTCACGAAAATAATAAATTCAACTAATATCCAGCAATCGGTTTTCAAGAGACTTAGTACAACTGGAATGATAATTTTGAAATCAAGGCTATTTACAAAGAAAAAAAATTAAAAAAAAAAAAAAGAAAGAATATATATACAACTTAATATGACCTTAGGGGGGAAAAAACCACAAGAACTCAATTCAGAATCCTAAATGTCAATTCGTGCATGGATTTCCTCTTGTGAAGTTGATTTGTAGCCAAAGCAGAAAGGCGACATAAATATTACTTCCTCCTTGAAAATTTCATAAGCTGTTGTGAAAACTATTATTAATCAAGTTTCTTTTATTTTTTTATCAAACTTAAATCTTGATTACAAATTTTGCTTTCTTACAATTCATCTCTGAACTAACATAATCTATAAGAATAGAGTTGAAGTTGAATCAAACCCACGTGGAGAACTTATAAGATCCCTGTCGACATCACATGTGGATATGTAATTAAACATTGGTAATGCCCGCGTCACACCAGCATATTTTTTTCAACATTGTTTTGCTACAGTGAAATCAGTGCAGGGTTCCCCCTTCCTTGCTTCCTCCTCCGTCTCGACGAAATTTGGTGAAACAGTGCATTTGATTGGCAGAGTGCTAGCCAATCAGAGTTGAGCTTAAAAGATTTTGGCGGTTTCTCGAAAGCTACGAAAAGACCGCCGATTAATCTTTTTTTAGAGGCTAAAATCGTGTTTCGGCAACGCAATTTAGGTAGAATTTGAAATGACTTTTAGTAAGCTGTCAATCTGTTCGAAACTAATTGTAAATTGTATTCAAGCATCTCTACTATTTGCGAAAGCGAACTGAATTTCGGCTGAAAAGAGCGGGTATCCCCAAGCCCCTGCGGCCTTTCACACAGCTCAAGAAGAAATGAAATCTCTCTTTAAAAATTTGACATCTGCACATTTTGACGCATAGAATTAATTTATTTCAGTAAAAATATTGTTTATTTTCGAAAAATAATCTCCTCACTGTGATATTTAATTCCTAATAGCCTTCGGATTCTCTCGATACGGTAGCCAAAATGGCGCTGGTCAGCTCCTTCGGGATCGTAGCTGGTCGGTTCTGATTGGAGCTCACTAATGAGCATCCCTGAAAACAGGGTTGTATTTAGAAAGGTTCTGAAATTTTTTCAATGATGGAATCAGGGATGAAAATGGTCAACAGAGGCAAATCACACGATCGTAGACCTGAAAGATAGGGCCAACGATTGAAAACAATGATGAAAAATAGGCTCGTGTGACCCGGGCATTAACACAATAATATAAACTTCAGAATTTTAAAACTGATTAAAGAAATGTTTGTGTCACTGAAATCCCTGTCAAATTGAACCGGGTTTCAGAAAAATAAAATCATGAGATACATTTATATCTTGGAGATTTGGTAAATCTTTTATATTTCAAGATCTTACAAATTGAGACGGTTGATGCTGTCTCAATTTATAAAAAGTATTTTCTGTTTATGCCTAGCTAACTGGCTGACTTAATGCTTGTGAATGTAATAAAATAGATATAAAGAAATTACGTGTTTTTAATTTTTTTTCTTTACTTCCTCTTTACTCCCTCTTCCATCTTATTATGTCCTGATTCAAGCAAATGCAGGCGACTGCAAACCTTTTATTTCTTTTATATATTTCTTTTTCCAATGTACATAATATTCTGAAAATTTAAATGTAAACTTGTGAAGCATCTAGGATTTCTATTTGTTTGTTTTTAATTTTCAAAATATTCTGTAATTAATTAAATTTAAATTCAAAAACAGTCAATTTTTTAGGCGTTTTGAGATATTACTTCGTATTTTAACTTAAAACTTGAACTTAAAAAATTTTGAAGAAAACCTGAAATGATAAAAAATTTGTAAAATAATGTTTTGTATTTCAAATATTTATTATTAGTGCAGTAGTTAATTTTAAAAAAAAATAATTTACTCTCAAAACAAGTTTTAAAAAATTAAAAACTGTTGCACTAATAATAAATATTGTAAATACATATCATTATTTTAGAAATTTTTTATCATTTCAGGTTTTTGTCAAATTGTTTTGAGTTTTTGAGTTTTAATTTAATCAATCGCAGAATATTTTGAAAATGTCGGTTTTTCCTGCTTTGCGCCCTAATATGTTTTTGAACTATAAATGTTTTTTTAAGGAAAACAAAAAATATTTAATTTAATTATAAGCAAAAGCAATTGAAATGTTATCTTTAAAATTGTTACAGTAGATGTGGACAATTCCCGTTGTGAAATTTTTTTCATAATTCGTGACATCTTCGTATCAAATATTTTATAAAAGAAAAGTACTGTAGAACCCCGATAATCCGAACCACGCAAATCCGAAATTTCGGGTAATCCGAACAGAATCTACGATGCAGGAAAAAATTTAAATCTCACTTGCAATATACAGGAAGTGCAGTATTTAATCATATTATTAAAATAACAGTTTTTAAGCTTGTATTTAGCGGAATGCAACATCAATACAGTATTTTAATTTACGTACCTGTATTTTAATGTACTGCTTAACAATTCGTTCATTGCAATTATATAGCGCTCACGTTTATAGTTTTTTCCAGTCACTGATAGTGGCTTTCCATACACCAAATTCAATACCTAATTTTGTAGCACTTTCTCCTTTGTCCAGTTTTTCTTTTAATGTAAACCAGCTATTTTTCCGTTTGCTTGTCATTTTACTTTATGATGTTACAACGACGAAACACTAGATTAATTCCCCCACCCCCCCCATGTTCGAGATATTTGGCATTGTTTTCATTGAATTTCCGCTATTAGCTTTTAAGAAATGTTAGAAATGCAACCTTCTCATTTCAGTTGTCAGGTATAGCTTGATGCTATGTCTCTGACTCATATGCTGGAGGTTGTCGGTTAGAATCAATCCTATATGTACGGGATTTCTTTTTCTCTTAATCTTTTTTTCTCAATGTCCGCATGGTTTTTATTTTTCTGATTTTTCCTAACTTTTTTTTATTTTTCCTTACGTTAATGTATAAGATATTTCCATTTTTTTAACAATTATTTTTAATTTTTTCTAATATTTTTTTTTTATTATGGGTGACCCTTAAATTTATGGTTTAACACCAAATTCACTTATTTAATTAATTTGTTGCTTTTTAATGATATTCATTAAATCGTCATCTTAAGAAAGAATGCAATAAAAAAATAAAAAATTCTACCAAAAGTTCATTTTTAATAAACTTTGAACTAAAATTGAAAAAAAAAAAAAAAGAAAAGTTTTTAATTGACTATATTTATATCTATATATCTATATATATATATATATTATATTTATATATATATTTTTGATGGCGCCTTGCTTTTTAATCTAAATCAACTTATCTTTAAATACTGCACCCAGAATAAGTGTAAATAAAGGTCAAAACAAAAATATACATAGAATAATTAAAATATTTGAATTTCACGATTTAGTAAATTTATATTAATCAAAATTAGATTAAAAAAAAGAAGAAATTTAATGTTAAACTTCATCGGCAACTCGTCAAATTTAATAAATT
>JAFIDM010006943.1:32020530-32048696 GCA_023159025.1 Thereuonema tuberculata | reverse complement strand
GCACCCAGAATAAGTGTAAATAAAGGTCAAAACAAAAAATATACATAGAATAATTAAAATATTTGAATTTCACAATTTAGTAAATTTATATTAATCAAAAGTAGATTAAAAAAAAAAGAAGAAATTTAATGTTAAACTTCATCGGCAACTCGTCAAATTTAATAAATTGAAGCGTTTTAGAATATTTATGAAAAAGAAAATAGTTCATTCAATGAGATTAAAAAAAAACCCTTTTCTTTGTTTTTTTTTTTTTATATACTACAGTGAAACTTCCGAATAGCGGACAGTCACCGGACCGGAAGTTTCGTCCGTTATTGGGAGGTGTCCGCTATTGGGGAGGACTATCTTTTTTTCATTTTTTAGCTTAAACATATCATTTAATGAAAAATTACGTACAATCTTAAATTTCTACAATTAACATTGCCCTATGAGAAAATATGAACAATTGCAAACTGTTTACTATTTTCCTTTTTAAATGAATGTTAATCCATTAGTCTTACTTAAAATAATAACAAAATTAATTACAGTATTAATTTTGTCATTTTTTAAATAAGACAATAGGATTAGAAAATTAATTTTATTAACTAAAGTAATCAGTTAACTTTTTTTTTTGCATTGAAAACATGTTTCTCAATATGAATATTTAAATCGTTTAACTTTGCAACGCCTTCAGAGTCCCCTTTGCTTCCAACGCCTTTTCTTGCAATAATGGCCCACTAATGGGAATGTTTTTTTGCTCGTGCAGCACAAAACTAATCAAAGACAACAGAGTCGATCGCACTTGTCTCCGTTTCCGAACTTTGATGTGTTTGGAGTTTTCTTTGGAGTTCGTGATCCATTATTTCAAAATTTCCTCTGGATGCTACGTATTACTACAGCCTGATTCTATTGCTTTTGAAAAACAACACAAGATCGTTCATTTTCTGTAGAACGTTATCCGTTATTGGGAGTGTCCGCTAATCGGAGGTTAATACATGGAAACGTCTATATTAAGGGACTGGGGATTGCAAAATTATCCGCTATTGGGGGGTGTCCGCTTTTCGGGATTGTCCGTTAGTGGAGGTTTCACTGTAATTGAATTCCATTATCTCTATGTCATTTTAATCTTTTTTTTTTTTTTTTAATTTTTAAGAACTAATAAACAGGAAATAAAAAGTACATAATAAATTCACAGTTTAAAGTTTATAACTCCCCTAATAAATAATAATTTTTTTTAAAAAAATGTACAATTATAATTCATTTTCATATTTACTTTTCTTTGATGCTTAGAAAAGGCTAAAAACTAAATATCTAATACTACAGTCCTATATGGCCTTGGAGTCGAGATAGATAAGGCTCACGCTCGCCCGCCTTTAACTCCCAGGAAAGAACCCGATACACATTTTACAGAGGGCTGGGTGGACCCTCTTGTTGGAGAAACACCAAGGGAAAGTTTCCGCCGGAAACTGAGCGTTGTTCTTCCAGCCCGGAGCCAAGTGGCTTACACTAGACCAGTGCTCTCAACCTTTTTCATTTCTCGCCACACTTTTATATTTGCAGAATTAGCGCGGCACACCAATCGTTTTCATTGGTTTTATTGAGTAATTCTTTTAAAAATCCCTATGGTTTGTATGAAATTAACATTCTATTTAAGTATCTAAACATACCTTGAAATATAACATTTATTAACGATGACTTGAAAACGAATTAATAATTTATTAATAAATGAAGTTTAACATGCAGATAATTAGTTTCTATAACCGCGGGAAACTGCAATTATGCACAAACTTAAAAGAAAAAAAAAAAAACATTCATGTTCTAATCTTGTCATTGATGGAGAATCTGGAATAGCTGTTTCACCATTATTGTGGATCATCAGCCAGATTCATCCCTCAATGACAAGACCAGAAGCATGAAAGACTATGGAACTCATAACCGCACCCGGCAAGGGATTCTAACAAAAAACAAACAAGAAATTGCCTGTAAACTAACAGGATAATAATACTTTATTAATTGTTATTGTTAGAATGAAACAGACTCTTTTAAAACAGTGATTGCCTAGATTTTTCGATATCTACAATTTAATCGAGATTAAAGCATTTGACTAAGTATAAAGATTAAAGTTGCACTTAAAAACTTTCTTGCTGCACACAAGTTAAGAACATCTGAACAAAACTTTATAGTACATGCATGTTTAACGTTCAAGAGAGATATATCTTCTTGAAGTTCAGGTGCACAGGAAGTAATGACAGAAGCATTATTCAGGTGTGTTGTCTTTTACATTTTGAAAAGCTTCGATGCATTTAAAATATCAAAATTCATTAAGTTAATTAAGAATTAAATTATAACAATTTGAGAGATGAAAATGCGGTACAGTTACTATAATTGCAAGTTTATTTGCAGACAGTGCAATCGATATAAATAAGATTAGCCCCCTGAATTACTAAAACACGGGTTTAAGGCAATTCCCTCATAATTAATTCTCTCCGAGTGACCTTTTTTTTTTTTTTCGCCATAGAGAGGGGGGAGGGGAAGGGGGAAGACAGCAAGCCCTGTGAGGCCTCAGCTCTAACCTCATTTGTTTTGGGAATTCGATTAACACAGCATCTAGCAAACAGGTCGATGGCTGTCTTTGAGGATAAATACAGGTTCAAGCAACGTAATAAAGACTGGGGGATTCAGTTGTAGAGGGAACCAGGATTGGATTAATGAGATCCCTGGGCGGGAATAAAAGACATTTGGACAACGACTCAAAGACGTAAAAAAAAAAAAAAAAAAAAAAAAAAAAAAACAGGACTTTAATTATGGAGGCCATAGCGTTATAAACTCAATCACTTTCTTCGGGAAATGATTACGCGGGGATTTGTAGACAACTAAAATACAGTAAAGGAACCAGAAAAGGACAACTTACGAGAAGATTAGGATTTTTTTGTGTTAAAAAATAACCCTGCATTGTGGACGTACCTGAAATTAGTGGGGAGTGCTGTTCCAGAAAAATTTTAGCCTTTGTTTTAAAATTGTGTGAAAGGAAACAAACATGTATAAAAAAAAAATTATCAAGTTTCGGAATAAATTTTCTTTTTATACATGTTTGTTTCCTTTCACGCAATTTTAAAGCAAAGGCTATTTTTCCTGGAGCAGCACCTTCCACTAATTTTAGGTACGTCCAGAATGCAGCCGTCAAAGTTAATTGAAGTTTGGTGCACTTGGCCAATAATGTTCTTAATAACTAAGATTGGTTCTGGAACTTTGCTTTACTAAGATAAGAATTCAAGTGATAATTACGGCCTTCGCACCTATTTTGTTACAAATGTAATTCGATGTTACTTAATTTTTATTTAACGAATTAAGTTTCAGTTTCTTAAGATGCAAATAAATGTTTTGGTTTTTTTCTTAACAAATATATACTGTTTTTTAGTACAAAAAATTTACATTTTAAAGTTTATCTTTAAAAATATAAGTCTTTTGTCTTCTCTTCCCCCCCCCCCCCATGAAAACATATTTTATTCTAAACAAACATTAAAACTTCGTGAATGCGTTATTAAGAAAATAAAGAAAATACGGTCTTTACTTTCTACCTAAAAATGAACACAAGGCATAAAAATCTAACAAACTGTCCCTCACACCTGTGACCCACCAGTCAGTCGCCGGAGGTAGAAGGCGTTCTTTAACCGACAGAAAATTTTGATTAATTTGATAAATAAACGATATCTTAATGACTTCAAAGTTCAAATGAGCTAAGACGTTACATGTTATCTTGAAAGGGATGTATTATCTTCTCAACGAGTTGAATTGCAGTTAATTGGTTGGGGGAGGGGGAGAAATCTTTCTTTTCTTTCTGCTTTTACAGCGTGAGAATTTGTTTTTTTAACTATCCCCTTCATGGCAGAGGATAACATTTCGATCAACATTATTATGTTTACCATCTTTACGTACTCCTCTTTCACCAAGTACAATATTATCGTTTTTCCTATGGCTTTTCGCAATGCAACAACTCGGTAGTGCATACATTCATAAGAGAAACACAAGAAAAGGCTTCACAGATTTATGAAAATTTGAATTACAGCTATTTGGCTAAATATCCCCACTGCTATCCTTTAGATTTAAAAAATAAACCAATAGTATTTATGTAAAAAACTTCATTTAAAATTGAGGCCTAAACATTTCAATACAATATTTTTAACTTACCGTTACAAGCTCTTTATTATAGGTTTTGTTTTGTTTTGTTGTTTTTTTTTTTTTTGTATTTTTCCTTCTTCGTTTTCGTATTCAGTTAGGTCATCACCCTAAAAAGACAACTGTAATATCTAAAACTGAAAATTTTACTTCAATTAATTTTCCATTCCTTCCTCTGAAGTAAAATCTTTAGATAACTCCTTTATCATTTCCAAAAGATTTCTAAAAAACGCTTCATCCTAAAGTTCCAATAAGTCTAATGCTTACACTATATTTCCAAGTATTACATCTAACTGATTCAGTAACTCCTTGAAAAACTGCTGTATTCCGTTTCAATTATTAACTAAATAAACACCCAAATATTTACTGTCCTGTTGTGATTTTTGTTCTCTATTTATAAATTGTTATGGACGATAGATTTTGCTTTTCAAAAAAACAAAAAAAAAAACACTTAAGACAAAAATTGGATTTTTTTATCGCGAAATTGTCACTCGTACAGGACGAAATGCCAGTACAGTGGAGCAACAATTAACAGATGAGGCTCGGATGCACAGAATCCTGGAACTGGACTGCAAAAATGCTTTTGGGATGAATGGCACTTCT
Source organism: Thereuonema tuberculata (assembly GCA_023159025.1). NCBI lineage: Eukaryota > Metazoa > Arthropoda > Chilopoda > Scutigeromorpha > Scutigeridae > Thereuonema > Thereuonema tuberculata. Next base: position 32,043,938 of record JAFIDM010006943.1, on the reverse strand, counting down.
ATCGCATGGCAGTGACCGATCACATAGCGACATTCACCGTTTTGTCACAGTAGTGGAGCACTGTCACAGGTCAGTTTGTCCTGCCGCACAGTTCGACGTCATCTGCTTAACAGATGACTGGTCGCTCGCAGTCCATTGCTGTGATTTCTTTTGACTCTCAACCGACGCTGCAATGGTGTCTCGAACACAGGCACTGACGTGCTGATTGGTAACATGTCGTGTTTTCTGACCAGACACGTTTCAATTAGATACATCATGATGGTCGCAAGCGTGGCTTGCAGAATGCATTTTGAAGCGTCGTACTGGCTCAACGCCAAGTGTAATGGTTTGGGGGTTGCCATTGGGTTCAATTCCCCATTTCGTCTGATACGAATTCAGGGAATCCTTAAATACATCGATATATTTAGAGGCAGAGGTGATACCTTCCTTCAGCGTTGTCCTGGCCCTCTATTCCAGCAGGACAATGCCCGGAATGGCCAAGATCTCTACCGTGCACAGCAGATACCGCTTCTTTCCTAGCCTGCACGCTCAATAAGTCCCCAATCGAACATGTCTGGCTTGTCAAGCATCTCTGCCATCTACCACAAACGAACTCTGGACTCGCATAAAAGCAACCTGGCAGGCTATTCCCCAGAACGATATCAAAAACCTCTTTCATTCAATGCCACTCCGTATTGGAGCTGTTATTGCTCTCGAGGTGGCTTCACACCATACTGAATTTTGAAGCGACAAAAATCTTGTGTAGCTCTGTAAATTCAATCAGTTGCCTATAATTTCAGTAATCTGTGACATAAATTTCATTTGAATAGTGTAATTCTTTCCTTGATACAGACAGTAGTGCAAAAATAATAATAACAAAAAAGATGGGGAACCCTCAGTAATTTAAATCCGTTTCAGATTAACGTAGATCATCTTTAGTTGACCAACAATAACGTCTGCTTTCTTTTTTATTAGGCCAGCAATTCATATTTTGAATTCATACTAAAATTCGTTAATAACTTGATAACTAAAATTCGCTGTTGCGATAATCTAAAGAAAGAAAAGCATGATGTCTTCATCGCTATTGTTTAATGATGATCCAGAGAAAACTGAGTCTAAATATTGTTCTTTGTAGCCTTATAAAATGCATTTTTGCGTTTTTACTATAACAAAAATTGTAAAAAAAAAAAAGCCAAGAACGAATAGTTTTAACAAGTTAATAATTCTGTGAATTACCATATTTAATTGAGCAATCCCGAATTAAACAATTCAAAGGCTTAAAATGTGTGAAGTATTGATGGCATAAGTGCTGTCATCTTCAATTGTTTTCCCAGTGTTGGATATCACCCACACTCCACAGACAGAGCAGCACAAAGATCTTCCCAACAGAATCTTACAAGGTCACCATGGAATTCTCTCTCTCTCTCTCTCTCCTTCCGGTTTAGTTGCTTCAAGGTCATCGACTCCTTGGTAGTGGGTGGAAGCATTCTACAACACTTCAAGGCAAAAGAAGGAAAAATAGGTCGAAAATAACGGAGTACATGTGACTGCAACTAATCAACGGATATATTTTCATTAATTAAAGAAAAAAAATAATAATAATAAGGCCAGAAAAATTTCTGATTTCATTTTCCAAGCAATAATTACTGTTTTGTCAAGAAAATTTACAAGATTATTATTTTTTTTTTTAAATTTGAATTAGGAAATTAATTTATTTAGTAATTTTTATTTAATTTATTTATTAATTTGTTTATAAATATGTATTTGCGTTTTAGTATTAATAAGTATTTTGTTAGACAGTTGTTCTATATGAAATGAATTAAATTTTCTAGATTTTTCTTTGGAGAAGCAATTTCTTATTTTCCTACAAAGGCATTTCGAAATACAATTTAAAATAGGAATTATTTTCTTTCAAGATGGCGGAAAAAAGTGAATATTATTTTTTTTTTTCCTTCGTTACATTGCAGCTTTTAGAAATGACTTTTCCCGTGTATCTATACATTATTCAGGATAATCCAGTAGAGGGACAATTCATTCCCCGAGATATTCTAAAATTCTTCTAAGCAAGAGATTTTGTTTAACAGGAGGGACGGAACTGCAGATGCATGAGATGCGATATGTTTGTAGCTCCTATCATTAAACTTTGTTGTAAGTAAATTACTTTGTGATTTTCGCTTTTCCTTTTATATCACTAGAACGCTTTAAAAATCTTTCGACTGTGACTTTTGCACAATTTCATTGTAGATATCGTTAAACGTGAATTCATACGTTTTTACTTTTCAGAAGTTTCAGAAAGAATCCACTAATGCAGGAGAATTTGCCAACAAAGAAAAACGCCATTTCTTTCTGATTTTGCTGATACCATACAAAAACTTTATGTTTTCAGGTCAGTCTCGTATTGTCAAACACCCGTATGCTGATGGGCGGAATCTATTTGATTTATAGCTGGTAAAAGAGTCGTTGTATCATCTCTGACTATGCGTACATTAAATGTAATACAATATTTTGCCATGTATTCGTGTTTTAGAGAAATTAAAGTACAGTCGGACCTCTATTTAACGAAACTCTATTTTGCGAATTTCTCTATTTTGCGAACTTTTCTTTGGAACCAAGAACATTTTGCTAATTTCTTCGTAAAATAACCTCCAAATAGCGAAGTACATTTTCTATTTAACGAACTTTTTCATGGTATCTATTTTTTTTTTCTCCTTGAAATGTTTTTATTATTAATATTTCCTTAGAGGAAATGAAAGAAATGTGGATACAGCCGAGGGAAAAAGAAGAAATTAACGATGATGTGCTGATTGATGATTATCTTTCACTTGATTTTGAAGTTGAGACTTCGGAAACACTAACTGAATCGGATATTTTGGACAGTGTGAAAAATAAAAACAATACAACTATGAATTGCGATGAAGATGATGAAAATGGAAATGATCATGATGCAGAAATCAAAAAACCTTCTTATGATGAAAAAAAAACAAAAAAACTTAAGACAAAATTAACAGACTTTATTAGTAAAATTTAAGTACGCATGTGGTAATGTATGCTTTATGTCATTAAAATTATTACTTTTTTAATAATATTTATTGTTTATATATTTTAAATCTGTCTTATGTAGTTTAAAGTAATTTTAAAAGGTGAATCTCTATTTAACGAATTTTCCATTTAACGAACTTTTTTTCGGGATTTAGCGACTTCGTTAAATAGAGATCCGACTGTACATAAAACATCAAAAAATTATTTTGAAAATTGAATCTTTTTTAATGATAATTTGATATTAATTCTAATATTATAACAATAAAATAAAATATTAAACGTAAATAATAATATCTTTTTTACAATATTTCTGCAACACTAATAACTATTAAAACTACTAATGTAATGAAAAAGAAAGATATATTGGACAGCGTAAGAGTAGGATAAATGAAGAATTTATTTCAAAATTATAAGGAAACGAAATTGAAAAAAACCATGAATTATTATCAATTTTTTGTTGTTGTTGTTATTTGATGGTTAAAATAGTTTTTTTTTTTTTTTCATAAAAGACTCTATTATTGTACCAATTACTTGAAATTGTCAAATTCATAGAAAAATATGGCAAATTAGCCGTGTCGCAAAAAGAAATGCTTTCGTCAGTAGGTATGGTTTAACATCTGCAGGAAATAATTAGGAATGTAATCTGTAAATGAAATACTTCCTTTTTTTTCCTCTTTAGGAAGGTAGCTTTTCAATCCATTGTGCGTTTATTTAAAGATAAAACTCACATTTCTTTCGACTTAATCCTGTTACAGGATCTCGGATGCTACAGTCAAACGGAGTTCGAACAAGAAGGTAGTGGGATTGAAAGAGGGCTGGATCTAGAGGAGGGCAAGTTGGGTCACGCGTCCCGGGCGGCATATTGGTGGGGTGGGGTTGGGTGGGGGGGATATTTTTTTTGGTTGTAGAAGTACTTCGGATTAAGATTGTTTTTTGTTTTTTTTAAAAAAACCGTGGGAGGGGCGGCAAAACTGAGTTTGCCCCCCCCCCCACATACACACACAAAATTGCCTAGATCCGGTCCTGGATTGAACAAACCTGTAAAGGTACTTCCGCTTTTAGAGAATTCTAAGCGGCTGTCAAGGCTTTTCAATCTTTTCAACAGCTACTAGGGGCTTGGTCGTCACCAAATTTAAAAAAAAAAAAGAGAGAGGAGAGGGGCGCTCTCCACCCAAATTCATGCCTACACGTGGAACAGCTGTACTAGGATGCCGTTTTGTGAACAACTTCTTCGGATAAATATTGGCACAAAATTTTTATTTATGACAAACTAGGATACAGTCATGCTTAGAGAAGAAAAATTATAATTTAATTTATTCGAAAGAATATTTTACAAGATTGAAATTTCAAAGAAATGTGAATAAGTACTTATGACAATTTATTTTGATAATCTTTCATAACATCCCAATCGTTATAACAGGCGAGAAAAGTTAACATATGTGTAATGTTCATTTGTAAGAAGATTTAACGTGCATCAAAAATAATATGAAAAAAAGAAAAAATATAGAAATGTATATTCATTTTAACATTACAGTTTTCTTTTTTAGCATGCATAGTCACATACTTGTACATTTTTATCGTACGTGATACGATGTAAGAATTTTCTTCTTTTGTTTTCTTTTATTTTATTAATATTTACCAGTTCTATTGTTCCCAATGTTTAATTTTACATATTAATAAAACAAGAATAAAAACATTCCTAAATATACAAGCATTAAAATATTGTTCTTCAATTTCTCTACTTTCTGTCTTTTTCCTTTCTTCTGCCAATTACCGAAATATCTCCGGGCTTTCGAACAGGATGCGACCTTGAAAACCATTAGTTAAATCGAAGAATTTTCCGCCGTAAAGAACAATGAAATCTGGGAATGCATTTAAGGACTACCACGACATCTAACATTGCAGAACGCAATTTACCGAAAGCCGAACAATCGCTTCGATCTTAGGAATGAATGCTACATTTTATAAAAGACTCAAAATTTTCACAGTTCTAAAACAATTATTTTAAAATCATTATTTACGTCAGCTGTCGAAATCTAATAAGAGTTTCCTAGACCTCTGAATAAAGGATCATTCCAATATTTTTAACACATCAGCCGTTGAAAAAAAAATTATTTAACTGCAGCAAAGCTGCGATTGTAATAAAACAAACCCTTCAGGATATTCATCTCCGCAAAAGAAATATAAACTATAAATTATCGTATAAAATAAGGTACAAATTTTGAATTTTTTAAGTAATTAAATATCAAGGATTTTCTAATAAAGAAAAAAAATTGTACATCATCGTTTGATAATAATTTAATATCAAAGATATAATGTATTCAGGATTTTATCGGATTTTAATAATGTGTGCATGAGTTTTCTCTCCGCTTTGCTGCTTTGAAGGAGGATGAACTCTTTTCAAGTTCCTGCGAAAAGTCGCAAGTTGTGATGCGCCCTACAGCAGTGTTTCTGTTGTGAAAAAGGATTTGACGGAAGTAAGGTCCAAGATTTTGAATAAATAGTTATTCAAATCGGAATTTATTATATTTTCTTTAACTTGCCTACACATCGTCTTTGCGATGAATGTTATGTTATGTTTTGTTACGTTATGTTATGTAGTGGATGTGGGTGGCAGAGAAGCCAAGCACTGCGACCGGAGGTCTACTATATACTATCCCACGGAAATATGGACAGATGGAGAGAAAGACTGAGAAAGTATGGTGGGAGAAGTACAGGGGAAACGGGAGGACCCCGAGAAAACCTGCCCATCGCGGATCGTCCATGCGATGAATGTTAGTCTCATAGAAAAATTAAGTTCTGATGGTAATAGAGCACTTATAATTTTACGTGCACTGTTCTTAATTTCTGAAATTTCAATTCTGATGGTAATAGTTCGGGATTTTTATTTATATCTTTATTTGTGTTCAAAACCAAAAAGCTTTATAAATATGTATGAACGCAGTGTCGTAATGGAAGCAGAACGTTTCAAGGAGTTAAACTATTATCATAATGATTACAGTTACACAACATAATGTTCCCTCTAGCAGACTGGGTTTGGGTGCCAACGCACCGTCAAAGCAGCTGTCAAATGTCAGCTATCAAAGTGTTGGTCTGTTTTGCTCCGCTCTGCATTTGAAAGCAATGGTACAAGTATAATACTTCTACTCAAGGTAAATTAGGATGATCAATACCTTAATACAAATTTGCTTCAAGTTTGATGTTGCTGAGAACTAATTGCCTGATTACGGTATGTTCTAGAAGGAAAGGTTTTCAGCACTGCGTGTTGCGAAATTTTCTTTCCAGCTCTCAACAAGATATTACTCTTTTTAACTAAAATCAATGGGAATAAATAAATCCCACCCAAAACACTTCGTGTAAAATAAGTTGCCAAGACTCACATGCTCATAATGCTTTCACTGTTAAAAAGATATGAGATCTCATGTAGAGCCAAGCCCCTAACTCTACAAGGCCTAACTCTACAAGCCCTAACTCTGAAAACCCTATATCTTGGTCAAAAAGTATGGCTTGGCCGTTTCGTGGTTGTCGCACAGACAATCCCATGGAGTTATGTAAAGGATATGGAGTATGCCGAGGCATACTTTTTGACCAAGATATTAGGGTTTTTAGAGTTAGGCATGTAGAATGAGGGGCTTGGCTCTACATGAGATCTTATAACTTTTTACCAGTGAAAGCATTATGAGCATCTTGGCATCGTATTTTACATGAAATGTTTTGGGTGGGATGAAATAGTTCCATGAAACGGCCAAGCCATACTTTTTGACCAAGATATAGGGTTTTCAGAGTTAGGGCTTGTAGAGTTAGGCCTTGTAGAGTTAGAGGCTTGGCTCTACATGAGATCTCATCTTTTTAACAGTGAAAGCATTATGAGCATATGAGTCTTGGCAACTTATTTTACACGAAGTGTTTTGGGTGGGATTTCATTTCTTTTTGTAGGATGAGATCTGATAACTTTTTAACAGTGAAAGCGTTATGAGCATGCGAGTCTTGGCAACCCCTTATTTTACATGAAATGTTTTGGGTGGGATTTCATTTCTTTTTGTAAGATGAGATCTGATAACTTTTTAACAGTGAAAGCGTTATGAGCATGTGAAACTTGGCAACTTATTTTACATGAAATGTTTTGGGTGGGATTATCTATTACAACTAAATTTAGTTTTAAGATTATTTAGAAAATGGATTTTTTTTCAATACCCTACTTTTCTGTTTTTCTATTGGTCAACTTGTATATTCAAGCTGTTTGCACTTTGGAAGAAATCGCATTATTAGGCCGAAGCATTGAGGGTACGACGTATTTCAGATCTTAATAAAATCCAAAGTATAAAAGCTAGATAAATGAAACTTAGCGTATTTCATTAGTATGGTAACTGCATCTTCTCCTGAAAATTTGAGCTCTCTAGTATTATCCAGGCCGAAGCTATGAGGGTTCGATAATACATAACCAGACCCCCTCTTTATGAGGGGTTGGAATGTGAAAGTTACGGATTTCTTAATTTTTTTGTTGTTTGTGTGCTAATCCTAACCTGCATACCAAATTTCAGCTTTCTAGGACTTCAGGAAGTACCTAGAGGTTTTGATGATCATGAGTCAGTCAGTGAGTGAGTGACGGAATCGACGTATTTTAGGTATTAATGAAATCCAAAGTATAAAAGCTAAATAAATGAAACTTAGCGTATTTCATTAGTCTGCTAACTGCATCATATCCTGAAAATTTGAGCTCTCTAGTATTATCTAGGCCGAAGCTATGAGGGTTCGAAAATACGACGAAACACTTCCAGAAAAGGTACGTAGTGCCCTTCCTGCCTTCGGCTCGTCTTGGCGGGGGCACTGCCGTGCCCCCAGATAAGAAGATCTCGTAATCAAAGCCCTATTCAACATTTCGCATTCTAAGTTAATTTCCCAAGAACTAGGCCTGTAATGATGAAAGTCAGCTAATTGTTCACAAATAAACAAATATACCTAAATGCATGTACCTAAATGTAACATATATTTGTATATGTATTTTTTACATTGCTAGGATATCAAAGAACAAAAATGAATTACAATAAATAAAGAAAGAAAGAAAGAAAGCGACCCATGCAACCCTTCAAATAATTCTTTTTATCAATTTAATCTTTTTGTAGCTGTACACGTACTCGAACACATGTCTCAAACCGTTAGTTACTCAAAAAACTCGTACTTGTTAAAAAAAAAAAAAAAAAAAATTGACTCTTGCTCTAAGTAGGAAATGATCTAATTTGAGGCAAGTTTTAAGAGCAACTCCACACCAGCGCACCTAGCGGCGAGAAACATTTATTTGAAAAACAACGACAGTGATAACTTCACGCTGGGTTCTGGTATACTTTGTTCGTGGTTTCCATCAACGGCTTTATCACCTTCTCTTCTTCCGGCATCTTTTTTTTTTTTTTCCGTTTTTTTGATCTCTGCTTTGGAATGATTTAGAATTAATATATAAAACTGAAGCTGCAAACCAACTTCTTTGTCGCTTCGCCGCCACAGCATTTTGAATCGCAATGCTGACGAGGGCAAAACGAGAATTGCCACTGGAAGTTTGATTCCAAGTCTAAAGCGACGCCGATTTCTCCGAGCTCCAACGAGTTTTCTTGCAATTATATTTAACGAGATATAGTTGTCGCTCTTTAATTGATTAGTGTGAATCAATTTAAAAAAACACAGACAATGCTGATTCCAAAAATTTGTTGCATACCACATTTCATCAAAAGTCATTTCTACAATGACATATACAAGCAAAACGATAATATAATCGATAATATTTGGATAGCAATTGAACGCTTTCCCCATCGACAGAAATTTGTTAATATTGAATTTTAACAAAAGAAGGTTTTATACATAACATAACATTCTTACAGAAGGTTATGAAGGACCTTTTTTTCACACTCTTTGTGTATTTATTCGCAAAACAGACAATACGGCAATTAAATATATGCAACCAAAAATGTTGCGAAATAATTTCTGTACAATATCAACTTTTGATGAGTTGATTTATTTACAAAACGAAAAACTTAATCAATAAATAATAAAGAAAATATCCTGCATATTAATGAGTATCGCTGCGTTCTCTAGAATTATAAAATTTCAGAATATCTAATCAAATTTCGACATTGTTTTTCTTTTCGTTGTGGAGAGATTTCTTTATGACATATTATTTTTAATGATGCAAGACCGACTTGAACAAGTCGTACAAAGAAATAAAAAAAGAATACACATGGAAGAAATAATGATAAATATCCTTTTCGTCACGTGACTGATCTGTCACGTGACGGGCAAGCATCTTGATACTTCGACTAAGGCAAAACAATTTGTAACATTCGTTAAAATGAGACGCTACCGTAGAATGAGTCGTTCTTTTTGTTTAACTTTTCATTTTTAATATTAGTCAATTTCAGCAGCTATCGTAATAATGTTTTCTTTAATAATGAAGTCTTCTTTCCTCCCATCCTTCAAAAATTATCCCCGAAATTACTCGTTAAAACTGCTGTATTAATTTCTTTAAAATTTCGTGCGATATTTACTTTATGTTGTTGTACGGTTCGCACCAAAGTGCGATCTTCGTGTCCGAAGGTCGGTGTTCCACGGATCTCACAGTGTTCCCAATACGGCGAATCCCTAGAAGAGTCCACGGAATTTGAAGGGTGGTTTTCCGTTGCCTTCCTGGGAAAATTATTAAGAAATGATTTCAAAGATGAAGAAGTAGACAAACACAGGAAAGAAAATGTTTCAAACAACCATGCCGACGCTGGGATTGGAACCCAGGCTCCGACCCATCTGCCTTATGAGAGACCACCGTCTATGGCACTTATTTACGGTTCAACTTCAAATATGAGTACAATTAATTTGATTCCCATCTCCCTCCAGTCTTCAAAATTGACCCTCTTCCCTCCAGAGCTTCAGGCCCTATTGCATAATGGACAGCTGCTTGTATACCTAGTAATAATAAGTAGTTTAAAGAAATTACTGAATACAATCTGTGAGTGTAGTGACGTGGAGAATATAAATGGAACGCAATTATTCTCTGAAAATTTGTGTTTTGTTTTTTTGGACAAAGAGAAATAATACGACTTTATAGACTATTCACTTTAACATTTCTTTATGCTTATCTCTTTAACAAAATAAAACCAAATTCTCACTATTAAGCCTTACGAAATGTACAAACGCCAAAGAAATTAAGGATCACCTGAAGATGATGTACCCCAGCTTAATACCGTAGGCTTATAAAAATTATTAAGACACTTAAAAGAACGGTTTATTTAAATCCAATCCTTACGTAACCAATCCTAACTAATCTAAAAATTTTAATCCAATTTGAAACAACTGTTCCATCCCAGTGGCCTTATGAGTGGAACATCTTCAGATGATTCGAATTTTCATGTACTATTTTATTTTTAGAAACAATAGAATTTGAATTTACGAATAACTATAATAATAATTGGAATGAAGATCTTTTCAAGTTTTAGAATGAAATGCTAAACGGGCTGAAAAATAACAAGGCAGAAAAAAAAATAAAAAGAAGCCATTTTTTAAGCCATTTTTTTTCGGGAACTACAGGAGATACAGGGGTAAATGTGGTATTAAATTAAAGCTCCTCATGTGAAGGCGTTCATGACCATGCTGATTTTTGTTAAAAGTAATTTTAATAAAAAACTTCATAAAAATTGACACCTCCTGGATCCCTGTTACTGCGTGCCCTACAACTAGAAAGTGGTTGAATCCGTTCATAATTAAGTGATTTCTTTTACTTAAATATGATTAAAAGATCTTATTTAATCTGAATTGTCACTTAATTATGATTAGGATAACTACATTTCCAACCGTAGAATTTCTAAATCTTCTACTTGTTTATACAGTATACTATATATGCGAATATACTGTATATAGAAAATTCATATTTTCCCTTATATAGCTTTACTAGATATAAAGTTAAGAGCCAAATTCTTTCTCCATCTTGAGTTATTGTATATGTTTGTTTTCCTATTTTAAAAGCTTCTTTTTCTCCATTCATTTGCTATATTATTTGGTTTCCAGTCCTACGTCTATATAATGAATGTATATATGTTTTTTGAAAAGCAAACCTAATAAGGCGTTTGCGTTGAGACAAGCAAAAAGATTTATTTAACGAGGCCAAGGGTGACAGATCCTCTGAATACAAGAATCCACTCGAGTTACGAGTCTGGGGTTGTTTTTGTTTTTTTAAAAGAAAGGTTTACTCTACTGAATGAAAATTAATAAATGCTTACTTGAATGAATGAAAACAGTAATTTAGTTTCGATTAATGAGATGTCAATAAGGAAAACAAACAAAACAAGATGGTGGAAGAGTAGATTTATACAATACGTCTACGTTTTCAAATCGCAACAGATATATATCCAAGGATTTGGATTGGGAAGGCTACAATACTCCTACGCAATAACCATAAAATACAGATCCACCATCTGGTTTAATTTAAGAAAATAAAAAAAAACACATTGGTTTGCTTAAAAAACACATAAAATCCAAAATGTTTATTACTAAATAGTAATACATTTTGGATTTTAATTACATGTGGGTTTTTTTAAACAAACCAATGTGTTTTTTTCTATTTCATCTATTCATGCTAAAAATTAGGCACACGTTAAATATGATCTTTTATCTTAAAAAAAAAAGTTGTGTCCCTTTTTTCGGACTGAGATGGGGTTAATAAAAAAAACGATCAATTCTCAATGAAAAAAAAAAGTCCAAATATCTGGATTTCTTCCATTTTCGGATACTAATGTGTACATCACTGAATGCTTAAGAACCTAATGAGTAGAAACAAATACCTTGCATGAGGTTCTATCTGTTACGAGATTACGGCTAAGAATGGAGAGGATAACTTCCGTAAAGGATGACGTAGCACTCATTCAAATCGGATACAACACACGCTGCGATAAGATAAAATAAATCTTAGTTTATACTGCCTTAAGCAGATAAGTCTACCGGCATTTGAAGTTGAATCAATTCTCTTTGTAAGATAATCGATAATGATAATCCTTACTGAGGGTCGACTGGCTCTGACAAATTCAGATCGGTATTAGTTTGTTTTTTATCCTACCTTCCTTTGAAACAAACGAGGAAGGAGCCAGTCATGTGCGCAGTGGAAAGTGGTCAGGTTCTGCCTGACGCCCTCGTGTCATCCATCCGTTTCGTTGTAACGTACAATTAAGGATTTCGCTTATTAATATCATTATCCATTGCCCATCAGTACAATGCCTCCAACTCTTGAGTCATCCTGTTTGTGTTGCTTAATAAAAGCAATTTTACACGGAATACAAATAAGGGCTAACTTATATTGAGGACAGGTAATTAGTAGAAAGGAAAAGATGATGATGAAACAATAAATAACTTTCACAACATTGTAAAAACTTTCACAATACCTGTCTTTGAAATAACATAAAAACAAAACAAACCAATATATAAAATATACGTATTTACGACAATACTGTAATGGTGTTTGTGAGAGAGTCGTTGAGATGGAGAAACAACGAGTCAAAATTCTGGAACTGAAATGAATTAATTTATTAAACGAAAAACACTGCTTTTTATAGATTATATATAGTTTGATTTGATTGGCTACGTAATTAAAAATATACATAACAATTGGATAAAAACATAACGAACTTCAATTAATTAACTTATTCAACGGCTGCAACGGAAAAGAATTTAAAAATAAACAGAACATCAGTAATTACGAAGTACAAAAAGAATGTTTTAAAATAAATGACGGTTAACGATTAAAATACAGATAAATAGTTTCTACAACTATTTCAACTGATGATCGCCTAATAAGCGTGAAACAGGCTTGTCTTGAGGTGTCAGATGAACATTGGTCTCAAATTTTAATGTGTTTACATATCTTTTAGGCACTTTTTCTTTATTTTGATGCCGTAAGAAATTCATTTGAGGCTGGCAGAGCCCAGCACATGGATTTTCTTTTTCTTTATTTTTAATATGTTTTTATGTTTTTAGTTTATAGTCATGGAGGTTCCACTGCTCTTCCTATAGTTTCTACAAAAATACAAATAAATGATTTCTAAAAATATTTACATATAAACTGTTACAATATTTTTTAGTAAAACATGAATCTTTACTATTAATGATCAATTAAAGGAAGCCTAGGAATGGAATGAGAATTTTGGCCAATCAATCTCCAAAGGTAAATTAATTTTAGTAAACTGGACGACTTAAATTTCACTTATGAGTCATCTGTCCTTGTTTTCCAATTTATTCGTAGTTATATTTTTTTTTCTTCTATTGTTGAAGCGCTTTATGTGTTATTAAGAGCGTCTTAACTCTGACAACTGCAGCTTATCAACAATCCGCCAAAGAGAAAGATAGTTTTTGTTTTTAGGGGGAAAAAGTTATTTCAGATACAAAAAAAAACCTTTATAAGTGATACCATTTATATAAGAACTCATTTCTAATGGAAATATTTTTGTGTTACAAAAATTGCTTTGACGAAATCTTATTCCCAAACAAAAAGCATACTTACAATAGTTTGTGATTTTTATTACGATTTTAAAGTGGACGAAAATCATGAAACGAAATCAACACTTTTTTCTTAATTTACAAACATTATATCTCAAAAGTAATAAAAATTAAGCTTATCTTCACTTGCTGATACTAAGAGCCACTGGAAAGATAATGAGACAAGAAGAAGGTTTCTATTTTTATAGATTGTACTTTTCATTGATAAAGGCACGTATCTCTGCGATATTTTTATTTTATTTTAATTTTTATCTCTGTTAACACACAGGAATAATCATTAAATATACAGTCAACCGTTTATGTAAAGCCATCCTGGTTCTTGGCGCCAACGAAACGAAATTAGAGCCACCTTTATTACGTGGTATCCGTTATGTAATATCATTTTAACAGCATGGAGTAGACTTGTTATTTTCAACGTATTTACGTAATAATAATAATGTCTTTTAACTCTCAGTTAAAGAATGTTCCTTCTTTTTAAATAAAGTCAGTACTGAAAAACTGTCGAAAATCTCTAACACGGATTTTCGTATAACTTATCTTTTTCTAAGTGGATACCAGAACTACTCAAGTTTTTCTAATTTAAACAATGTGATTTTTATTTTGGATGTAAATGCCTATTTTTGAATCTTTTATTTTTTTTCCTAAGAATTTTAGAGCAAATTAAAAAAGCAATAACAGCAATTTTGTTAAATAAAATATTTTGCTAAATTAAAACTATTTTGTTCTATGTAGGAGTATTTAAGAAGTAAATTTGTTTTCGAGCGATATGAGATGGATAGGCCAGTTTTTAAGTCGTAGTTTTAATTTTTTTTTAAATCAGATCATACTGCGAATGCCGAGACTATGGCTACATCCTTCGACTACCTCTGAGTGTTTATTAATTTAGCTTTCTAATAATCTTTTTCAATCGTCATATTTTATCAATATTATAAAAAATGAATATGTTATAAAAAATTAGTTATTATAAGTTATTATTATTACTCCGGGATAAATTTTGACTTACAAAATTTAAGCAATTAAATGTAAGGAATTTCGTAGTCTCGAACAAGACGGACTTATTTAGACACATTAAAGAAAACGAAAAAAAAAGTAAAGTATTATGCGAGAGAGTACTCTGAAGAATGGGTACTGGGTCGGGCGAGCACAGCGTGGACCACTCGACTTCGTTCCGTTGGTCAGGGAACGCCGGGATCCTTATCTCCCGTACCACCAAGGTTTGTAGTGAGATATTTTTAACTGATTGTCTGAGAGAAGTGAAATATAATCACCAGAAACCGATCAGGTTCTTCTTTTCGTGTCGTTAGACAGCAGATAATAACAACGAGATAAATTTGTATGATTTAAAAGAGATATTAAGAAATAGTTTCACACGCAACGAAATGAAAAACAATTTTATTTTTATTTATGATTTTTTGTTTAATGTATATTTTTTTTTTTTTTTTACTACGTAACAACTTCGCAAGAAACCACATGTTTTTAATATTCATTTAGGCTTAATAAAATATTGAAATATTCCTTATACCAGCATGAAAGCTATCAGAGCAGCTGTTCAAATGTGACGACCTCGCCTGAGTTGCAGATGTTGCCCTGACTATCATGAAGATGCCTCGATGTTTTAATCATTTAGTAAGCAACCACAGCCCTGGCTAGTAATTCTTAAGCTGTTTCTATTGAGGTGCCCCTTACGAAATTCTAAAACTCCCCACAGTAAGAAATCTCTTGTATCGCGATTGGCGAATGACCGGCCAATTCTTCCAGGGAGAAGCCAGGGAATGTTGTATCCACATTTTTGCGGGATACAAGGGTTTGCTGTAGCCACATGCGTGGTTAAAGGCTGAGGAGTATTTACACGAGAGTAAAAGGGCTGTAGCCCAGGGCGGCAACTTTAGGGAGCGGCAAAAAAATAGGACAAAAAAAAATCCTGTACTTTTCAATAATATCAATATTCAATATTAATATTCAAAAATATTAAGTGTCATACTACAAGCAGAAAATGACAGAAACAAAAAGAAACAGACATTTCCTACATATGAAACACCTACATACAACAATTTTTTTTATTTGAATCAGAGTGATTTGGTTATACCTGTATTTAATTTCTAATACATATCGATGGCTTAGCGCAAAAGTAGCGAATATCCATGCTTAAGCTTATGGATATTCGCTACTTTTGCGCTAAGCCATCGATATCTTCTGCGACTGTTATGTACGAAATATATTTCAATTATTTAAATTAACTTTGATGTTTAATTTTCTATTAAACAACTTTTTACAACATATTTTTAGAATGTGTACTTAAGTTAAGGAATGCATCATTATGGGCCTATATATTTATATATTTTTCTTTTCATACTCTGAGTAAGTAAATTCTAACGAATAGATGAGTTGTAAATCATCAGTAACTTAGCTCAAAACTAAACATAAACATCAGTGTAGTTTACTAGTAATATATTCAGACAGGAGGGTCAGGAGGAAGGGCGGTAAATCTGGCATAGCCCATAAGCGGCAAAAGTGTAAATCCGCCTCTGGTTGAAGAAGTTCAGACAAAGTATTTACCAAGAACTGTGTAAGTAGGTTCCTTCGTATCTGGTAGCAAAAAGTCCTATGAGGTGATCATAGGATGTTAATCCAGATATTCATAGAAAAAATGATCGCGATGATCGTCCTTGAAGTCAAATGAGATTTTCTATAGTTCTTGGTAAAACAGTTTCGCCACTGAATAAAATGTAACTCAGAAAATAAATGTCTCAGCAAAACGATGCAGTTCCGTTGTCAATCTTTTCTGGGTTCAAAATCGTTCAAAGGACATCTGAACCCGTCGGTTGAGCACGACAGAACTGTTGTTCATGTAAAGCCAGAACTGCGATACTTGCATAGATACAGGTGTAGTTGGCCCTACACACCCCAGCATCTCTTCCTCGGACTAATCTCCTTGCATTACAATTAAGTATTGATAGTCTCATCGAATAATATTCCGCTATCAGCTGCGAATAGTTAAGTATGAAGGGATATTTAATGCTTGGAAACTTTTCCTTCCAGCTTCATTGTATACAAAAGAATCTCGACGACCACTTTACTGCCATGGCGATTTCGAATTACCGGACATGTAACAAGACAACTCCGGCAGAACTAGAGGAGTTTTTCAAAATCCCTGAGACATTATTAATAATGTCGAAACCTAAGGTTTCTGGTTTTCAGGACGCAAATTAACAAAGTTCCTCGTAAAAATCTTACGAATTAATAAAATAAGTCGTGAAAGAACGAAAATTAGCAAGGTAAACCATAAAAATATTGCAAATATAAAGTGTACCATTGAAAATACCCGTAGTATAATCATCACTGAATACCGAATTAGTCAAGTAAACTATAAAGTGGGGGGGGGGGGATTGAAAAAAATGGCCTAAATAGCATTTTCTTACCCAACTCAAGATGTTGAGATTAGCGTACAAATACACGCAGCAAGAAGCATCGTTGTCAAACCAAATTTGTCGTAGTATCAATTTCTTAAAATTACTAACACTTATAAATAGTAAGAGCTCTTTTTTTTTCGGATTTGAAGTTCCAATTTTGCAATCTCATTAAAAGAAGTACAGACGGAAACTCTTGAAGAACTGAAACGTAAACTTTCAAATAAAACAACTTCTTTAATAACTTTGAAACTTATCTGCTATGATTCGATTTTTTTGTTTTCGGTTTCTGTGCGCCTTAATGCCCGAATCTTTTAATGGTCGCGAGACCTTGAATGGACGAAAAACTGATCCAACGACTACCAATTAAGAAGCAACAGAAAAATTCATGTAAACAAGAAAGGAAAAAAATATAATCCAACTATATAAATGACTAGATCTCTTTGCTGATTAAGTTCTGGCTATTTTTTTTTCTTTTCTTTTTTGATGTCGTTGTAAAAGTGACGTCATTTAATTTTCTTAAATATGGCCACCAGGATTCGGAATTTTTGATGGTCAGTTGAAATTCGAGTTTTAAATTTAATTGTTTCAACTTTAATATATGGAATGACTATTTGTCAAAAATCGAATAACAAATATAGCACACATTTCCAATTAATAATAAAAAACACATTACCCATAAGTAAGGACGTTTCGATCTGCAAATCATCTTGCTGAAAAACTATAAAACAAAGTTTGTTTGGCAGTTTTTCAGCTGAAGATGTCTTGCAGTTTTCGGCAGATCGAAACGTCCTGGATTATGTAATATGTTTTTTTTGTTATTTTTTTAAATGTGAGCTATATTTTTTTATTTGTTATTCGATTTTTGATTAATTTTATTGTTGGAAGCATCTACTCTTGTTTAGTTTTGTTTTTCATAAAAAAAAAAGCATTTCTATATTTTAAGCTTCTATTGCTAAAGGGACTGTTGCAGTTAACCTATTACAGCATTTACTGCATTTTTTTGAAAATTTCACTACGATTTTTAAAGTGGATCAAAAAAGCAAGTTGTAATAACTTAATTTCAGTTACACAGAAGCAAACAAAGTGAAATTGTGCAACTATCGAGTATCTCGCTTGGTAAGAACCAAACCATTTGACAAATAAAAGAGAATAAAATTTTAGCACATTTTTAAAAGCTGAGTTATTCGTTAACTTTAACCTTTTCAAGATAATTAGTATTTATTTATCTGCTCTTTAAATAAACACTAATAAATTATCAATGGGCGATTTGTCTATTGATAATTTTTGGTCCTAAAAGCCTAATTCGTGGGTCTAACCTCTACCATTCAGGTCCTCGAGTTGCGTTTATGGGATTTATAAAAGAATAGAACCCAAAAGACTAAAACTTGGCTCTCCGCATTTTAGCCATTCTCTAGGCGAACATACTGCTAACAAATTGGAGCGATGCAATATCCACTGGTTACCTGTAATTTCAATATCAGTTTACGAATCATCACAGCGAAATATGAACTCTTCGCAGAGTCAGCGAACTCTAGCTTGTGAACTTATCTACGAAAGCCATAAATTTAAAGATCGCATTTTTAGACTATAAAAGAAAAGTATTCAGACAATAATATTCAACTCCAGACAACTTTTTGTAGCTCTTTAGGAATTGCTTTATCGTAAAAAGTGAAAATACAAACAATTCTCATAACAATTCACAATAATTACTCTTGGAAGAGTGCAATATTAATGCGAAAATTTTCCAGTTGTAATGAATTGATCCCTACGAAAAGTTTTGAAAGCATAAACAAAGAGTATTACATGATAATTTCTTAACAAGTCACCAACATTTTACTCATATACAGTAAAACCCCGTTATTACGCTCCCGCTTATAGCACTATCCCGTTCTTAATGCTCCTTTTGTACGGTCCCTGGAATTTTCTATATAACTCTCTATACTTTTACCCTCTTATAACGCTTCAAATCCCGCTTGTAGCGCTTTTTTATATCGGAAATTTTGTATCGAAAAGAAATGTAACACTGTAACGATTCTTTTCTTTCCCTGGTAGGAGGGAATCTTCGAACTCTTTGAAGCGGAAATCCCTTTCTATAAGTGAAAAATTGCAAATTCTTCGTAAGTACGACGAGAATTCTACACTAAATCAGAAGGTTTTCGCAGAATCTAAGAATTCCCTGATCCAGTCTGAGAACAATAATAAAAAATAAGAATGGAATTATCAATTCAGCGAAGGATGGTTGCAAACGTAAAAAAGTAGTGTGGAAAATGTGAAGATGCCGAGGAAATTCTAATTGAATGGATTCATCAGTCCCGTGATGCATCAGTGCCATTAAATGACCCAATCATTCAAGAAAAGGCGCGTGAAATAGCGGGCAGTGCACTAAAACTGCTCCGAAAATATATTTGTATTGCTCCTAGTGGAGTATCAATTGATGTTAATAGTTTCTTGAACCGCATTGAAAATGTCGTAATTTATAACAGTAGCATACACACGCGGCAAACCACAATCAAAGATTTTTTTAATAGGAAATAAGCTCACATTTGCACTATATCTATTTCAGAATCAAGTATCTTTCCTGTAAAATGGTGTCTAAATGTTTCCCCATCATATAAATCATTCCCCGTTTATAGCGCTATCCCGCTTATTACGCTTGTAGGTCACGGTCCCTTGACGAGCGTAATAACGGGGTTTTACTGTATATACACTTAAATTTTAAAGCATACTATCTTGAGTAAATTTTTGGTTTCTTTTAAGAAACTTTCTTACAAAACAAATTGTTTGTTTTCTCCATCCCATAGACATGGCATCAGATTGTTGATTTGAAACCTTCTTCCTTTTAATTTGTAATCGTTATTAACGAAAATCCATCGCGATACGGATCTTAATGATCATAAGTGCAGGCAAAAAAAAAAATCAAGGCGATCGGACAATCTCTTGTGAGACTTAGCTCCTGTGAATCATCCTTATGTTTGAGCGGAGGAAGATAAGAGCGGAGCTCCAATAAACGCATTCAGATACCGGATGAGAAGAAGAGAAAGGCACGAAACCTGAACTGCATTGGAAATAATGTATTTTCATGGGTTTCCACACTTGCAGTTGAAATTACACTGTTTCTCAAATCTTTCTAACCAAGGTCTCTGATAAATCTTAGTGCTTCGGAAAAGGAATGATAATGATAGCGAAAAGCAACATATGTCGTGATGCAACTCCTTAGAAGATGTACAAAGCAAATTCAGATAGGAATAATTACTTAACAGGGAAGTCCCATCGCTTTTAAATTATTTATAATATGAAGCGTTCAGAAGTAAAATTGGACTTCAAAATTTATGGAGACGTCTTTTTTTTTTTTTTTTTTTTTAATGCGTACCAGTCCTATTAGGTGTAATTTATAATAAAGTATACGTGTAGTATAAGTTCTATTAGTGTTCATCTTAGAGTTTAGGAAAAGAAAAATCGATATATTCCAATTTACTTTTTTCTGAATTAAGTCGTCAATTAATTGTAATTTGATAACCTTTATAGTATTATGGTTAGATTTCGCCCAATTAAGTTGATTAAACAGTTTAAAAACAATAAGATTTTCTTGTCTTAAACCAAAACCATTTTTTTTTATATATTAATGCAATGTAACCAGTTATTTCTGGTATTTATATCAATATTTATATTATTTTTTAAACTTTTTAAATAAATAAAAAAATTTAATGTAATTTTGTACATGAATTTCTCTTTTATTGTTAAAATTTTTATTTTTTTCTAATTTTATTTTTTTCCTCAATAGATTGTTTGTTAAAGTTTAAATATATGTTATTTATTACTAAAAGGGGACCGTCGCTTCGCTCCGGAATCCTTGCATGTAGAGCATTAAAAAAAAAAAAATTTTTTTTATTTATTTAGCAAATTAATATGCAGATTGGAGAATACACGACTTCCCAGCTCGTTGCGGGCTTCTCCGCTTAACTCAGGTGTATTGCGCGTTGGCACTCACACGGGGGGTTGCCGTAAAAACACTTCATACAAACATTTTCTCAATATAATGTTCTCTTCCAACTTTTATACTTTTCGTTTAAATTGAGAAAAAATTAAAAATTGGCCCCTTTAAAAGGCGCCATCTTGGAAACCAAAAACTTTTTTCGAAAGATTTTTATAGCATTTTGTTTGTCTTAAAAAGATCTACATTTTATCCATTTACATGACCACTCTATCTCTTATAGTTTGGTCACAAAATTGGAAAAACGTAAAGTCTTATGACAATGACAGACAGAATAACTCTTTTATATAATAATAATATTAAGAATAGTATTATCTAAATTTTAATTGTTACACTTCATGCATTTATTTTCTAAGGAACTTCTTTTCTTTTCTTAAAACAAAAAGAGTAATAAAAAAAATTCAATAACGTATTGCAGAAAAGCTTCTATAATTTTAAATGTCTTCTAAAAAAAAACCAAAAGAAAAAGGAAAAGCAGCAAGCGAGAGTTAAGGAGAGTTGAAAATATAAACGATTTCCTTGAATTTTTATTTTTTATTTATTTATTTAAAACATTAATTTGTTAGTTAGATGAGAATCACAGTCTTCAGTAGATCTACTCAATGAAGAAACAACAGTCTTGACAACGACTGTTAAAGAAACTACAGGAGATGTGTGTTAGGCATTACGTAATATCAAGAGCAAACCAGGATGTTGTTATTCTAAACAGCGAATACAAAAGAAAATGAAGTGGACATGACTTGTAGCAAGATGGCAACGGAAATAGTAATCGGATTGCAAGAATGAGAAAAAGCCAAAAAATGTTCACACATTTCGAATGATAAAATCAAACGCTGTGTGGAGTTGGAATAATAAAGAAAGGATGGCAAAGAAATAAGATAGAAAATGGTTAAAAAATGACGATGAAGCTTATTTCAAAATTGAGATAATTAATCAATCAAAAACTTTCAAAAAAAGGGGGGAAGGAAGAAGAAGGAATAAAAAAAAAAATAGTAAATTAAGACATTTAGAAAGGATACAAGAGGATAGTATGTGTTAAATGGGACAGCTAAGTCAATCTTACAGACAATACGGAACAAAAGAGAAGAAGATGGATGAGACGGGCTTTTAATTAATGAGTGTGGTATTTAAGACAAAGAAGGAAAAAAAAAAAGGAAAAGAAAGATTAGGAAGATAGAAATTGAGCAGAGAAAAGAGAGAGAGAGAACGGGAAAAAAAAAAAGGAAAAGAAAGTGAAATTAATTATCCTGACGGCACTTTTAGAAAGAATGCCATATCAAAAGCTATTTTTTTTTAATTTTGTTTTACGTTTTACCAAATTATGCCAGATCGTGTTTAAAACAAGAGAGAATTAATCAGATTCGAATGGAAGATGTTTAAAATGTGTTTTATTGTTCTGAATCGAAAAAAATAGACGGAAACAAATATTACATTAAAGAATTTCTGCTAATAAAAGAAAAACTGATTTAGGAGAAAAAAAAAAGTGAAATCAGACTTATAATAAAGTCAGCTTCTCAATATAAAACTTCATTAGGATAAAATGATTTCATTTTACTTGTTAACACCAATAAGTAAATAAATAAATAAATCTAAAATTTCAGTTAAGCCTTTTTTTAATTATATATTAAAATAAAAACTACTAACACTCTCGAAACATTAAAAAATATGATAGGGAAATATGATGATAAAAGTAGAATAATAATCCCATATTTAAACAACAACAGTTGGGAATTAAAGAAAATTTGCAAAAGACATGGAATAAATGTAACATTTGAATATCAGAACAAATTGAAAAATATCTTATGCCATAAAATAAATGAAAATAGTAAAAATGCAAACATGGGATTAATTTATCAATTAGAATGTCTAAATTGCCGTAAAATTTATATTGGCGAGAGTAAAAGAACGACCCTTGAACGAGCAAAAGAACACATTTACTGTATTAAAAATAAATTAGACTACAAGTCTGATGTAGCTAATCATTGTTCTCGAACGGGCCACTGGATTAACGATGAGGTCAAAATTTTAATGTTAGAAAAGGATAGTAAAACTAGGAAAATATTGGAGAGCTTCATAATAAGAAATACAAAGAACTTAAATTTCAATAAAAGTAGTGGCTTAGAAGTAGAGAGTATATTTGTAAATTTAGCCAATGAAATGGTAAAAAAATGCTTCAAAGGAAACAAAAAAATCTGTAATAATTAAGGAATTCAATGAAATGTAAATTATCAATTATTGTAATATTAATAACAAATCTGTAATAATTAAGAAATTCTATGGAACGTAAATTATCAATTATTGTAATATTAACGTGAGAATGTAGATGTTATTGCATTATTGTGATTGTTGATACTTAAATAAGCAATGTAAGTTCACCTGAATTCATATTGTTATCAAACAAACTTGAAGAAGAAAGCAAGCAAATATGCTTTCGAAAATTCGTTGGCATTAAAAATATAATTTTTTAA
>JAFIDM010006943.1:31972463-32010076 GCA_023159025.1 Thereuonema tuberculata | reverse complement strand
GTTTACTCATTTCTTTGAATCATCAGGCACGTTAAACTTCTCTTCCTTCCTTTTCATCGACTTTGGCCAACTATGGACCACGGGCTAGCCCTACCTGACAACGTCAGGGTGAGGCTAGGAAATTCCAGAAGGGGGACGAGATTCACATCTCGTCCAGAATAATCCTGAGATAGTAAGTCCCAGGGGAGAAACGGACGAAACACAGAAGAAGAATAAAACAGCCATGCCAAGGCCGGGATTCGAACCCGGGTTCCGACACATCGGCCACACGGCAGACCGCCGCGCCGTTTAGACCGCTCGGCCATGCCGGAACGGCTAAATTTCTCTTCATTTTAAAGGAAAGTTTTTTTATTTCTTTTAGTTTTGAAGAAGGAGAGGAATTCTCTTATCCTGCTCCACGATGATGATATTGTGATATTTTATACCGAGAAGATTTATTTGAAGATGTTTTTTAGTATTTTAATATAAAAAGTGTTTTTCATGTCGTTTAATCTGTCCCCCATCCCATTGCATCGGAAATGGAAGAAATGTAACATTTCGGACGTGCGTTTTTTGATTGGAATTCATGTTGTTTGTAAACGTCTTCCTAAACGGAAAAGGTTGAACAATAACCTAATCCCTCCTATTCCAAATTCTTGGATTCGCCTGTGCTGGGATACGTCTTCACCTTTCATTCATTCTATGTAAGTATATGCTGAAGACATTAATGAAATTTAAAATGTGGGTGCGTTATAGTATTTATATTAAACGAAATTACAGTGTTCATACAACATTTCTGGAGCGAAACCGTCATTTCTTTTAGTGCAGTTGAAGATAAATGTAATTTGATGATAAATCCAGAAGAAATTCACTTTACAAATATTGAGACTTTTTGGGAAAAAAAATGAAATTCAAGTGCTGAAAGATCAGCTTTCTTTCCTTTATCAAAAATTTCATAATCAAAATTATTGTATAGTAAGAAGAATAGCTTTCTTTTTCGTAGCAGTAGGAAGCATGCATTTTAATTCAACAGCCATAAAAATGATTGTCCATCAATCAGAGGAACTTCACATGCGTTTCAACGTTGCATTACTTCCTTTACTACCTTGTAAGTATTCTGGATATTATGAAATAACAGAAATTACTCATGCGAAATTTCAACGTTAACGAAGATTATAAAACTGCGCTCTAACTAATGATCATAAATAACGGTCGAGTTTTCATACAAGCTCGAGGTCGAGTTTTCAGACAAGCTCGAGGTCGAGTTTTCAGACAAGCTCGAGGTCGAGTTTTCATACAAGCTCGAGGTCGAGTTTTCAGAAAAGCTCGAGGTCGAGTTTTCAGACAAGCTCGAGGTCGAGTTTTCAGATAAGCTCGAGGTCGAGTTTTCAGACAAGCTCGAGGTCGAGTTTTCAGACAAGCTCGAGGTCGAGTTTTCAGACAAGCTCGAGGTCGAGTTTTCAGACAAGCTCGACTACGTACACTACATTGTATTAGGTGTCACATTGTAATAGGTGTCAACAAGAAATTTTCTGCTAACGGATAAGGAAAAGAGACACACTTATTTTTTTGCAAGTCATTTAACTTCAAAGTAGATTAAAAAGTGAATTACATTATTGATCCAGTACCAAACCAAACCTGTCGCAATAAAACGTGCCACAGCATTTCATAAGACTCCACGGATTATAATATCAGATTCTTCGTTACGGTGCAACATTGAATATCTGCAGATGGATAAACTGAATTAGCTTAATATTAGAAGCTTGACATTAACGAGTAGAAACACATCATTCTATGCAAAAGCACGTTACTTACCCCAGAAGAACGAAGAAGTTGTCCTTGTTAAAAGATAAATTCCTTAGTCAATTTTTTTTACCTTTATCTATTGAATCTTCTGAAAATGATCATCTTATTTTCAGTTTTCGGTCACAGGAACAAGATTGAATAAGATTTTTATAACAAATTCCAACAGCTTTCAGATGACTTTCATAGAAGACTTTCAACATAAGAGAAAGATTACTGAAAACGCGAGTTTACATACTTGACATTTTTATTTAAATTTTAATAATATACTTCGTCACCATTTTTTCCCTCTCTGTGCTCCATAATATCAAAACACACTTTATTTTTGATGAATATTAGTAAGAATTGTTGAACAAAAGAATCAAAATCAATAATATTTTTTTTCAACCGGAAAACTAAAAAATCCTTTTAAAAAATGAAAAACTGAATTAAAATTCTGTGAAACTTAAATTCTATGAACTTTTAATAATGTTATAAAATTTTTTAGCACACGTAAAACTCTCTACAAGTGAATTCTATGAAGTAGCTTAAAATTAATTAAAATAAATAAATAAACAGCTGGATGTAAACCTATTTAAAGTTAGTATTATATTAATAATAATAATAATAATAATAATAATAAATGCCTGAAACGCCGGGAGCCCTACCTCCCGCGACACCAACGGCCACGTAGTGAGATACTTTAACTTAATGAATGCCAAATGTTTTTCGTGCCGTTCAGACACAGCCTTGTGGTCAAGGCGACGGCCTGTCATGAGACTGATGTGTCTGAATTTAGGTTAGAACCCCGGCACCTGCATGGATGTTTACTTCTTTCCTGTGTTCGTCTGTTTCTTCTTACTTTCTCTCCAGTTTGAAGATTTTTCCATAAGGGTTTCCTGAGGAAGGCAAGGAAAAACTCCTCAGTATCTATCCCAAGGTGAGAAGGAAAACTCCCAATTTTGATAATGGTGCGAAACCTTTTTTTGTTCCGATGATCTTTCCTTGTTTGTTATTTTCAAAACTCCCACCTCCATGCTTGGTGCTTGGGACTCTTGCGTAGTATTTGCCCCGTAGTATTTCGATGGATCCTTCTTTTGGAGCGTATTTCCATATCGGAAATGATGTGGTTCCACCATAACGGCGCGCCAGTGCATACCCTACTAGCAATTTACTGTCATCTTAATACCACATTTCCGGAAAGATAGATCGTAAGGAGAGGACCTACTCTGTGGCCACCTCGATCCCAGACCTCGCTCCACTGGACTTCACTCCTGGGGTCATAAGAAGGACCTTATTTACGGTACGGAGGTCGAGTCTGAGGAAGATCTTATTGCAAGGATAGCAGCTGCTGCTGCTCCATTAAGGATGCCTCAGATACAATCGAAAGGACAGACACAGTCGATTCGCAACCGCTGCAGTCTCTGCATCAGCGATACTGTTCAAGGCGGAACTTTGAACATTTGTTGTAGATTGGAGAATTCGGATTTGTGTTTGTCGTTGCAGTACGAAATTGTTGTTTAGTTGCATTGTTTATTTCCAGTAAGACAGTGGTTTTGAAACGAGTGTCGTTGTAGAAATAGTTACAACTCTGTGCACAGTATGTTGATATCAACAAAGCACTAACCCTGCAGACAGTTTAACGTCAGTTGTCGGTTTAATGTGTTGGACACATGCTCCGCTTTGCGAACACCAATAATGTCAAACCCCATTTCCAACACAACGGATAACATCATAGCACGTGACAGCTGCTCACGTGACACTCATGTACGTAACGCCTCAGAGTCCGTTTGGTCATTTAATTTGGATCGTCAATATTCGTAAAATATTAACCTATGTACTAATCTTTTTTTGTTTATTTCTTTTTTGTTGAGCAGTCCTAGTAGCAAACGTGTGGTACACGTCGGTGCTGATGTTTTCATATAAAATTCGAAGGACAGCATTCACAACTTAAACATCACGAACAATACACCAAATACTACGTCTTCAGTCACAACATTAACATTAGTTTTTGTTACATTATCCGTTATTCCGATAATGGAAGAAATAACGTCACTAACTCACTCAATAACTACATACTAACAATACTCCTACTTCCTACACTCAATCATTTGAATAATCGGAATTTCGACCTATGGGTACGCGTTCCGTACATGGAAGTGCATCACTAAAATGTGTACCTTCTCCTCGCCCCTACACCTGTTTTTGATAACTTTCTGACATAGGATTTGTGCAAAACCCTGTATATATATATATATCAGTGGCGTATATAGAATATATTTTCGGGGGGGGGGGGGGCCAAGATTAATATAATTAAGTAGACACCCCATGGAAACCTGTCTGTTCATCCAAAAATATATATATATATATATATATATATATATTTCATCTACAACATTAAAAGAAGAAAAGTTTAACTGAAGTAAGTTACAATGTCTGCAGGTAAAAAACTCCAAAATAACTATGGAGGCAGTGATAGTCTAAATCTATTAGCAAATTTTCAGTTTTAAATTAGCAGTTTCACAAAAGATAAAACAAAAAACAAACAAGCAAGCAAACAAACAAAACATGTATTGTCCTCCAAATGAGAGATGGCCGCCCTGTTTTTGTGAGATCTGCGCAGGCACTTCCCTCTGATTTTATGACAGGACGCCGCCATTACGGTAATCGCTGTTACTTTGCAAAAGAGCATTGTATTTATAAATAATATATATTTATTTATTTATATAAATACTTATTGTTAGCAACTGGTATTGAAATAACGCTAAATAGTCGAGAGAAGTTTTAATTTGGCGTTATCAACATGTCTTTCTCAGTGAAAACAGACGCCGTCGTCCATTGTGACAGGAAAACATAATTGATCAGCTACCGGAAGGGCTGCGCAGTTCAAACTTCCGCCGGTCACCTTTCATTTGGAGGACAATAATAGTGAAGCTCTTTACCTAAGGGCCTAATTTTACTAAAACCAATAGGGATCTTTGATAGCTTAGAAAGAAACAATTTATTAACTATCATGAATACGCTGCTCTTTTTATTTTTATTTCTTTTTTGGGCTCTTAGTACTTTGGATTCAGTTGAAATTTTTGAAAAAAAAAAAAAAAAAAAGTTGCTGCCCTGATCTAGGGCGTGGCATAACCTTAAACCGCCCCTATTATTTAGTTTGCAATGCTTTCTTTTTAAATTTCTATGTTTAAACTTTAATTAAATACAGAAGTAATATCAATACTTTCCAAGGGAAACTCGTCGTCAGAGAAGATATTTAAATATTTAATTGTATCTTATGAATAATAATCAAGGCCAAGAACCTTCTATCACATCAGTCTGAATTCCTGAAAGCCATCAACCGATAAATAAGTCCATAACAATAAGGTGCGTCCCAAATGTATAAATCCACGTTTTTGCTGTAGAGATGGAACAACAGAACATCATTTTTTATTTGAAATTAATACAAATAATGAATGTGTTTTCATTTAGTTTTGGTTTGTAAAACACACAAATTAAAAAAAAAAAAAGATAATAAAAAAAAAAGATAATAAAAAAAAAAAATTTCATTACCCCAATTGTATAAATACAATGAAATGTTCCGATTTTCAATAATTAGTAGCCAATAAAAGTACCATTTTTTAATTGACTAATCAATCTGCCATCTTAAATTTGTTAAAAAGGCAACTTTTTCCTATACAGGGAGAATTAGTTTCTATTCCAATACAACAGGGATTCCCAAACTTTTGACAGTCGATCTCTTCAAACAATCCTTGACCTTTTATTGATTCCTCCATTCTTTTAAATTACACCCGTTCTAAGATTTTGAATGATTTAGTACTTATTCTAATACTAACTTTTGTATTTATTATAAGCGTTCATATAATGGGGCAAGAGTTCATATAATTTTTATCCACTTTGTGAAATGAAAAAGATAAGAGATCAAATTACGAAATGGACAGAAAATTTACCAGAAATTTGCCTAATTTCATTCACGTTTCAGAATTTGGTGTAGTATACAAACACACTGCCATGCAATAATTTTAAAAAGTTTGTGGATAATCTATCATCTTTGTTATATGTTTCGTGCAGCTTATTTGAACAATGTTCACGAAATATCTGAGAAAGATAATAGATTATGTATAATATCCATTAATTATTACATGGCATTAAGTGTATATACAGTAGAGTATTTTAAAAGATTTGTTTTTCAGATAAGCAATATGCCGAAATGTAATAAGAATTTACTGTCCAGTTCTGATTTTTTCCTCGATTTAATTCTCTAATAAACAAGCCTTATAGCCGTTTCTTGTTGCTTTAATCTTTTGTGTGCTTGGTTGCGTTCCAATTGTATAAATCCACGTTGTTTTTTGCTTAAAGAGATGGAACGGCGTGATCAACAGAAAAATATTTTTTTTTATTTGAAATTAATACAAACAATGAATTCTTCATTTAGGTTTGGTTTTTAGAAAACACAAGATTACAAATAATAATAATAAAAAAAAAAAACCCAAAATTTCAGTGTCCCAATTGTATAAATACAATGAACTGTTCCGTTTCATTTCCAATAGTTAATAGCCAATATTTTTTCGGATGACTTGAAAAACCCGTTCTGGGTAACTGGAAATTAAATCCTGAAGATATTTTGCATCAATATCTTCCCAACAACTGACAATTGCAAGTTCGCTGCTATGAGTGTTTTGTTTTCCAATAGCATAAACTGCACGAGCTAGAACCCACCAAACATTTTCAATGGGGTTTAAATCGGGTGACAATGCCGATCATTCAAGTAGTCAACACCTTTCTGCAGAGACCACTCGTATGCCGATTTTGCAACATGAATCGGTGCATTGTCCTGCTGTAAGATCTAGAAAGATTCTCGAATCCTCTCAGGAAATGGAAACAAGTATTCATTTAGAAGGGTCTGATAGTACAATGCGTTCATATTGCTTATCTAAAAAATAAATCTTTTAAAATATTCTATATATACTGAACGCCATGTAATAATTAATGAATTTTATATATAATCTATTATCTTTCTCAGATGTTTCGTGGTATAGTCCGTCTAAAACTGCAAGGCAGTCCCGTTCAGGCGTTGGGACAGAAAACTTGAAAAAATAGGGGTGAAAGGTAAGTGCGAGTAGGGAGAAAGGATTAAGCACAGTGAGGGTGGATTTTTCTGTGGTTAGAAGGGATCTAAATGACTATTTCAGAAGAGCTGAATTCTCGAAAATACTAAAAAAAGGATCACATAAGACTGTTTTTTAATTCCCCAACAATAGACCTAATAATATCTTATTTATTTATTTATTTATTTATTTATTTACTTGGTTAATTAATAAAAATATTTAAATAAGTAATCAAATTTACAAAGAAATGTTATATGAAAAGATTCATATAACAGTTTAATATTCATATAACATTAAAATTAACCTTAACATTAAAAGATTCATATAAGATATCACAACTCTTTATTAAAACTCCAAAATACTGCACCACAGACCAATATTTCGTCTTATTTTTCAAAGACTTCCTCAAGGGTTTTTTGTAACATAATAAAACAAATAAATAAAATAAAAAATAAAGATCAAAATGGAAAGAGAAATAATCTTCTCAAACCTTTGACAAATCAATAAATAAATTCTGTGGCAATAAGTATATCAAATAATACTATTGTCATATAACAATAAAACATTCAAAATATTTTGAAAACAATCAAAAGATTTGAAACTTATTATTATATTAAATGCTACTAACTTCCTGTTATTTAAAACAATACTACTTAAATTTTAAAATTTTACTTAATCTTTTGTTTTTTATCAAAGATTCTCTGAAAATGCTCAAAGACATGTTATTCACTTTCTGCGATTTATCCCTGTTAAAACATATGAAGCAATTTATTAAACAAGATTCTAATGCATATCGTTTATACTCATCCTGAGTTTTGTAAATTACATTCACTAAAGGATCTGGGTTGTGACCATATCGAAAACAGTGGTCTGCCCATTCAGATATTTTCTCATGTTTATTACGGAATGCCCGTACATTCTCAAAAAGGTTTGAGAAGGTTATTTCTCTTTCCATTTTGATCTTTATTTTTTATTTTATTTATTTGCTTTATTATGTTACAAAAAACCCTTGAGGAAGTCTTTGAAAAATAAGACGAAATATTGGTCTGTGGTGCAGTATTTTGGAGTTTTAATAAAGAGTTGTGATATCTTATAGAAGATCTAAGATTTGGAAGATTCATATAACATTATATAACTTTATATATTATATAAAGTTTCTGATAACAATGACCCCATTGGAAAACCTTTTACTTGTTTCAAAATTTTGTTATTATGCTTAAAATATGAATTATCCGTAACTTCTTTAATCAATTCCATTAATTTTATGTAATTTATGTTTTGTTTTAACAATATTTCAGGTTGTTCATATGATACTTTATCCAATATTTTTAAGGTTTCAAAACCTGAATGTTTGTATATATACTCTCCATATCTAAAGAAAAGAAGTGAAATTATAGGATTGACTAACATTAAAAAAAAGGTACTTCGTAACTTTAGTTGTAATTTCATCATTTTTTCTTTTTTATGAATTGATATTTTTTTTTAATGACTAATAAATTGTAATAAAATAAAACAAACAAAAAATATGAGTCATTTAGATCCCTTCTAATCTCAGTCCACAGAAAAATCCACCCCCACTGTGCTTAATCGTTTCTCCCTACTCGCACTTACCTGATACCCTTTCAACCCTATTTTTTCAAGTTCTCTGACCCAACGCCTGAACGGGACTGCCTTGCAGTTTTAGACGGACTATACACGAAGGTACTTGTTCAATACACTGCACGAAACATACAACAAAGATAGTAGATTATCTATAAACTTTTTAAAATTATTACATGGCACTATGTGTATATACTATACCAAATTCTGAAATTATCCACGTGAATGAATTAGACAAATTTCTGCTAAATTTTCTGTCCATTCCATGATTTGGTCTCTTTTGTTATCCATTTCATGATGCGGGCAAAAATTACATAAACTATTGCTCTTCTTATGAACGCTTATAATAAATACAAAAGTTAGTATTAAAATAAGCAGTAAATCATTCAAAATCTTAGAACGGGTGCACTTTATGCATAATATTAAGCTTTTTTTTTTATGCTTGTCAACTAGTCATAATATTTTGTGCCGATCGGCAAGAGTCGTGTAATCTAGGATCCATAACCCTAAGAAAGATTGGTAAACATCCCTTAATGATGAATTAATATATATATTAATTAAAAGAATGGATGGACCAATAAAAGGTCAAGGATTTTTGAAGAGATCGATTGTCAAAAGTTTGGGAATCTCTGTTGTATTTGAATAAAAAACTAAATCTCCTGTATAGGAAAAAGATGCCTTTTTAACACATTTAAGGTTCTAGATAAAAAAATAGAAAAACAAAAAACAATGTACTTGTTCAGTGATTATTTTTTATATATGATTGGTTTATTAAAGGAAAAGCTAGATTGGCTTTAATACAAAATTCTAAGAATCATTTTTATGATCTTATAAGGGGAAAAAAAAGCTCAAAGTTCTTAAACTGTAACTTTCTTTACTTTATTATATTTTTTTTTTTAATAAAGTAGAAATATATTTATAAAAACATTCAAAAACTAAAGGAACTAAGATTTTTTTTTTTTTTTATTTGCGACATAAATGACCTTTACTTGCAGCTGCTTTTTAGTTTTATTATAATAAATGCTAATGGAAAACATTATTGTAATTATATTTCATTGCAGACACATCTGCTTACAATGACCCTTATATGTCATTGTCACAGAAGCCATTAGCATTAATTGTTTCTTGTTTTGTTTTTCCAACCCCGATGTTCTATTGTTTTTAACCTGGTTGTCATGTGATTCATGTGGAAAGATGGCAGGTGTCAGAATAAACAAAAAGCGATGATTGCAATAATAGTTACTTGCATAAAGCAATTTATTTTCAAGACTCCACCATGATTTTTATTTACACTAATGCATATTCAGAAAATAGCTTAATGAGGAACGAATGTTACCTAACAAAAACAACGGTAGACTTCTTCCATTATCGAATTACAGCTAACAAGGCGAAGAAACAGAAAAGTCACACCCAATTCATTAATAATTTCACCGTCCAACACTTCTGACAAGGGACACTACCTAAAGTGTATCTCCCGATTTTGATGAAAGTATTTTCAAAATCATGAACAAGGACAACTATTTTGTATATAATTGTTCCATGGACCTTTTTTGTAAGTATCGACATATGAACATTGTTTTCTGTTTCAGGAAATTGTTAATAATAGAAAGTTGTGTTAATATTATTTATTATTAACAAAAATGTATATAAGACATATAACAAAATATGAATACTGGTAGCATGTAATAATTTGATTATTCAAAAAAAAATCGCTAACTTATTTATTGTAAATAGGCTTGAGAAAGAGGGAACACATATTTCCCTCGAAAATTTGCTTTTTAATAATAATTGTAAAATATTACATTTAATTGTGAGATGTTGAAGATCTTTTATTACGATAACTATTTTGTCGGCAGTCATCAGCGGTAAGGTGCTTAAAAATGTTTGATTTTCCTAATATTACTATTATTCACAGGTATCATCTATGTACAGTCATAGAATTTGGATATTGCGTTGTAGACTTCACCACTCGTGACTATCCTCTTAACAATTGAAGACTGTAATAGAGAATATGGGGTGAAAAATACATCCAATGAACGTATTATATAGGCTTACGATGCCTAGAAGACAACTAACACCACAGAGACACCCATCAATGCTCTTGAAAATGAATTAAAAAATCAAGATACGGATATAAACCTTCATCAATGCAATAATGTAATCCCTCATACATAACCAGTTTTCTTCATCTAGATTTGTAGATATATAACGTATAACTGAAATGTGCTATCAAACTTAAAGGTTGTATTCAATCATGCAAAACAACGAATAAATGTCATATAAACATGGTTCTGAAAATGCTTTATTTCTAAGATATGAACGATGTAACCATACAGAGTGTTGGCCCTACAATCGCTCACTTTCACAGAAAGTGCTTGAAATGTCCTCCACCTGCCGCAATGCACGCAAAACAACGTCGTTGCATCGACTGCCGAACAAGATCGAAGATGCCATGTGCACGTCGAATTGTGTTGCACCCATCCACTATACGATCATGCAGTGCATGGGCATCAGGAACCGGTGTGGCATACACTAATGCTTTTAGATAACCCCAAATTATCTAAAATATGAAAAATTCCAGAGGGTTTTAAATCAGTGGAACGATCAGGCCATGCTGTTGGCCCCCTCTTCCAAACCATCAGTCAGAATAACGTTGGTTCAGAAGTCGTCGGGCTGTAAGGCTGAAATTGTTACATCGTTCATATCTTAGAAATAAAGCATTTTCAGACCCAAGCTTATATGACATTTATTTATTGTTTTGCACGATTGAATACAACCTTTAAATTTGGCAGCACATTTCAGGTACACCCTGTATTTCAGTATGCCTGGTTTAAGTGTATAAGGCTATATTGAAGAAGGGCTTTCAAGCTTCCACAATCCAGTTGAATTCTGTTTCTCTATTAAAGAAACTAGATGCCATGACTGTAAAGAGTTTCATTTTCTGCGGTTGGTGCAGGAAATGTGTATGCTTCACTCACTTTTATACTAATTATCGTAATTTTCAACATTATGTACAGCTTGATCACTTAATTAAACTATTTTCTCAGGTTCTTTGATTTTTTACCAGTTTTCAATAAAGTTCTACATTTTTGGTGTAGCACATTGCCCACAAAACAAGTGTCGCTGTTCATAATTTTGGAAGTATTTTCAGTGATGAGTGTTCATAAAAATCGATTTATACACTTTGGTTTGGTGTGCAGGGGTGGGCAGACTTTTGTAAGATAAGGGCTACCTCAAATATACTCCAAGTGTATATCACCTTAAGACTAAAAAAAACGCCAGCCTTGATTTCTGGCTTTATAGTGCAGGCCCTGGGAGAACTTTTCCTCCATAAATCGGAATCTCAGTGATCGACGTTTTGCCCATCCCTGGTGTACACTGATCGGCGTATACATTGTTTTATTGAAAACATTATGTAGATTAAATAATACAGCAAAATTTCTTCTTATTCGATCTTCCCCTTTCCCCTTTTGATTTAACTATGCCTTTATTGTGAACTCAGTCACCCACCCCTCCTCCTCTACTGGTCAAAAAATTAAGAAGTTTACTATTACCTAGTAGGGTCTCCTTTGTTACGAGTGACGGCATACATTTGATGCGGCACTGATTGTAAGAGATGCCTGAGGTCGTTTAGGTCTAAATATCTTACATCAAAATATAGGCCTTCTCTTTGATCGTTGATGGCAGAGAATTTCGAAGCTTTACAGCCCTTTACAATATGTTTACGATGCTAGAAGGGATTGAGGTCTGGAGATTGAGGCGGCCAGGAAAGATGACAGAAGTCTTCTCCTCAAACCAGTCTTTCACAACTCTGGCCCGATGTACAGTTGCATCCATTCTTGTAAAACTGAAACATCGCATCGTTCACTTGGTCAGCTATGGTATCCAAATACTTCCTGATAACATCTTGCTCTGTTCTAGTATCAATTGATCCATCCCACAGCAATATAGTACCCTCATGCCAAATTGGTACCTTCAAATCCTTGGATGATGTTCATAATACACAATGGGTATAAGGCTTCATGAAGTTCTCTTCAAACTTCCCGCCTTCTATCGGTACGTATCCTCATGTGTAGGACTCATCGATCATCATCATCTCTTTTTAGTGACCCACATAGGGGTTCCTGTGTTTGTCCTGTACGTGCGTCCGTCCGTGAATGTCCCCTCCCCCCCCCCTAACAACTCCCGAACTTCACCATCGTGTTCAGAGACCCAAACACCGTAGGAATGCCTATCCGGAAAAATGCGGACAGACTCGACTGTGCCTCGAACTGTCATGGATAGATAAAATAAAAATATAGACTGTATAGTAGACACTCTAAACTAAAGCATATCCAAATTTCAAGTCGATTGAGTCAGTATTTGTCCAAGAAATAATTCTCAAACTTCACCTTTTTCCGGTGGATAGTTGGCTGTAGTTGCGCGGCAGATAATCTTCCAAAGCTCCATAGGGGAAGTTTAAGTTTTAAGGGTCCCCTTTGTGCTATAGCACAAATTTTTTTTTTACTTGTTTCCGCTGCTCTTAATGTCCAATCAGAACGTTCTTGGTACTAATTATACGCGTATTATTTTGTTTTTTGTTGAGATCAGTGACTATCCCTTCGGGAAAGATCGTCGTCGCTAGATCCAGTTTCTTCAACTCTCTGCGAATGGTCCGGGTCGAAATGGGTAGATTCCAACCTTCTTTGAAATCAGATGTCAGTTGTGGCTACATTGGAAACCTCTTCCTCCGTATACTCCTCCTTAGAACACGATGTCACGCTCTGCAAATATGACTTTCCAATCGCAGTATCGAAGATGTGATACAAAATCTGCTTGTCTTCCAGTCACTGAAACGTTTGAGATGGTTACTTCTTTTATTTTTTAATCATGGTTTTAATATTGGATAGACTGCACCCACGATTAGGTCTTTTTCGAATTCTAACAAATCTTAAATTTTCTCGATTTTTACAGAGAACAACTGCACCCAAATAGGTGGTGCGCTATTATAAGACTTATAGCAACAAGTCGGAAGCCCATTAGATAACGATGCAACGTTATTTGCATACTATCACATTTCGTTACATCTTAAAAGTTCCTAATCTAAAACAACAAAATTACTAAACTATTAAACTAAAATTACTCCTATTATATTCTCCATCTTCTTTTTATAACAATATTTCGATCAGTTACAAATTCATTACTGATCTTCTTTAGGTAATAGGGATAAATCCCTTCTACTACATTCATAAAGATTTAAAGGTAACAATACATGACATAACAATCAATACTCAATAATATTTTCGTATTCGAAGAAGTAAACAATATATGAATGAAGCACATTGTATTACATTAATTTATAAGTTTCTCTATGTTATTCATATTATTTGTAAACGGACTTACTGAGTACTCATTAATTTTGACTCCTTTTTCTTTATTCATATATTTGAAGCTGTTTACAATCAAAGCTTCCAAAATAAAACGTTCTTTATCCTTTTTTATCTCGTACAATAATCAATAACCGGATTAGGATTGTTCTTGGAGCAATCATCCGCCCACTCAGATATGTTATTTTGTCGATTTTTATGTGCTAATATGTGTTCTCGAACAAGTTCTTATAAAGTTCGCCCTGTAGTTTCAAAATACACTTTCCCACAGTCTCTACATTTCAACTTATATACTATCCCCATAGTATGTAATTTCTCATGTTCTGTTATTTTCTCTTCTTTTTTTCTTAATCGAGACATAATTTTGTTTCCGTTAATTTGTATCATTTTGACATTATTTTCTTCACACATTTTTCTAATACTTATATTAGATTCCGTTCCTGGTTTGATTATTCCCCAATATGTTAATTAAAAAATGAATAATCCTAAAAAAATTAATTCATTGTATTCCGAGTGAAGCTCGGCTTACTTTTCGTTTGAAATTAAAAAGGTACTTTACAAAAGCGTTCACACATTCTTTTTTGAGAAGACTTTAACTTCTCTCATACTTGGTTTTATTATTCCAATTCCCTTAATAAATTAAAGTTAGCTTCTGTTACGTTTTTTGACTTTCACGCTATGCTAACCAGACACACCCAACTTAGATTAATAATCGATTTCACTCTTTTTATTATTTTATATTCTTTTTTATTATTTTATATGAAATAATAATAACAACATCACATGTAGTTATTAATTCCTTAACAAGTGAGCTTTCTTAAATGGGATTTAAAAACTGAAAACAATAATAATAATG
This sequence comes from Thereuonema tuberculata, assembly GCA_023159025.1. Taxonomy (NCBI): domain Eukaryota; kingdom Metazoa; phylum Arthropoda; class Chilopoda; order Scutigeromorpha; family Scutigeridae; genus Thereuonema; species Thereuonema tuberculata. The sequence goes on along the minus strand of JAFIDM010006943.1, from coordinate 31,995,383 downwards.
GAGTTTCTTTTTTTAAAAAAAAAAATCATAATTTGAAATAGGTTTTGGTAATCTATTTAATGACCGTTTGTCTTTATAGCTCTGCATTCAAGATCGTTTGACTGCTGAAAGATAATGATCCTGAAACAGTTCTCTCAAGGTCCTAACAACGACCTGTGTATTTCAACAAAAAAAACAAAAACAAAAAAACAAATTTTATTAAATATATCTCATACCAACTGGTACCTTCACATCCTTTAAGAGCGTTCGTAATTCAGAATGCAAAAACCCTCTTTAAAACATACGTGCATACTCCAAAATCGATGCTTATCAATGAAATAGCTATACGATATGCGCCAAAACAAACGATACTGAAAATCACAAACCTTTGTTGCTCATGCGCACTACCTGATCACCTATCGAACGTCGTCATGGAAACGTAATAGCATGCTTATGTTGCTTGAAGCTTGGTAGATGTTGAAATGATATTAAGAACGGAGGAAAAACAAATTATTGGGGAACATTATTTTCGCTCGTACGGAGTTGGACGTTCAAATGGACGTTCAAATCGAGAAAGATTTCAAAAATCACCATCCATAAACATTAAAAAATTTCGTTCGACGGGCAGCATTCTGAAACAGCGCAAAGGTTGCACCGGACGTCCAGTAACAGTGACAACAGATGCGAATCGAGGAAGGCTCCTCGAGCAGATGTTACAGTCGCCTAAAAGAAGTCTCCGGATATCCTTAAAACTCTGAATCTTAGTCAAACATCTAAGAGATGAATGTTCAGGAAATTGGTGGTTTTGCCTGTAAGATACAGACCGGACAACGTCTGAGGAATGCCTACAATGACGCGAGAATCGATTACTATGCGATGATATTAGCGGTGACGTACGATGATGAAGAGTTCCTATCAAATGTCTGGTTTTCTGATGAAAGCTTCCCATATCCTTCTCATTCACCTGATCTTACACCATCGGAAGCTTACATTTGGGGTAGGCTGAAGGAAGCCATTTTCCAAGAGAACCCACCGGCAACCATTGGTGGCTTACGTCACAAGATTGCGATATGCATCAGAGGATTGAAGAAACCTGTTTGACACTCTCCGTAAGCGTTACGAGTACTGCCTGCAACGCAACATATTGAACACGTGCTATGTCTCCGAAAACGTGGCTTCCATGCAGCGCAAGCTTCCTCTGCTGTTTGTGTTCTGTATGTCACATACACCATTTTTTATACACAAGTATTTCAGTATCGTTTGTTTTGGCGCATACTGTATTTCCTGAGTTTCTAATCCATATTTTAAGTAAAGAAAGTTATAAATACTGATTCTGCTAAGTCTGTTTGCATTTATAATTAAAAAACAAATTTTAAAATTAAAATTATACGAAAAAAAATTAATTCAGTAGCAGTCTCTCTTTAGAATATATGATATTAATGAAAGCAATTAATGCAACGAAAGCATAAGAGATTTCCATTGTAGGAGTTTAAAGGTGAAATCAGCATTTTGATCAATTATTTCATGTTATTGTTGAGGAAGAGAATTCAGAGGAATTATCCGTGTTTGAAATACAGTTTTTCCAGGGTACGTCAGTCGGTCATTTTGGAATTGCGCTGTACGTATTACTTGTAGTTGTGAAACAGTCACGTGAAAGACTGTAAAAAGTTTTATGCTGTCATTTATATTATCACGAACATCACTTGTCCACATATTTTAAAAAGTAGTTTAAATTGTGATGCAACTATTCTCAAGATAAGATTCTAAATTTACCGCCTATTCTTCAACAAGAAAGACGTTTGAGAGTAAGACAAGGAGCATTAAATATATAATCAGAACAGTCAACGTACACTAGACGTTAGGGTTTTTTGGAACTACAGTCGCAGATTTTAGTTTAGGTACTAGAACCAGTTCGCAGCTTGAAAACACCACTTCTCCGAATCTATTAAAGAAGCAGATGGACCAATGAAGTAACGAGGTCTAAGAATTTGAACAGTGTTTAGTGAGACTCGTTGCTTCTTAGGACCTCTTTCCCTTATTCTGAAATCTCCCTAATGTCGGATATCTGAAGACATTTTATTCATTGGTAGAATGTTGGGCTTAAGACTTGCAGGACATCATAAAATCCAAGGCAGTGAAATTCCTATCGACTGCAGGAGATAGTCTTGGAATTCCAATCACAAATTTTCTAAGAAAATCTTTGTAAGGTTAAGCCTCCTTCGTTCAGCACATCAACATTGCTTACCGTTAATTTTCAAGGTCTCCTGGATTACATTTTCAATTCTTCATCAATTTTGGTCTTCTATTAGTCATTAAGTTCGGCTACTGTCAAGTTTGGAAGAACGAGATGAAACACTTCTGATATGATAACTGATAAAACAAATCTCTCAACCTATTAACTCCTCGCCACCCCGTATAGTAGCCGCACTGATATATTAGATTTTTTTCAATACTTCTTTGTACCTTGCTCTATTTTTTCATAACAGGCATGCATCGCTTCCCACCTTTCTGAACAGTGCTGGAACTCGATTATCTTGACGCAGTCGTTAGCCTTAATATATTAACGTGAGATATTAACGTGAGTTCAAGGAGAACAGCAGTTTCTAAAATGACGAGTAACAGTGACTACTTGAATTTCATTCCGATAAGACTAAACTTCATAATAGATTGATCAATGAAATGGTGGAATCATTGATCAGCAACATGATTTTTGTTTGCAGAGTTTGCAGAAAAGCAAGAAATGTATTTGTATCTGCAGTGCAGTGAAACGAGCGACCTATCATTTTAAAATGGTATATAAATGTTTTTTTTTCATTATCATCCCAAGAACATATTAATTTGCTTATAAAAGATGTATGGAAGACTCCACCCATATATCTAACTCTGAGCCTCCAGGGATGATTCTATATAGAATAATACAGTAAAACCCCGTTATTACGCTCCCGCTTATAGCACTATCCCGTTCTTTACGCTCCTTTTATATGGTCCCTGGAATTTTCTATATAAGTCTGTATACTTTTACCCTCTTACAACGCTTCAAATCCCGCTTGTAGCGCTTTTTTTATATCGGAAATTTTGTATCGAAAAGAAATATAACACTGTAAAAATTCTTTTCTTTCCCTGGTAGGAGGGAATCTTTGAACTCTTTGAAGTGCGGGTATGTGATACAGTAAGTTAGTGCAAAATTTCGAAGCGGAAATCCCTTTCTATAAGTGAAAAATTGGAAATTCTCCGTAAGTACAACGAGAATTCTACACTAAGTCAGAAGGATTTCGCAGAATCTCTAGGAATTCCCTCATCCACTCTGAGAACAATAATAAAAAATAAGAATGGAATTACCAATGCAGTGAAGGGTGTTGCAAACGTAAAAAAGTAAAGTGTGGAAAATATTAAGATGCCGAGGAAATTCTAATTGAATGGATTCATCAGTCCCGTGATGCATCAGTGCCATTAAGTGGCCCAATCATTCAAGAAAAGGCGCATGAAATAGCGGGCAGTGCACTAAATCTGCTCCGAAAATATATTAGTGTTGCTCCTAGTGGTGTATCAATTGATGTTAATAGTTACTTGAACCGCATTGAAAATGTCATAATTCATAACAATAGCACACACACACGGCAAACCACAATCAAAGATTTTTTTTAATAGGAAATAAGCTCACATTTGCACTGTATCTATTGCAGAATCAAGTATCTTTCCTGTAAAATGGTGTCTAAATGTTTCCCCATCTCATAAATCATTACCCGTCTATAGCGCTATCCCGCTTATTACGCTTGTAGGTCATGGTCCCTTGACGAGCGTAATAACGGGGTTTTACTGTACCTGCTGTGTTGCATATTTGCTTACACAGGCAAAAAACAAAGCGAAAAAACAAAGTTTAATAGTCTATACAGAAGCCATAGCCATCTCATACATATTTTATTTTCATCAAATAATGATTTAAAAGAATGTAAAATATAATTAAGGAAAAAAAAAATCAAAATAAGATAGATTGCAGTGATCAGGATTCGAACCTGGGAAATTAATGTAATGTACTGATCACTTTACGATTACGGTTGCGAATAAAGATGAATTTCACCACTCAAAATGTCTGTAAGGTCTTGATAAAGCTCTTGAGTATTAGCATGAAACCGGAACAGGAAGTGAGCGCATTCATGTCTCACAAAAAGTGTCACTGTTGTCAGTCCGACATATTGTTTGGGCTCTAGAGGTGTTGACAGAACGAATTTAAGAACTCTAACTCTTCATACTTAATTTATGGTGTCGCTAAAAAGATGACTTATTTAATTAAAAATTAAATGGATTTCAATTTAGCGACAAGCGATATCTCCAATTTCAATTTAAGAAGAAGACATGTTTAAACATGTTGGATATCTCTAATAGATACAGGCTCATTATAACTATTTCGGTTAAGAGTTACGTTGTTCAGTTATTTTATTTTTACAGAAGTTGGTCACTGCAAGTACGTTCAGTTTAAAATTTCCAGATTATTCTCAAAATTAAACTAAAGTTTTAATAAACTAACATTCACAGTAATTCTAGAACTATAAACACTCCCTTTATATAAGCCTCTTTGCAAGTTACATTGACTTACAACATTGAAATTCTTGCCTTAGTAGCATTCTAATAATATTCAATATCAAGAATTTTTTCACTTAAGTTTATTTCATTTCGAACTGTTGCTAAAAAAAAAAGTAAAAATATCACAAAAGAAGAATAATCATAAACTATTTCTTAACTTTTAAGTTTTTACCTAATAGCAACTTTTTATTGAAAATAACAAAAAATTATAAACAACTATGAATTGAAAGCAATCCATGATTCCAATTGCAATAAAATGTTTAATATTTCTTAATAATTTAAATAGTTAAATTACTCAGCATTCATTTTATAAAAAGTTAGTAAAGAGCATTAACGTCATATTGTTAATACAGTATTTTAATTTATTTCAAGCTCAAAATATAAAACTTTAATTAAAATTTTTAAGTGAATTTTGTTTTCAGACAGCAATGTAATTCTGAAAGCTAGAAAATCTATTTTTGGCCAAAAAATAATTTGGTTTTATAGTTTTGGCTTTCGGTATTCTCGAAACTGCAAAGGGCTACATGATGTCTCATATTTTGGTGACTACTGTTTGACATCTCTCTATTAGGTCACCGCAACAATGGGTTAATTCATTGTTGCGATGATTAAACGGAAAAGAAAGTATATATCAGAATCATTGTGGTATCTAACAATGATCCATAGCAACCTGAGGTGGAAATACATTAACTGACTTTTTCAATGTACATTTACTGTAATTGATATTATTGTTAATTTGAAAAACAAAATGCTCCATTTAAGCAATTGCCGAAATTTCTTTTTATTTAGGTCATTTTTACTGTCTTTTGGGAACTATTTTTCCTTTATTGATAATGAAACTCACAGTATATAAAAAAAAAATGTATTTAAGAGGCATTAATTGTTTAATAATAAATTTAACGTGTGAGAGGTAAATTGCTTAAAGACAATATAAAATCACACAAATTCACAAATTTGAGAAATTACAAATTTTAGTAATATATTTAAAAAATTACACATAACGTTTCCACAATTATATTGAAAATGGCAATTGCAAGTATAACTGCCGAAACTTTTAAATACAGTAAACTCTCGATTATCCGCTTTGCGGATTATCCACGGACCTCTCCTATTTCCATTTTTTTTTTTACTGTACAATAAATTACGGAATTAAAAAAAAAAAAAAAAAAAAAAAAACTAAATCTACAATAAGGTAAACAATAAAAGAAGCTAACAAAGTAAGTGAAGGCAATTATAGACAAGCAATTTAAAGAACGATCTTGTGGGCGGAGCTTAGGCCGGCAAATTACACTAAATTACGGGAGAGCCTTCCCCTTCTACATACAGGTCAGACATATACACGTTCTTCATACACATACACGTAATGTAAATAAAACATGTTAAAAATATTTTTGTGTTGATTTTCGTCCTATTTCGGATTATCCGCGGTTACCGCGCCACCAAATTCCGCGGATAATCGGGAGCTTACTGTATATCTATTACTAAAATTATAATTTCTCAAGTTTGTGTGATTCTATATTGTCTTTAGTATTGTTTTTTTCACTATAACAATGAAATTTTGAAAGATTTACACAAAAATCACCTTCTGATTTCAAAGTTACATGGAAACCACGCATGTTCCTTCTTTCCTTTTTCAAGCTTCTTAAAAATTGAAAAATTTGAAGAATTGAAGTTGTGAATTAAAGTAAATATAGGAATTAAAAATTGTTTAACGTGCTATTTCTTAAATTATATAATTTGTCTACTAAAATTGCACTTACTTTGCTTGAATTAAGAGCATAATTAAAAAACGACGTTTCGGAGTCCCATTTTTTCCCGGACCCCCTTATAAAAAATGGTAACGAAAATTATAGCACTGCAACGCACTGCAAAATTACGGGGCATTCGTTAGAAACCAAAGATGTTAGAGTATTTGGAATAAGAAGGTCAAAATACCTAAGAGAATTTTATGAATCCTGTATAATCAGAACCATGCACAGTTACAACCAGGACCTTTCGACAAAAAATGTTCTAGAATATGGCTTATAGCGCTTTTGTTTTCGTAGCAGACGACAAAATCAATTTACTTGTCAAAGATAGCCACCAGGGCAATCATGGTTATAAAGGGTGAAAGGAAACACTTGACTCTCTTTTAGCTGACGAAACCCGATAGGGAACATGTTCCTCAAATAAGGGTGAATAATTTTAAATTTAAAACTTGATAAGGGGGTCCGGGAAAAAATGGGACTCCGAAACGTCGTTTTTTAATTATGCTCTTAATTCAAGCAAAGTAAGTGCAATTTTAGTAGGCAAATTATATAAATATAGGAATTGTTAGAAGTAATATTGTTAGTAATGGGTAAGTGATTGTTATATGAAAGTATGTTCAGGAGAGTGTATGTGATAGGTAGACATCGGTAATTATTTTAATTTTTAAGAAGCTTCAAGAACGAAAGAAGGAATACTTTCCGAAAATTTGTTTCATAAATATATTTTGTGGAATGTATTTTTTTGTGGAGATGATGTATATTAATATGACAATAAGCAGAAAGGAGATAAGAAAGGAAATAAATAAGATAGACATAAATACTCATGCCAAATTTCAAGAAAACCAATTTATTTTGGGGCTTAAGAGTTATTTGAGGATGTTCAAATTAACTGACTTTACGAGTATCCTCGAGAAAGAAGCCAATTAAAAAAAAAAATCAGCAATTTAAAGATGAAGATTAAAACATAATTGAATAGAATCATGAATTTTGAATCGTTCAAAATTATTGTGTACAAGCTAGCAGTTTTTCTCAGTATTGCCAATATTGTGTATCATATTTCTGAGTGATTTAACTTAAACAATTAGATTTTTAATGAAAAAAATTGTGTAATTATTACATTTACTTATTTTATACATAGCAGGTAAGTTTCTTCGCTTCCTTCAATTTTAAGTAAGAATTTGAGGCTCCAAGTCCAGAACTGTCGTCCATTTTCTAACTCCTGTGTAAAAGTGAAAACGAGGCCCCAATGACAAAAGAGCAATGACGGATTGTAGCTGCGACCATAAACCACGTACAGTTTCTTTATTGTGGAGCGGTCGTTTGTGTCATGTCACAGATTCATCACGAAGCCATCAGAAACACAGTCAACCAACAAACATTTCCCCGAACACTAAAAAGAAAATCGTCCCTGGAACTCCGATAATAGCTGCCATAGAAGCGAAATTGATTTCCAAAGATAAGCAAACCAGGACAATCGGAATTTAATGTCGAAAGCAATAAACTGCTTTGAAGATTTTAAGCATTTTTTTTTTTTTATTATTTGGAAAGAGAAGTTGTCTTCCTTAAAAAGAAGGAAGTAAACTTTGAATTCTAGAACTAACTTATATGAATTCAGAGCCTAAAATACTTCTGCAGTTTCTGTTTAAATTCGTTTTTTATGCCCGAGTCTTCGGCGTTGAGGTAAAAATAGCTCGTCTACTGCTGACATTATTGCACAACAGTTAATGAATTTTCCCATTAATTTACGAATGATTTTCAAAATCTTTCATTACGATGTAGAAGCCCTGAACATTTATTGTCATTCCCAGAGGATCATTGCTCTTTCCAAGTTCGTTCTTTATTAGTTTAAAACTAAACAAAAAAGAAGCACTTTAAAAAGGAAGACGATGTTTTCATTAAATAAAAGGTAGGTTATGTCTTTTAAGTAACGATAAAATCATTCTTCCAAAATAGTCTAAAAACGAATCGAATTTTCTTAAGACTTGTATTGACTTATATCTAGCAATATCCAAATTATGTATTTTTCAATTTCGTTCTTCTTGTTTTTTTCTAAGTTTAATCAATAATAATAGTGCCGCAGGAAGAGCAAGTGCGAGTGGTGCCTCCGCACCAGGTGCCGTATCAACGGAGGCGATGTCGAAACCGGATCTCTGTAAACTTTCCTGTGTTTTTTAACAATTTTCTGATTAATAAAGAAAGCAATTCATCTAAAACAATGCATTAACTTATTTTGATATGTATTACATCTCCCTGACATCAATAAAAAGAAAAAGAGGTGCTGCTTCGCACCAGACACCAAATAGAGTAGCTTCGGCGCTGAATAAAAACTTATTTTACAATAAAATCTTTGTAATTCTGCAAATGCAAAACGTTCCTGAAATTCCATCCTCCTTTGGAAAACCGAAGGTCTCAAAAAATTTCAAATTGTAGATTCAAAAAAAACAAAACAAAAAAAAACAAAACAAAACAAACAGATAATGGACAAAGTGTTTAGTGAATGACATCTGTTTGATGCTGTTTCTCGCTCTTGGGCGGTAATAGAGTTCAGAGTAGTCACCAGTAAACAAGGTCTCAATACGGCGGTCAAGAGGAATAATCATCAGAAAGAGCGTGGTAGCTCCAGAAATTAAAACAACAAATATGTATATATATATATAAAAAAAATGAATTGAGAAATTAATGTGCCAGCTGTTCTTAGATGTCACTTAACAAACACTTGGTCTTTAAACATTGTATGTATATATTTTTTGCTCTTTTGAATACGCAGAGAAAATTCGCTGATGCTGACACATGAATTTCTCAATTCTTTTTTAATTATATATTTGTTGTTCCTTTTTAAATTCTGGGCGCGTCCCTCTTTCTGATGAAACAAACAAAAGACGTTTGATAAAACAATTCGATTTATCTGAGATTTTTATCAGAACTACTACAATTATTTTGTATATACTCCGGCCTACAATACGGAGAAGTTCAGCAATTAAAATGATACCTATGAAGCTTTAAATATTCGATCAATTTTTTATAGTTATATCTAAAATTTGGAAATCTTTATTTGGATAAAAAGGCTAATTCGAAAGGCATAAATTTAAGAATCACAGATTTATTTGTTGAACATAGTTCTACACAGTTCTACATAGAATAAAGAACAGTCTTTACCAGACCATCATCTTCAGCAACAAAACCACAAAAGTTACAGCAACACAAACGACGAAAAGAAGAGTTCGGATAAATGAAGAATGTCTTTCGTAGACTGTTGCTGTTCAGTTTTAAATAGGAGTTAAAATTGATATTGTTTGTTTATTTTATTTCTGTTATTCTGCTAAATTGATAGAGAGCTCTTCATCGAGTAAGGAATAATAAATGTTCTAAGCTATCCGCAAAAGATAGATATAAATTGCTATATATAATAAACCACTATACATTGCTTAATATATACGTTATATAATTACGTAATTTAACATTATATAATTTGATGTCTAAAATATTTTCCTACTGAAGCCTACATAATTTTTACTTAAACCTTATCTTCTTTTGGAAAGCTCTTGCCAAAAAAAAGTTGTATTTTGTTTCTAATCTTAAAGAATCTCGTAAGATAGAAAATGGGCAAAAACCCCTGTGCACTTTACTCTACTTAGATATCAGACATTTTTCAATATGAGCACAGTGTTGTTCTCAATTATTTCATTAAAATGTTAGTTTCACAATATCTTCTCCAATCAATTCACAATTGAGTCAATCAGTTTAATAACTAATACTCATAACGAACTACAAAACTTAAAGGCAATATTTCGTCCTTTTTACAGGACTTTAACCCTTATATCTTGAAAGTTTTATTAAAATATTTGGAATTTTCTAAAACACAAGAACATTAGAAGATGATATCAGGAATTTTCTAAAATCACAAGGACATTGGAAGATTATATCAGGAATTGGAAGATTATATCAGGAAAGGACTTTAAAATTTTAATATTTTTTAAAATTTAAAGAATTAACTTCTAATATTGTTATTTGGCTTTAATAATTTGGGCGTGATTAAGTGTCACGTTCTATTATTGTAAAATTTGTGAATTCTTGAGTTGTGATATTATTGTTTAGTTTAGAAGAAAAATGGCTCGTTAAAGTCCTGTAAAAAGGACGAAATATTGCCTTTAAGTTTTGTAGTTCGTAATGAGTATTAGTTATTAAATGTTATTGAAAGTATTTGAGAAATTAAGTAAGAGTCAATCAGTTCATCAATCATCTTCACGATCTGACTAAAGATAAGCCCTATATTATTCTTCAAAACATCTTCTTTAGTTATTACAATATTTCGTTCCTTTAATCGAGGACCTTCTTCAGGGCTTATTAAAGGAGGAAAGAAGCTTTCTCTTTCCACAAAAACCAAAAGAATTCGTTATAATACTGTATCATTGCATAGAAATGCTATAGAATCAAATATAGCTTGAGATGATTCATATAATTAAGAAATAAAAAAGCAAATACTATTTCAAAATGAATACTACAAAATGAAGCTAAAAGTTTATAAGTATTCTGAATAGCACATAACAGTGTACACGTATGAGATTTTACACAGTTTGAAGGCAAACCTTAAAAGCAGCTCATAATTAATTGGAAAGATTATTATAAAATAAAGTATGATAAAAATAAACAAAAAAAAAAACCACACAAATTAATTTATCCCTTCTCTTTAGATAATAGGGCTAATATTTAGAAGGGCTTAGATATCAGAATCGCTCCTCAAACTATGAATGTAACAATGCTAATGGATTAAATCTATCATTCAAAAAACCTTAGACTGATTTTAATTTTCAAACAAAGCTGGCTAATTTTCAAACAAAGAAATTCTTACAGCAAAACTAAAAATAACATGTAATAAATTAATCCTTGTTTCTAATTCGTTAATGACACTTAACATTGAGGACCATTCGCATCTGAGAGTTGAGAAAGGGGAGGGGCAGTTGATTTTTTGCCGTTTTGCTTCTTTATTTTCTTGCAGAAATTACTGTTTTATTATTATTATTAACATTGTTATACTTACAAGAAGTTATTGTTTCTTAATAAAATATTTATTTTGCTTTTTGAAAACATTCTAAAAAGAAATAATATTTGATCATTTTAGATTTTTTTTTAAATAAAATTTAGAATTTTTGATGTTTGATTGTTGATTAAGTGTACAAAGAAAAATAATGATGTAAAAATTATCAAGCCTTGTTTTAAAAAAAAAATAATTTTACTCTGTAAATTTAGTGAAGTTTTAATTATAGGAAAATCTTCCTAACAAAGGAATCCAACTTTCATTAACGTGTGGAAAATGGGAAACGGTAATCAAAATCCTTTTTACGACACGAGCTTAAAATGAAGAACGTTATTAGTTTATACAGAAGAACTCGCATGAGAATAAGTTTGAACCAATTCGACTGATGACGCCATCTGTTGCTAAGAAATGGAAACTACTTGAAATGGCTGGATTTACTGATGCCTTTCAGCGTTAACGAAAAACGCTTTCACTCAATCACTTCCGGATTCTCCAGATATCTACAGTTTATGATACAGTTCTCCAGAGAGATGTCTTTTGTATCCCTACATTGTCAACAATATCGTGGGTTCCAACGCTGTATAGTAATGCAGAGAAAACTCATGCAGAGGCTTTTAAATAATAATTTAACCATCCAACATAAATGATTTAGGATAATCTACTAAAAACTTATTGCAGAAACAAAGAAAGTATGATTGACTAATTGTAAGAAATTTCATAAAAGATATAAGTACAAGTGAAAAAAGTGTTACATGTCAGCTTAACAGGGGGAAAAAACTACATGGGTTATTCGAGTTCATTAGGATTACCGCCATCTTCGAAAGAGGGAAATTCGGATAACACGACTTTTACGAAATAAGCATTAGGTTTCACTGGTTAATTGAGGCAACCATGGAGGGGGTGGGTGAGTAAGGAGACTGAAGTCCCCCGAGAATCCAAAAATAAAGAAAGAACACGATAATTAAGGCTTTTAGACAGTCAAAAGCAAAGCGACCCCATAATATGCACAATTTTGTAAACAAAATATTATCGGAAGCGACCACTTTTCACCCCCCAACTTCCGGTCAGGGAATGGTCCTAGAGGTCTGAATTTTTGGACGTGTTCACATACGTTTTGATGCTAAACACAATGGTGAAGATTTCGGTCCTATATGTTTTATAGGCAAGCTGTAACCTAGAGGCCGCTAACATTGATTTTGTGCTGTCTGGATGGCACACTCTATAGCGGTCAAACTGTTAGAGATCATCGAATGAAGCCTTCACCATTGTGTTCAGCATCAAAAAGTCAGAGGGGATTTACACTTTTGCCGCCTATGGGCTACGCCAGATATGCCGCCCTTCCTCCTGACCCTCCTGTCTGAATATATCACTAGTAAACTATACTGATGTTTATGTTTAGTTTTGAGCTAAGTTACTGATAATTTACAACTCGTCGATTCGTTAGAATTTACTTACTCAGAGTTTGAAAAAAATACATGCATATATAGGCTCATAATGATGCATTCCTTTCCTTAAGTCATCATCATTAGTATTCTGTCTCATGACAGGTCCATGGCAAAAAACAATAAAATCATGAAGTCTCTTCCTCTGTCTCTTTCATTACTTGATATCTTCTTCTTCTTCGGCACTACAGCCCTTGGTGGGCCTTGGCCTCCATGCCTCTCTGTTCTCAGCTTTCCTCTTCCATCCTCGGATCTCCATGATATGGGAAACGAAAATGGATATCAAATCATTGAAAACGAAAATGTCTTCTTCTTCCCCTTGGGCGCTTTCCCTCAATTTTTCTCTCCAATACATTTTTCATAAGGCTTTCCCCTCTTAATACGTGTCCAATCTAATTATTCTTTCTTCTTTTTAAAGTCTTTATTAAGGATCCTTCTTCATCAACTCTTTTCAAAACTTCTACATTCGTTATCCTATCCGTCCATTTTATCCTCTACATCCTCCTCCACATCCACATCTCAAACGCTTCTAACCTCTCTTCATCTCCCTTCCTCATTGTTCAAGTTTCCGAGCCGTATAAGTTGTGCTCCAAATGTAACATTTTATTAGTCTCTTCCTCAGATTTAAATTCATGTTATTAATAAATAAATTCTTCCTGTTGTAGAATGCAAATTTTCCTTTCCTAATTTTGTCCTTAATGTCTATGTCGCATTTTCCGTTCTCTTGAATGATGCTTCCCAGATGCTTATATTGACTTACTTGTTCTATATTCTCCCTATTCAGCTTCAATTCTAACTTATCTCGGTCTCTAGCAACTCTCATCACCTTTGTTTTCTTTATGTTAATGTTCATAACATAATTTGTACAAGCTTTCTCAAATCTTTCCAATAAGTGTTGCAGATCCTTTTCCGACTCAGCTAAGATTGCCTGATCGTCTGCAAATCTTATATTTTTAACTTGTCTACCTCCAATACTGAGTCCCTTATTCAGACTAAGATTTTCCTTTTTTTCTCTTTCATTGTAATCAAAAGCATCTTTTAGCATTTCTTCTGAGAAAATATTGCAAAGTACCGGAGACAAACAGCATTCCTGTCTTATCCCTCTTCGAATTGTACATTCCTTTCTATTTTTACCATTGCTGAATGTTTCAAATATAATTCTACTATTAATCTTCTATCTCTCCAATCCACCACGTTCTTCTTCATAATTTTTAACAATTTATCCCACTTCACCATGTCAAAGGCTTTGGCCAGATCAATATAGCAAATATACACTGCTTTATTAACTTCTATATACCCCTCACATATAGTTCTAATTGTTCCAATTGCATCTCTCGTGCCCCCTTTTTTTCTGAATCCAAATTGATCTTGTCCCAAAAAATACTCAGCCTTGTTGTATAATTGGTGTTTGAGTATGTTTAGTAACAACTTTGAGGTATGAGATATTATACTTATTGTTCTATAATCACTGCACTTCGTCGGACGATTACTTTTCCGAATTGGTATTATAATGCTTCCCGTGAAGTCTTTAGGCCATACTCCCGTTTTATATATGAGGTTGCATAGTTTCCATATCTCATTTATTCCATTTGTATCTAATTGTTTTAGGAATTCACCTGGAATCCCATCGACTGCTTCCATTTTCTTATTTTTTAGTTCTTTGATTGCCAATTCCACTTCACACTTCAATATATTAGGGCCTCTATTATCGCCTGTTATTACACTTTGCTTTTCTAAGCAAGTTCTCTCAGGTTTTTCGTCTTTTGTATACAAGTCCTCTATATATATAATATATTCTTTCCATATTTCACCCTGTTCTTCTATGTCATAAATCAGTTTTCCTTTCTTATTTTCAATAGGTAGATTATTTTACTTATTCTTTTTGTATTCGGTCAGTTCTTTTGCTCTCCTTAAGTACACATTCTAAAAATATGTTGTAAAAATTTGTTTAACAGAAAATTAAACATCAAAGTTAATTTAAATAATTGGAATATATTTCGTACATAACAGTCGCAGAAGATATGTATTAGAAAGTAAATACAGTGGAAACTCGATTAACCGTCACCTACGGGATCAGCCTTTCTTTATCATTATGGGCAAATTCAGGCACAATGTTTCATATACAACATGTGGGCTCACAATGGTTGCGTCGGCTCAGAAGAAGATCCTTATACATATGATTACTGTATTATTTGCATGTTACTTCAATTAATATCTCAATAATACTTACATTGTAAATTTTTAATGTAGTTTACGTGTGTATTTTAATACTGCAATACTGTTTCAGATTACTATTTTATTTTTGAAATTTTAGCTGTTTTAAATTACTTGCAACAAAAAAAAAAGAGAAAGGAATAAAAATAAAAAAAATTACGTTTACGCAGTCGCACAATTTTTTTGAATTGTAAATGTTCAATTTTCTTAACTAAGTCAATGAGTTAACAATGAGTTTCATTGATCGAAAATACAACGAGTATCTAGAAAGACGAGAATTTCTATCTTTTCATGGCTCTTATTTCAAAGGGCTCTTATACAAACTGATTTACTGTGTCCAGTAAACTAAACTTTATGAACTTATGCTCAAATTCAAATTTTTAAAAGTGATATTTGCTCTTTAAATATTTCAACATCAGATTTGCTGTCATTCACCCGAACTCCTGTTACCTTTGGTTATGATCTCCCGAAAAATTAAAAAAATACACTCATGCTCAAAAATTAAGGATAATTGTGAATCACAGGGAAATGTTGCACTACGCAAAGAAAATCGTCATGAAGACTATTCCGTACTTCTACTGTAATAACCAAAGGCAATTTATTCCCCAGCAGATAAATGAGGGCACAGTCAGCACTACAGTGTCACTGAGCACTTCATAAGTTATAATTTGACATGAAAGAATTATGCGACGTACTTTTTACCACATGAATATCTTAATACCAGCAAACTATTGATGATGTTATGCAGGGTAGAATCATAGGGCGGTTCGAGGCTGATCGAATCCAGAAGGCAGTGTCCCAGACACTGCATGCTCCACAAAGTGGCATTTCGAGAGTCTGGCAGAGGTTCTAACAGAATGAAAATGTCAATCGGCACTTCAGCACAGGACGTCCAAGGAGAACAACGGCAGAATAAGATCATTATTTATGGAGTAGCGAGAGATCTTGCCAGGGACCTTTCAGCACCGACAGAAAGAACCATTTCCGTTACAGATTATTGCGTGAATATGGATTATATGCAAGATGCATCCCGTTGACTACAGCCCAAACAAGAGACTGGTATAACCTAGTGAACAGCATGGACATAGAACCAAGGGACTGTATTTGTTTAGGGACAAGTTCAGGTTCAGTCGACAGAGTGATATCAGCCAAGAACCTCAGACTCAGTACAAACCTTCCAACATCTTTGAACGGGATCATTACGACGAAAATGGTATTATGGTGTGGGGCGGCATCATTTAAGTTCATGTACTTCTACCGTGCATTCGAACGAAGAACTCGAGCAGGCCAGATATAACTCGATGTCATTTTAAAACAATACGTCAGGCTGTTCAGGGGTGCAGTGGGACTCCACTTCCTGTTTATGTATAAGATGCACGCCTTCATAGAGCTGTCGTAGTGAATAACTACCTGGAAACAGAGGATATCCGGTACTTAAGAGTGGTCAGCTCGATCTCCAATTGAACACACGATTGGGACATACTCGGAAGACATCATCATCTAGAACTCTTACGAACTCAGGACAGCATTGGTCCAAGAGCTGCGACTCCACTCCACAAAAACGGCTTGATATTCTTGTGCTGAGAATGCCAAAGCTCTGATGTCCATTGCTACTTAGCTCCAGGAAGCTATTTTTCTTTATTCATGGAGCCACTGGGGTTTGTTTGTTTTTTTGCTTCTGAATTATCGTTTTGCTTGATATCCTACATATCTACGACAATTCGATTGCAATATTGTACTACATATGTCGGAGATAGAGTTAGGGTTATGTTATTAGATATTTAACGACTGGTAGGGTGACAAATGACTTTATCCTTAACTTTCGAGCATGAATGTATGTAGCCATTATTCTGTTCATGTTTTTTTTTTGCGTTCCCCCCCCCCCCCCCGATGACTTTTACGCTTCTTAGAGTATTTACTGCACTGCATCACTCTGCGACGTAAACTCGTGCAATATTACAATCATTAAACCACTAAACACAGCAAGCGAAGCGAGATAATACTAAATACTTATACCATGCAGTAAAAACAAGAGAAGACGATTCCAGCATTTCCACAATAATTATATGTGAGCGGCGCAGCAGAAATTTCAAATCTTAAAAAATGAAAAAAGCAAAAAAAAAACAAAAAAAAAAACAGCGGCTTGGTTAATGAAAACGCAAAATAATCACAAGGAATCCATTGGTTATCCAATGAATTTGTGTATATTTTTTTTTTTTTTTAAAGTTCACTTGTCTACATCATAAAGGGAACCTCTGTGCAAATTTCAGCTTTCTAGGTCCAAGGGTTTGGGCTGAGCATTGATGAGTCAGTCAGAGTGAGTGAGTCAGGACTTTTCTTTTTATATAGGCGGAGGTGCCCCCCCCCCCAAACCTTATGGCTCACCCCCCTCCACATTCTTTTTAAGTTTTTCAAATCCCCCTCCAAAATTGAAATGACAACCAAAAAAAAAACAAACGACTCTTACACTCTTTGCTTTTTTTGAAACCCCCCCCCCCCAAATTTCAATGGCGCAGTCTGCGCCGTGACTCCCTGGCGTGGGCACCCCTGATAGGTAGATATTGCAACACTGCTTCAGGTTACTACCTTACTTTTTTGAAATGTCAGCTGTTGAGATTATTTGTAAAAAATAAATAAAATGAATTTGATTAGGACCACGTAATTTACATTTATGTTGTAACTTAAAATTTCTGAACCGTAAATATTTAATTTTCTCGACCAATTTTATTCTTATCCTCTGATCAAAAATAAAATGGTCATCTTATATTTCTATCTTCTTTATTTTTGTCTATTATTTCGAAAGCTCTCTTTGCAAAGTGTTACCATTTCTTTAAATTTTATGAAAAAAAAAATAAAGAAAAAATATTTATTGTTACAGAGAATTTTGGTTTTTAAAAGTGATATTAGCTGTTTAAAAAACTCGACATCAAAATTTACTATCATTCACCGGAAACCTCATTACCTTTAGTTTAAGTTGACCAAAAAATTAAAAAAAGAAAATAATAATAAAACAAATGGATTTCAACGCTACACTTATCTGATTTTAAAAGTTTTTGACTCACTTACATTATATGATGCATTATCTTCATGTTGTGTTCAAAACAGTAATTGGTTCTTGCACCTTTCAGCAGAGTTTCTACTGAATGAATTCTGGTCAAGATGGAAATTTACTTGTAGAGAATCTAAGAAGAGAAAGAGAATAAAGAGTTAATAACACAGAGAAAAGAGGCAGGATATGAAAGAAACAACAGTGTTTACCTGAGTCGAGTTTTTACCTGCTTATTCGACAAGTACATTATGGAAGTAATGATTCAAAATATTTTATAATTAAGTTATTGTAAATGTGATGATAAATTTCAAAAAATATTAAAGATGGCGCTTGTATCTTCAAGATATTGTTAATAGGAGGATGAGATCTAACACGCACCTCCAGGCAGTGGCGTAGCAACTGCCTGGAACTCCCGCCCCGGGCCCCCAAAGGCGGGAGTTCCATTATTCCACAACCAAAAAAAAAAATAAAAAAAAACGTTGTACAGGGGCTGGTCGGGATACTTGGGTGGATGGGGCCCTAGGCTGACTGGTGAGGACCCCTAGGCTGGCATCAACACAAGTATGAAACAATAAAAAAAAAATTAAAAAATTTACAAATATCAGTAATAATAATTATAAAATTTTTCATTTTTAATACATATTTACAGTTTCATACGTGATTTTGAATTCTTTAAAGCATAATAACCATTTTAACATTTTCGGTTTAACATTTTTTTTAATTATTGTTTCTTTGAACTACTTCAAATTAAAAAAAAAATATATATATATATATATTGTGTGTGTAAACAAAATATTAAGCCTTTTTTTTTTTTGTGGTTATTGTTTTCCTGCTCTGCAGGAATTAGGAATCCATTAGCTAACCAAAGTAAGGGACGATTATGATCCAAACTTGGAGCCCAAATAAGTGCTGAAAAAAAATTGAATAAAAATTTTTAAAATAATTTTTCGCTAATGCATAAGAACATAATACAAAAAAAAAATTATAAAATTTAGAATGTATTAAAATCATACATTTGTTTCAATTTAGCATAAAAATCCCCTTTCCAATGTTGGTCAGATCCTGATTACATTTGAAACATTGAAAATATTCCAGATCTGTGTAAATAACATATTATAAGTTCAAGCATAGTTAT
Source organism: Thereuonema tuberculata (assembly GCA_023159025.1). Classification (NCBI taxonomy): domain Eukaryota; kingdom Metazoa; phylum Arthropoda; class Chilopoda; order Scutigeromorpha; family Scutigeridae; genus Thereuonema; species Thereuonema tuberculata. The sequence continues at coordinate 31,976,200 of JAFIDM010006943.1, read as the reverse complement.
TTTGTGTTTTTAGCCACAAGTTTTTATTTGAGGCAAAGAGTATTTGAATTGAAAAGCGTAAAGATTGAAAGAAACCTGTACTAACCTCCTTTTCTTTATTGAATTTTCCTTCCACTTGTAGGACTGTGGCACTGGTTTCTGAAATGCAAGAACCAGGACTTCCATGTTTTCTGTTTTATATTTAAAAGCGTAATTTGAACACTTCTGATTTGTATAAATAACAACGTTAAGCCTTACAAATATAACGTGCGTTTGAAAGGCCATTTTATCACATGATGTAACTACGTCTACCTTATTGATGTGAATTACGATTGATGATTCGGAATACAATTGAAAGTAGATAAAGTTCAATATCATTTTTTTACTGCCTGGACACCACTGGATAGTGATGATTTGAAGGAAATAATAAATATAGGAGGCTAAAGTACTTTATTGTATCTCAGGTTTCTGATTGGTTGATTGTGAATATTATTTTATTTTATTATTTTTTTTTTTTTTTTTTTTTTTTTTTTTTTTTTTTTTTATAGAATGGATTCATTTTCTATTTATGATGAATATCTTGTTTGAGTGATTGATTGGTTTTGGATTGGATGATTTTTTAAGTTGTTCTAACTTGTAAGATAGAATTAAACGAAAGGCCTCGTTAAATACAGTGCTGTGAAATATTTACTTTTACCCAAAAAATGAGAAAAAAAAAAATATTTTTTTATGTTTCACCCCTGATTTGTTGACTTGTAAGTCTATAATCTTTAAGTAATTATTGAAAAGACTGTAAAAATAAAATAAATAAAACAATTTAAGCTGTAGAGATTTATTTATTTATTTATTTATTTAATCAATTTAATTTTATTTAATTTTAATTTGATAATTTCTTAGATTTTAACAAAACAATATGCTTTTGTATTCTTAGATTTTGTTTATTCTTTCTTTTTCGTAATTAAAAACATCTTTTTTATTATAGTATATAAAATAATAGACACGTATAATAATGAAAACTAAATAATTGATATTATGTTAATTATCAGAAAATTTAGTTCAAAATCTAACTAATGCGTGATTTTGTAATGAAACTGATTTGCAAAAAAATCCCTTCATTACTTTGAGTTATCCTATTAATTACAAAGAATAAAACAAAACAGTAAATAACAAAAAATAGACTTATTATATTTAGATGAAGGTATTATGAATATAAACTGTCCGAAAGCATCGGCAAAAACAAACAAATAAATAAAACAAATCGAAAAAGAGAAACCCGAAACTAATTAGTTTCGATTTCTCCAGCCTTGAACTTTCCAAGAAACAAAAGATTTTTAGGCTAATATTTGATTGATATTTTTTTTTTTTTTTTGTTATTAGAGAATAAAAAAAAATTACTACTAATAATAATACGAAATAAGAAGGCTCTAATTTTGACTTTTCTATAATTTCAATGCAGCCATTCCATCAGTGGTTTCGGCAGAAGTTGTTCCTCTATTAATGTTAACATTTTTAATAGTCGTCATATCGATTAAATTTGGTAAAAAGACGGAAATAAGAAAGAAATATTTACTTGGAAATCACTTAAGTTGTTTTCTTTTGTTTTAAAAAACTTTTTTTTTATCAGTAAACTATTTTTCAAAACAAAAATGAGAATCAAGTTTAAAAAAGAAACAGTGATGCTATTTTGTTAAAAGCCGTCATGTCTACTTTAAAGGATCTCTATAAAACCCAAACCGTTTTTCTAGTTGCAAAGGAAAACATACTCATTTCCTATTTTTCAAAAAAATTGAATTAAATTTTCATATGTGAATGTATTTTGTGATCAATTTGCGATAATTATCGTTGTCAGTATATTTTAATCATATCTTATAAAAACAGCGAAATCTCTCTTAACATTTACTTCGTTTCAGGTTTTAGCGAATTTGTAAACATGTCGGACAAAGTTGTGGACTCGTCATCATCAGATAAACCAAGTAGTAATAATAATCCTTTATCTAAGAAACTAAATAAAATTCTAGAGACTAGATTGGAAAATGACAAGGTAAATGAAACTTCCAACAAAGGACTTGTCCTTTACATATTAATAAATTAGGAAAATAAATTAAGATCGTCCATTACTATCCATGTTTTAATGTACGTTGTAAGCATTACCTTTAATATAAATTAATATGTATAATAAAATGCATTTCTTAAAATAACAACGTATATTTACTACTTTTAATTAAGTTAAAAACTTGGGAAGTATTTATTTTTTTAAAGTTAATAAACGACACAAATTTCTAAATTAGAAATTCTGTTATGTTGAATTAAATATTTCAGAAGTTACCTACATTTATCGGAAATGTAAAATTCAACAGGAGTAGTTCGTTATAAGAACAGTAATATTTACATAAATTTGCATGAATAAGGGTACAATTGGAAGCATCAGCATAAATTGGACTCTTCCTATCAATGTCTTGCTTCGTGTTTTGAAATATTTTTGACTTCTAAAAGTTTTTTGCTTCATGTTCTATTTAAATTAAATTAAAAAAAAGATTTATTTTCGGGATTTTTTTTCTTAAATTACTCAAACCTATTAAAAGATTAAATGAAATAAGTAAAGACAAATTTATGAAATAATTAAAAATATAAATCAATAAAAAAATAGCGAGTTGGGGAGAAAAATATTTACACTCTGTATGAACGTATAAATATGACAACAGTTTTAATTTCAATTGAAATATTGTCGTACATTCTTTTATACATTTCTGTTGAATATTAAACATGACAAAAAAGGATAAACTTTTTCTTCCCCATTGCCCAGTTGCTCTTGGCAATTTTTCTTTAACCTTAAAAAGAGACAATTTGTATGGATCACTTTGGTAAATCAATACTGTAAGCATCCCACATCATATCCATGGAAAAAATTAAACTCAAAAGATAATTAAACATCTCAAGCCAGTTCTGGGACTTGAACCAAGGTCCAGATGTATCAGCCTAATAATGGCAGGCCAGGCTTTTAACCACAAGTCTATGCCTGATGGCAACTCTGAAACATTAATCCAACTCAGTACAATTTATTTTAAGATACTTGTGCAATTTATTTTGTTCTCCTGTATTTAATGTTTTTTGTAATAAAAGAATTGCAAAATGAAAGAAACAAATAATTACATAATTAATAGATTAAAAAAAATCAGGATGAGAAAAAATAATTTTATGAAGCCTTTACATTTGGAAGTGAAATAAAATAATAAAGTACGATTGATTTATTCAAATTTTATAGGACACGTTTGAAGCTTTGAAAGCTCTAACAGCATTCTTCAATGAAAATAATGTTAGAACCCGAAGAAATTTACGTGGTGATATTGAACGCAGAAGTTTAGTAATCAATGAAGAGTTTGTCAGCTGTTTCAAGGAAGTGAAAGAAGTAAGAACTATTTTATAAAATGTATTAATAAAATTTAGCAATATTTGACTAATAAATTTGATTATTTTCAGCAAGGTTAAATTTTAAGAGTTAAAAAAAAAAAAAAATATTCCATTGTGATTCTCAATGAAGAGACCTTACTTTTTTTTCTCAGTATATTATGAACAACCACAATCTGCAAAATGCAATTCAAAACTTGATATATTTTTATTTGATGCTGTCCAAATCATTCAAAATTATCAAAAGAAATTAGAAGTTAAGTGATGTCCTGTGCAACTTCAAGATAAAAAAAAAAGGACTTTTTGAGAAGTTTTAGTTTTTGACTTTTTTTTTTAATCACTGACTAAACTTG
>JAFIDM010006943.1:31944888-31961082 GCA_023159025.1 Thereuonema tuberculata | reverse complement strand
GATGATCTGAACAGTATCAAGAAGAAAAAAGAAACAGACTGTTTCCTTTAATGTTTTTTATGGATGCAAAACTGTATAGAATATATAAGGAGATTATTTTGAAAAACTAACCATGAAATTAATCAGATTGGTTCAATAACATTTCTTTTTTCAGAATATTTTTGAGTGACCTCACTAATGACATCACTAATAATGAAACTGATAATTTCTGCCTTAGAAATAGTGACAAGAAGTGAACCATGAAGCTGACCTTGGGTCAGATTATCATCTTCTGATGATATTGTTTCTTCTTTTAACAGAATTGAAGCAAAGACAAATTCAACTCTTTGCAGTTGAGACATAAAGAGACCATAAATAAAATAAATGTTGCCAAAAAAGCTTGAAAATCAGTTTCATCAATTGCTGAACTAGAAGATCAGAATGATCAAGAGAGCAGAACAAAAGACGACGAGGATTTGAAAAAGAATGATTGAAAGTAGGACAGAACTTAATAAGTGATTGTTGAATGTAAAACAACAAAATGATCAAAAAAGATTACGTAGCAATGATTACCTATTTATTTTAAAGTATTAAACTTAAATAATTTAATCTCTGCCAATAAATGTATGAATTTCAAACAAGTCTGACAAGACAGAAGGATATACATCCTTTAGTAAGATCTACAAGAATGAGACGTAAAGTACAGCAGGATGGTGAACTCTTTTAAATAACTTAAGAGAATTTGGTATGAATTAAACACTAAACAGGAAATAATCAAAAGACATAAGGGCCTTGAATGCTTGTGGACAAAATATTCCCCTCGAAATATAAAAACAACAACAACTGTAGATATTTTAAGAACTGTCTTTAATTTTTTTTTTTTTTTTTACATATATTTAAAACATACAAAAGTATAGAAAAACATCAGACTCACTGTCTTTGTATACGGATACAAAAAATTCTTCATATGGAAAATGCAACCCTCGAAAGAAATATCAATGAAGAGAAGTTAAAAGAATTTAATTTCTAAAGTAGTATTTTAAAATTAAGAAAAAAAAAATAATCTTGTACATTACTTCCTTACACTAAAGCTTACAGTCATAGGATAAGGAACCCTGTGGCAAGAAACTCCAAATAAATACATAAAACCATGCTGTAAAAAAAAAAAAAAAGTAGTGCATTTACAAAAAAAAAATTCTATTTATACAGTAAGAATTGTAATTAATGGGGCTTCTTCAACAGGTAACATTTAAATGGAACGCTATGCTATTGTAATCTGTTGAAAATGTGGCCATATTAAACATGAAATGTGGCCATATTAAACATGAAATGGAAAACCTTTTCTGGAAGATCAGAAATTGCAGTTCAACAAATACAGATATCAAATCCAAACTGCTTTTCTTTGTATTCCATGAATTCTGATATTTTTAAAAAATTCCAACTGTATCAGTAAATATAAAATTGGTTAAAAACCAAAACCATAAGTTCTATATAAAAAAAAAGAAAATGTCTTATTAAAAACTTTACAATATACACATGTATTTTATTTTTATCTGAACAATAAACATTTATATATATATAAAAAAAAACTACTGTAAACGTTTCATTTGCTTCACTAGGAAGAAGGTATAGGATTCTTTTAAAAACTTAACGAATATTTACTTATATCTGTTTATCAAAATATACTTTAGCCAAAAATACGGTAAGTTTTTTTTTTTTTTATAACCTTTTTATTTTCATAACATTCCAAAATATCGTGGATCAGAATATTTCTGTATTTTTCTAGTAATCCTATAGGCACACGGCATATTTAAATCAACAATGGAAAAAATCCTTCCGAGAAAAATAAGAATTCTAAAAGAATCTAAATACTTTTCAAACTGTATTTAAAAAATACAACTCACTGCAATTCATTGACAATGCCAATAGTAAAGGCAAGATAATTCAAGTTTATGATTATTATTATTATTATTTTTTTTGAAAAGGATAAATATATTGCAGTAACATATATATAAGCTTTTGTTGGTGATTGTAGGTCAATCTGAACCAACAAAACAATCTTCTATTAAAAAAAATACTGATTGTAGTTGTCAAGAGTATACATTGGCTACAAATAAAAATTGCTTCTTGTGATTATGTGGCCAGTAATGTAATTGTGACCGATTTGTAACTCTTCGCAGCTTACAAAAAGATCTGTGATATGCTTCTGCACTACATCATGTAACTGGTAATAACATAGAAAATTATTATTATTTATATGGTACAATATAAATTGTAGTTATTGATATTTTCTTTGTAAAAAAATACTAATATTTTCTTTATATAAAAAAAAATAACTTTGTGTCTTTTTACTTTTTCTTTTCCCTCAATAGAATATAACCAAAAACTTCATTATACAATTGGTATAATAAACAATTGGCTGTTAGATTCTTCTTCCTATTCATCTTCAGTGTTACTTTCTTTGCGACTAAAAAGTCTCAGACGCCCAGAATGCTGTGTTGCACTGCTGATCACTTCCATCCATCTAAAACATTAAAAGTATAAGTACTGTTATAATAATAATAATAATAATTAAAAAATTGTTTTTATGAGTTATTCAAATTATATGAAATAGTTAAACCCGACATTTAAAATAAAATCAAAATTTTACTAATTCACTAACATATTTAGTACATGATCAGTGTTATTCAATATAAATACAAAAAAAAAAAATCTTTTTTAAGAAAATAACTAGTATAGCAAACGTAATATTACAATATTTACACAATAATAACATAACTTCAAACACACTTTTTTTTTATAAATTCAAAATTAAAGAAGAAACAATATTTTTTGGCTGATAACTTTCTCTCCTCCTACAAAAAAAAACAAACAAAAAAATCTCATATCCCCACCTTTTGGGAATCAGTGTTTTAAAGTTGAAAGAAATAACTACTCATTGAAAAGATTATGAACTCAAAGATAAAAACAAAACAACATTTGTAAAATCATTAATTATTGTCATATTACCTCAGTTCACTTTTTTATAGCTAAATATTACAGTAGCCAAATGCAGAACAGAATTCTTCAAAACCAATCTGTCTGTCATCAGTTAAATACCCCACTCAACACAGAATAATGTTTAAATACTTTCTTGTTTGATATATTTTGGCTTCAAAAAATACAGCATTTTTCCTTTCTGGTAGACAGTAATTACTGAGATGATGACTTGATTTCTTATAATTTATAAATTATTCTATATCAAACATGTTAAAGTGTCCCACTATAGGCCTACGTAGGCCCTTGGGGTCGTGGGAGTTAAGGTTTCTCATGTTTTGTGACCAATGAGACTAAGTTGATGTCAGGTCGTCAACCCAATGCAAGTCTACCTTTCACCCCAGGAAAGAAACCTGGTACCCATTTAACAGAGGGCTGGGTAAAGCCTAGGATCTTTCTAGAGAAGAATTCAGCATGGAAAAATCCCTAACTACCGGTCGGATATCAAACCCGGTTCCTTCTGGTCGCAACATCAAACATATATTCATCCAAAATCCCCAGTCACAAAAATCTGATACAAATGCTCTCGTGTTGTACTGTGACTGATTTCTGTATCATGTTTTATGTTACCTTCCATTTTCAAATGAATAAAAGCTATGCACTGCAAAGAGATTCATTTCTATTGTTTATAAATAACTTGCTCCTCCTTCAACTCTAAATAGCCTTTTTTTTCCCCCTTTTCTCCTGAAATCCAACTCAACTGACATTTGCCTTTAAGTTTGGGTCAATATGATGATAATAATTTCGAAGCTTGTTTTTAGAAACTTCTTTAAATCTTTAACAACTTAAATAATTATTTTATGTTACTACAGTAATTATATAAAAAAAGTAATTAAATAAATAAACAAACAAACACGATTTCTAAAATGTTCTGAACAACCCTTTAATGATTGTTTTGTTATAAATCAGCTTTAAATTATCATTTTATTAGAGGTTTGTTTTGAATCAACATTTTGTGAAAAGGTGTGTTAAGATCCTACCTTCCAAATGTATATTCACTTTCAGCTCTAAAAAAATAAACATGATTCTTGAACTGAAGCTTGAAGACGTAATCCTTTGTAATATTATCATTCTCATTGGGTGTGCTCACAGTGTAGCCAAGAAGGGGAAGACTTGCTAACGGAAAATCATCCTAAAGAAAGAATAATGGATAAGAATTCACCAGGGAAACACAAGTATTACAGTTGTGAAATCTGATCAAAGCTTGACAGTGACAGTTCATCATTTATATAAGATTCCAGCAGTTATGTTTAAATTCTCTACAATTATTTTAAAGATATAACAAAAAAATAATTATTTGACATTGTTCTTAACAACCGAAAAAGAATTATTCTATTTATAATTAATTTGGTGGTCGGTAAGTTGTACAAGTAAATCCCCATATTTATTTGTGTAAGAAAAACATTAAAAAAAAAATAAAAGCTAAAAAAAAAAAAAAAAAAAAAAATAAAAGACCATTTTTTACCTGAAAGCTTTTGTAGAAAAACAAGCAGAAATTTGTGAACACAACCCATAGCTTCTGCCAACCATTGCTGTTTTTGAATTTTCTCAATAGATAACCACTCAGCTGATTCTGAAAATAGAAGAACACATATTTTTAGATAAAACAAACAAACATGGAAACACTGAGTATAGAGAGATAACTGTTGAAATAAGTTAAAAGATGAATACTGCAGTCAAAATCTCTTGTATATAATTTATGAATTTCCACTTTTGCATTAAAATAACTGATTTGAGCCAGTATACAAACTGTTAATGTAACACTTCTTTATAAATATCTGCCTTATGCAGTTCATCTTGTAAAGAATTGTATTTTTATAACAATTTAATATCCTCAAACCTCAAATTATAAAAAAAAAACCCTTGACAAGATGTAAGAAGTCCTAATATGATAAGTGTACTATTTAGAAAATTATCAAGGAGAAAACCCTGATAATAAGTAACTTTTAATTACTACACATTGAAGTTTTTTAAGCTAAAATAAAAAATAACAAAGTCTGTTTACATTTTCTGCATAGATTTTTTCCTTGATTCAGACAATGATTAAACTTTCCAAGGATATCCATCAGGCATTTTTCAATATTTCAAATTTTTTAGATGCTATTTTAAACTTTTTATTTTTTTTTTAATATCTTCCATTAGCAATCATCTGATAAGAACTCTCGTCTTTTTTTTCCCCCAAAAAAGAATCATCCCCATTAAGACAAACTATTTAGTCTTTTCTCAAATTAGTAAATAAACCCTGCTATCTTGTAAAAATTTAATTTAAGTTCAGAAAAGCTTCAACCAAATCAAAATTAATCTAAAAATGTTTACGATCATTTAAGATATTTACTTCAATTGCTAAGCTGTGATCTTTCATGCTGACACTGGTATTTCGGTGCCAGCAGACATGAACCGTAGTGTTTGACCTCTGCTGCATGTGTTTCTCTGAGGCACGAGAGGGTGACTCTTCCAAAGTCTGTTCCAATTTATCAAGAACTTCATCCGATGAACCTAAAAACAAAATAAATAAAAGTATTTAATTAAAGCGAACAACTGTTTTTATAAACACTAAAAGTGATGCAAAAAAAAAAAAGAACTGGAATCATAGGAAGTCATCTTAAAATGAAAGTCAACCAAATGGCTTAGAACTAAAATGAGGGATTTAAATAAATAAAGATTAGAATTTGCATCTAAGCCACTGGAGGGAAATCCTCACTTAAGAGTCATTATAAGTCTCTTAGTGAAAGAAAACTACTGGTGAGAAATGTGAGTCAATATCAAAAGATACTGAATAAGGAAATAAAAAAGACTTAGAAATAATGTTCCAATTACCTCCTGAAATCGTATAGAGAATGACAACAGTGTAAGAATTTAGGGTTTTATTGTGGTGCTTCTTTGTTTTTAACAGATTTTTAATAATAACACTTTTAATGGTCAGAGTACAGTAGAGTCCCAAAAACTCGGCCTAATGTGGACCGAAGGGTGGCCGAGTTTGTGAAACTGCCGGGTTATCGGGAAAGATGTTAAAAAAGAATAAGTACGATTTTTTTCGTCATAAAATACTTTTATTTTTTGCTTGAGAATACAACAGTTTACAAAGAATGCTATAACTCAAACTTAAGCTGTCCAAATAAACTTAAGAAAATACTAATACATGAACTGTATGTAACTTGTAATGGGTCTGCGCAAGGGGTTTTTCTGCCCTGCCAGGGGGTGGCCGAGTCATCCCGGTTATCGAGTGCCGAGTTTTCGGTACTCTACTGTATAATTATTAATTCATTGTATTGAGATTGTATGATACATTATAATTGATAGCTTTTTTCCATTAAATAAGAAAACCGAATCCATTTTATATCACTAAAATCAGAATTTTTGGACAATTGCTTATTTTTTTCCAAATTCTAAATTAAGAAAAAAGTTTACAAAACAGAATTCTGAGCTTAAAGCTCAAGATTATTATTATTGTAATCAATCAATAAGACAATAAAATAAGGAACAAATTATTTTAGTAACAAGAAACTTAGTCAACAGTAAACACGCTGTGGTTACTTCGAATTTCCACCATATAATCAAAGACAGAAATTCATTCCTCTTTTAATTTTGATAATGGGTTTAACTGTAAATTATTCTCCAACTGCTTTTTATCATTCTTTTAAATTACTCAAACTACTCGAAATTAATTAATAGAGTTCATCGTTCTTCTGCTCAAACACTTGCATTAAAAGACGTATCTCTTTTAACAATAAATAGAAATACTTTAGCAAATGTCATACAAAATTGTTCAGCCTCTTATATTTTTTTTTGGATAATATTTAAATTCTGTAAATTGTGCAGAATTTGTTTTTTATTAATACAGGGTGTTCTGCCATGAAACCTACAAACTTCATCAATGTGTTCAGATTATTATTCTAAGCAAAAGTGAAATACACATCATTGGTCAATAAGGACTGAAATGACACTTCATCGTAGTTATTGTACAAGCACAGTAATTTACCGACTGGGTGTATTAGTCGGCGTAACTGATGATGGTGGACCAGTAACTAGCCTCCTCAAACACCTGACTTATCACCATTACATTTCTGTCTGTGGGCTTCCATGAAACCAAAGAGGTCACATGACTGGCACTCAGAAACACTGTAACAGTTACTACAGGCAATAACTGACACTGCTGTTAGCATCTGCCACGATTACTGCTGATGTTCTGAGATTCAATCACTAGATGAGCGTCACAGCATGTTTAAAGCACCGAGATCAACAGTTTGAACAATACCTGTGAAAGGTGTACTGATTTCAATGTAAATTGCATTTAAGATCAAAAGATCAAAGTATTATTAAATAGTAACCTGATAACTTTTATTCTGAGGGTTTCATACAACAAAGTGTTCATATCTCGTGACCCATATTTTTTGATTAGAACATCCATCCAAACATGCTGGCAAAGTTTGCAGGGTTTTATGAGGGAACACCAAGTAAATTTTTATTTTAGGGTCAAAATCCAGATAAGACATTAACAATTTTAGTGACTTTTGTTTCTTTTTATTTAAACTTTGAGTAAGAAGGTTTAACGTGCATTAAATGCAATATGATTTGTGTTTGGCTTATCCTTTTATTAAATGCATTTTGTGCCCAGTGCTCAGCGGGCCAAAGTAATTTTTCTGTACTAGTTACAGTGATTTTTCTATTGTTGTTTGCTTTCTGCCGGGTCCCACTTCCGAAAGCGGGAGAAGGAACCCTAGGTATTCATGCGTTCTGAGCTTGATCATCAAAGCTAAATCTGGCTGAAGAGTCCTAATAAGGACGAAACAGCTGTCACAGATTGCTGTAAAAACAAACAAATTTACGATTTTGTGCATTCCCTTGTTTTTTTCGATTTCATTTAAACTTTGAGGAAAGCCTATTTTATCAAGTAAAAGAATAAGTTTTAATTATAAGTATTCCAACAAATGTCTGAAAACAAACATGTTTATGAGGCATACTAATGAGAACGTAGCAGAAATAATTCTGATAATTTCCTTTAAAATTATCACAAAACAGCAACAATAGAGAACATGCATGACAGTGATGCACTGAGTTCAAAGAGTTCATGTAAACAATTAAGAAATCACATAAAAATCACTCAAATAAATAAATAAGTTCTATCTCAGGCATAATTCAATTATCACAATATTTCTGCTTCTTCAAGAAACTTTAAATTAATAAGTAATTATTAAAAATATGCACAAAGGGGAATTTGTATCAAAAATTTATTACCATTCAATGAATGTGTTAAAAGTATCTCAATTCACATTTAAAACATGGAGCCATTAATGCATTTCAAAATCTACATGCAAAGTAGCTTTAAATATAAATAAATAAATAAACTGATGAGAAAAGGCTTGGAACAATACAGGCCATTGAGGTCAGTTGAGGGACAATAGAAGTTCTTCTTCCTTTAACTCAAAGGGTGTGATTCCCATTGAAAAAGATTATATGAACAACAAGATTCTCTTTCGAGAAGAAATAAGCTGGTTAAAGTTTGTGATGTCCACTAGGAAATGAAATCCAACTTCTTCAGCCTGTAGAGCACTTCTACTATTAAGAGCCCACAAACGAATTAAAAAAATAATTAGACATTTTTCATTTCTATAGACCATGGATTTTGTTGTCTCTCTTTAGGGCAGTACTTCTCAACCTTTCTTACTTTAAGGTACACTTCAATATTTCCAAAATTACGTGCACATTAAACATTATTCCTAAAATACCACAACACACTGAATTTCTTTATTTTTTTTCTTTGCTATAATAGAATCTTTTGAAAAATGTCCATGATTTATAAAAGAATATAACAATCTATTTTAAACATTTAAAGATGCACATGTTATTTGATGTCGAGATTATTTTCCAAATATTGACTAAAGAGAAGCTAACTGTTGATTGCAGATGCACTCAGAATTTTCTGGTGGCAAATTAGTTAAAATGCACCAGTGGTTGAAGATTCAAAATATGAGTTCATCTTGTGCAAACAATGCTACTGATAACTCTTCCCAATTGCTTTGTATTCACACAAAAAAAATAAAAAAAATAAAAATAGGAATTAACTACAAATAATTATATCATAAAATACAAAGTAGGCTTAACGTGCATGGACTGAAATAAAGAAAAATAGAAATAAATAAAACGCACTTACTTACAAATAATCCGACAGTTTCGGAATACTGTGCGTATTCCTTCATCAAGGACGGCACAAACATGTAGGACATACAGACAACATGATGAGGGAAGGTATGTTGAAAAAAAAAACTTCCCTCATCATGTTGTCTTAAATGTTGTCTGTATGTCCTACATGTTTGTGCCGTCCCTGATGAAGGAATACGCACAGTATTCCGAAACTGTCGGATTGTTACCATGTAAAATTCTCTCAACTTTTTGTAAGTAAGTGCGTTTTATTTATTTCTATTTTTCTTTACATCATAAAATAAATAAAAATACTTTTTAAACATTCTAATTTAATTTTATTGTTTTTTTTTTTTTAAAGTATTTTTTTTGTTATAAAGATAATTAAAAAAATTAAAAACAAACTAAGATGAAATAAAACCAATCTCAGTTTGAATTGAGATTCAAAAGGGAAAAAAAAATATTAAGATGGAAAATATTTAAATAAATAAAAATTTTAATGATTAAACAAATTGTGCTTTACAGATGCAATCCATTCAAAACTTTTATAAACTTAATATATTAAGATTTCGTTCCATTTTACTTCATTAGAATTAGTTTATTTCAATTTCCAAATGAAAAGGCAATCAATCTTTAACCGCTAATGCTAAAAGAAATCCCAAGAAATGAAAATATCCAATGACTTTTATAAAGAAGAAGGTTTATCACAAAACCTCTTTTAATTTTAAAAATATCATGTCGAGCATGAATTTTTGAAATTAATGACAGTAGATGAACGCATATCATAAAATGGTAATAAGTAATTTTTAATTACCAATTATTAATGTTTTCAGTATTTTAATTCTTAAAAAAGAATAATTTTAATGAAATTAAAAAGAATAATTTTTAAAAGAATAATTTTGATGAAATTGGAGGAACAAGAGAAATTATAATGATGGGTGATTTCAATGGAAGAACTGGATGCAGGAAGAGAGATAACATTGTTGGAGAGTTTGGAGAGGATGTAGTCAACGATAATGGAGAAAGACTTATTGAATTTTGCAGAACTAACGATCTCAAGATTACAAATGTTTTTTATAAACACAAAGATATTCATAAATACACATGGTATCAGCATACTAGACAACTTAAAACAATTATTGACTATATAATTATTAAACAAAGGGCTCAATTAAAATTATTAGACATCAGAGTACAGAGAGGAGCAGAATGTGGCTCAGATCATTTTATGGTGCGAGCAAGACTTGCATTTCCTTATTCGGCTAATATAATTAGAGAGAAAAGAAATCCCACAGAGATGGACGATATTGATATCCCAGAATATATGTTGGAAGGATTAACAGAAGAGAGTACAAAAGGACTTTTTCAAGTAAGATTAGATGAAAAATTAGAAGAAAGGAATTATACTAATACAACCGAACTATATCAACATATTAAATCATCTTTACACCAGGCTGCAAAGGAAGCACTAGGACAAAAAAGAAAAGGCAAAAATTCCCAAAAAAACTTTTGGTGGGATAAGGACATTGAAAAGATTGTACAACAGAATAAAGAAGCCTATTTGAGGTGGATGAGTTCAAAAAAGGAAGAGGATAGACAAATTTATAGAACTTTTAGAAATGACACAAAGAAATTAGTAATAGGGAAAAAAAGAACATCCTGGGATAAAAAATGCAGAGAAATTGAGACATATATAGGAGGAAGACGATGTACAGAGGCATGGAAATTTTTAAGGAATATTAGAAAAGAAGGTAATAATTCATGGCAAGGAATATCGGTTGAGAAATGGGAAGAATATTATAAGACTTTGCTTACAGAAACTAGAAATGAATTTCAAGTAAAAAATACACATATTGATACCATACAACAACCTATACTATTGGAACTTGAGAGAGTTAAAACAGCAATTAAAAAATTAAAGAATCAAAGAGCAAGTGGTCCCGGTGGAATATCAGCAGAACTAATCAAAAATGGAACAGATAAATTGCTAAGATTAATTACACAATTATTCGAAAGATGTTTAAACGGAGAAGAAACACCAGAAGAGTGGAGAATTGGATATTTAACATCAATTTATAAGAAAGGAGACAGACAAAAATGTGAAAATTACCGTGGCATTACTGTAACAGCAACGTTTAGTAGACTGTATGGACGAATTTTAAAAGATTTTCTTGAAGAAGAAATAAGAATGAAAGAAAGTGAAGAACAAAGTGGATTTAGAGCAGGAAGATCATGTATGGATAATATATTTTGTCTTAAACAAATTATTGAAAAGGAAATGGCGGTGGGAAATCAAATTCATCTTCTGTTTATTGATCTAACGAAGGCATATGATAATGTTCCAATCGCAAAATTATGGAATGTATTAAAGGAAATAAACATAAATTTTAAAAAGTGTTGGGGAGATACAACATCCCTGTCTGAGTCCTTTATCTGTTATAAAACCTTTTGATAATCTTTGACCTACTTTAATCTTTGTTTTTGATTGTCTGTAAAGTTCTTGAATTGCTCTAATAATATTAAAATTTATGTTGAAGCAGCATTAAAAGTTTGGAAAGAAAACTGCAGAGGATTGGGACTTAATGTGAAAGGAACGTCAATGTTTACTCTGCAGTTCGCAGATGACCAAGTCATAATTGCAAAGAGTAAAAATGATTTAGAGAGAATGACGATAACAATTAAGGAAGAATATGAGAAATGGGGACTATACATGAACGTTAGCAAGACCAAATATCTATGTATAGGAGGAAATGAGACGGACCTAAATCTAAATAATAACATGAAAATAGAAAGCTGTGAACATTATAGGTATCTCGGAGTAGACATTAATAGAGAAGGCAGAGACTCACAAGAAATTAAAAACAGAATTTGTCAAGGAAGGAAGGCTATAAAACTATTAAATTCTATTTGGTGGAGTGAAGAGATCTCTAGGAAAAGAAAGTATAATATATACAATTCTATTGTAAAGAGCATCTTGTTATATGGGGCAGAGGGATGGAGAATTACGGAGACAGAAAAAAAGAAATTAGCGGCAGTGGAAATGGATGCCCTAAGAAGATCATGCAGGGTATCAAGAATAGAAAGAACAAGAAATGAAAGAATCAAACAAATGATGAAAATAAAAGGAAACATTTTGGACGATCTTCAAAGAAAACAATTGATTTGGTTTGGTCATGTTAAAAGAATGAATGACGAAAGACTGCCCAAAATCGCTTTTGATTACAAAACTAATCAAAAAAGGAAACGAGGAAGACCACGAAAGGCTTGGATGGACGATATTAAAAAAGCAATGAGGATTAGAAGCCTGGAAGAGGAATGGACCCTTGACCGGAAGACCTGGAATGGAGTTCTTGCAGATTCTTTCGGAAGGCGGCACCTGACGCCATGAACCGAGTTTATATATATAAAAAGAATAATTCATTTTTTAAAGCTATATCAATAGTTGTAACTATTAGAGCAATAACTTTTTTCTTGAAAAACCTGCTTCTATTAACTGCAAAACTGAAGGAACTGATTCATGAGACCCAATATACTGTACGGTACTTTAAATAGCTTCATTCTCATTAATTACAACAAAACAAAACAAAAACAAGCTTCTGAATCATAAATACAACAAGGTTAGATTGTTAGGACAGTCAGGGTACTATACATACTACATGTTCGTAGACTCGTGCATAGAAACTTGCCATCAGGTTTATCTCTTGCAGCATGAATAGCTTCTGTTAAGTCTTCAAGCCATTTATCTTTTTCTTCTTGGCAACTAAAAAAAATAGGTAAGCATATATCAACTATAGATTTAATGTAAAATATGGCACAACTTACACTACATAGAACAAGACAAAGGAAACTAGATCACCAAAACATGAAAGAACATGAAATATTAGTTAATACTTATAAATGCTTACTTTATTCACTTATGAAATATATCGGGTAAATTTAAAAAAAAAAAAAATAATAATAAAAAAAACAACTAAATTGGTAGATAATGCAAGATTATACAACTGAGATTCTATATATATCAGCAAGATGTTAACAATTACTTTATAAAATGCATACTTCCTAAATACAAAATCATTTGTGTTGATACAGTACATTATTATTTTATTAAAGCCAAATGTATTTCAAAAGACATTTTTGGAATGAGCCCTTGGAAGATTTATGGGTCAGCCAAACATTCTCAGCAGTGGATATTTTGTTACCGTATCAGACAGTTATCACAGGTGATTAATTTTAAATGAGGAACTAACAATATTAATGGATGCAACTGAATATTATAGGAAAGAAACCCCAGTTTCGAATATTATAGTAAATTAAAAACAGCATTAATATTAAATAACATTCAATAATTTAATTCAATTGCATAATATAAATAACATTTTTTTAACAACATTCTAAATGAAGTTCTAAAACTTTACATCATAAAAGTTAAAGCAACTGATAAGATGTGGGCTTCTTCCTATAGATAACTAGCAACAGATGCTATCTTTGTCACTCACAGAATCATTTTTTTTTTTTCATATCTAAGAGGCATTAATAATTCAATGAATTATTTTCAAATATAATAATGCATCTTTGTGAATATCTTTAGTGTTTCATTGAATTATTAATGTTTTTATTACTAATATAATCGTAAAAATAATAAATACAAAATAGTCCATTTACCTAGCTGCAACCATTAAAGCTCTATTACCACCAAATATGGTAAAACAGAAGTTGAGGCCCATTCGTGGTTCTGAATCTTCTACAATCACCCCTCTAAGCGGAAGCTGTCCGTGAACCTTAAACTGTAATGTTGCTTGGGCTGTACGATTGGTGTAGAGAAGAGCATCGGAGAACTATATACCAAAAGAACAACATTTCATCAAATGTTTTAAATAATGATAACTTGTTACTAAATAAATTGAAAAAAGTTTAGTAAATGAAAAATAGGGAAAAGTAACTGAATGCAAAGATCAAATGAGGTTTTACATGAGAACTACTAATAACTTTTAACTTACCAAAAAGAACATACGTTGTTGATATCCTTTCTTAGATAATTTCTGCAAAGATCCTTCACGAATGAATTCCTTGGGGAGAAAAAAAGAAACTTATTGTAAATTTGAAGATAAACACATATTACATTTATATTCCACTTTTAATGTAATTATTAATGTATTTTCTTATTATTTTATGAACGGTCATTTTCATTTATAATCATTCAGTTGCTCATCCTTTTATAACTTCAAATACTGGGTAGCCCTGACTCATAAACAACTCGACAAGCTTGAATCAGTTGTCTCAGAAGAGCTTTATTTATGAGTCAATCAATGAGAAATTATTCATTAAAGAGATATATTTACCCTTCCAGGCTGTACTAAATTGTCAATTCCAATAATGTCACGCTGTAATTCCACAAGCTTTACAAAATTCTCCTGCAAAGAAACATAAGATGAAAAAAATATTTGATTAAACACTAACAAGTTTCTTATACATAAAATCTGTGCATAAATATAATGCATAATACAAAATGCTGAAACTTTCTGCCTCTTCCACTTTTTTTTTCTTTAAGCTGCCTATCCTATATTGTTTGTCACCATAACTTGTTCTTACCACTTCCTTCCATAAAACTGAATAAGTTTTCATTCAATTTTTTTTAAAACATGCATTCTCTTTTTCTTTTAAATATTTAAAGAAATCTGATAAATGACGTTCAGAAACTTATCATATTCAGAAACTTAACATATTGTAGGATTTTATTTTCATGATAAAAAGTATTGCTGTATGATCGTTTGTACAAGCTGATATTCCTCCCCCTCAGCTGTTGGATTGTTCCAGCAGCACTTCCTGTGTCCCCTTAATTTTATTCGAATGGAAGCATTGCCTGATATACAAGCAGCGCTTTAAACAGGGAGAAGCAGTTCCATAGCAACAAAGGCCGCCTTCAGCAGCAGAACTAGCAGAGCAGAATAACAGTGGCAGCCAAATAAGAGAAGCAAGTCTTAGTTTCTAGGCGAAGCTAAAGAGGTTAGTCTGGACCCTCACTAACACCAAGCAGCAGAAGTGATTCATGATCAGCAGCAGATGTTTCCAAGCCTCCTCGGAATTACTATAGGAGTTCTGCAGGATAGTGGTGTTCATGATCTCTGTAAGAAGTAGAGACATGGATCCGGATAGCAGCGCAGACATCCAGACGGAGGTTGATAGTGTTTTTTGTGTGAAAAACCACTGACATCATCGAGAAGCAGCTAGTCAGAAGCTTGATAGACAAAACAGGGAGAGAAAGTCACTCCCCGGTCATTGCAGGATAGTAAAATGGCAGTGCAAGCCTATTGTCATCGATGACAATATGTGAAGAAGGTTTCGAAACAACGGGTCAAGTACATTTATTTTTGGTTTTTGTTTTATCTACCATGTCTGAAGAAAGAATCCCCAGCACCGCATTTGTTGATGAACTTTAGTTTCGTTCAATATAAATTATTTTGAATAAAAAGTATCTAAAGCCCTGTTTCCCAACGTGGGGCGTACGCCCCACAAGGGGGCAATTTGATTGTTGAGAGGGGCAATTCGAAAATGGAGCAATGTTGCTTTTTTTTCTTTCTTGGTTGTGAAAGTTAAAAAAGTTGGATTTTTTTTTAAAAAGTTTTCTTTTTGAAGTTATACCTAATTTGGTGGGGCATAGCATACTTTTGATACTTTAGGCGGGGCAAAGCACAAAAAAGGTTGGGAAACACTGATCTAAAGCATCAACAGTGTTAGCATTGGTGAATCCTTATATGGACTACTTAGAACCACTGACAGCTAGCAATGTATTTAGAAAATATAGATTTAATGATCTTATTTAAGTGAAAAGAGAATTTCTTGATTTCTTTTATTGTAGCTGCAGTGACTAAATGATGTAGACAGAATATAAAGGCAGAGAATGAATACATCTCGTATTTTCAGTAACAGTTCTATAACTACATGAAATATTCTTCATCATTCTGCATTTCCCTTCATATTAAATTTTCTTTTTTTACCAACTTTTCTTTTTGTCTTATATAAGTATAGGAATATATATATTTC
>JAFIDM010006943.1:31932448-31944488 GCA_023159025.1 Thereuonema tuberculata | reverse complement strand
TGAAGTTACTGTAGTGAGATGCAACATATAATACAATTTACAGTGATATATCGAATTACTGCACAACAAACGCTTTATGACTTGAGCAAGTCTTTTGAATAACACTTGATATACTGGCGATCCTTGATTATGTGATTTGTTCTTCAACTTGCAGTAGGTTTTAAGAAACACCATGATCCCAAGTATTCCAAATATCTGAACACAGATAGCGAAGGTCTGGTTTACATTATTTGTGATAATCACAAATGAAATGCCCTAAATGATCAGCAAGACGTAAATTTTCTTACAGGAAGACACTGTTTACAAAAAGTTACATAAATATCTATAGAAAGAATGAACTGTAGAAATAAATATTGCCTGTGATTCTTTTTTGTCCTTTAGTTCCTTTCAAATTGGTATTAACTGCATATTTTCCCACTTTAAATTTTTTCCTTGAAATTTTAGGCAAAAAAGATGGAAATCAATGAAATTAAATGTATTACCTTAACTAAGACAAAGATCCTAGTTTACAATTTATAACTGCAGTAAATTTAAGATCTTTTCCTAGCTGTGTAAACTTAAAAGTAATTACTTTCAAACATCAGCTTCAATATAAAAAAATTTCTTACCGACTTCTTCAGCATTGCTTCCATTTGTCCTGTGATATCTCTCAGTCTATCCAAGGCTTTGCAGCAATCATTATAATCAGGATGCTTGCATCCATAATGTTTAACTAATCCTGAAAAAAGAAATTTAAAAAAAAATGTACTGAAATATTATAAGCAAAAAAACAGAACAACTATAGACTAGAATTCATAATAGAAATCATATCTGAAGATAAATAAGCACTTCAAAATTAAAAATTTGAAAAGAAACTTTGGAGTAACATTAAAAGATATATTACTTGAAAACAACATTCAAAGTCTCTTACTACTGTATGAGAATAACATAAATTCAATCTTACTGTCAAGAAGCAGACGATAATGTAGTAATCGTTGGGGAGATTTCAAAATGAATGCATTCAGAGGCAAGTAGCAAACTTTCTGCAATTCAAAATCTTTGTACATTTGTTCAAATTTTTTGTTGGTTCGGAATGAATAATCTAATCTCTCTAAAATCACAGAATTCCATTCAAGATAGCTTTGATATAGCTGCAAGAAATAAAGAAAGAAATAAAAATGAATTTAAAACACAGCGTATAAAAAAGAAAAAATCTGATATGCCTAACATTTATTAACCTTGTTTAATTGGGTCTAATTAAATCACTCATAATTAATCGATACATTCAAGGAAACTCTTTGATTAATGGTTAGTTGACTAATCGAGTAAAAGAAAAATTTATTTTCAAAACTAAATTAAAATAAAATAATACACACCTCTAGCATGTTCATGCTGCGTTTCATAATATCACCAATTTTTTGGTAATCACCTTTGAGATGGGCATTGGATCTGCCTTCCCTAATAAGAAAAGAACAAATTATACCATTTTAAATTTAAATAATTGATAGAATAATTTAAATCCTACTTTGTGCTGAGATTTTACTCACAGAAGGAAAGTAAAAAAAAAAGCAATCAAACCCCCAAAACAGTTGCACATTAAACATAAATTCTGTATTTAATGTGTCTATTTTTTTTTAAATTCAGTCAAAATTAATCAGCCTACTGATTTAGATTTATTTTTTTGTCAAGTTATTAGATACTTCATATATAATGACATTTTTCTAGATAAAAACTTAATTGCTTTTGGAGCAATCAAATCAATAAGAAACTTTTTTCATAATTGCTTATTTGAACACTTCATAAGAAAACGGTGGTATTGTGATATTTGAAGAGAATGGATACTGTTCATTTCTTTCACATAAATCCAAAATAAAAATTGGTGTGATTTTAAGAGTATCAATTTTTGCTAAAGCCAAAAAAGAATTTCATGATATCTAGGAGCAGGGACCTGAAACTAGGGGAATCGTAACTAAGTATGATAGAGATCTACAGCATATTAAATCATCACCATTACTCAACAGGGTATTTCACTACAAGAACATCTTATGGTGAAGCTTATATGATTAAGTGAGACCAAGGTATCAATATCCCACTCTACAAATTGTAATTTATTGCCTTCAATAAAGTGAAAATTGTTAACAAGAAATAAATTATTGTATCAATAGTTCAGAAAATTCACTTAAATTAATCAATGAAATTACTATAGTAGTCTCAGATTTCTTGATATATGCTTTCTTTTTGTTAGATCACTATAACTATGAATTTTACAAACCTACACAGGATTTAATATCACCACTAGAAACCTCATCTCATGACTTTCTTTCTGTGAGAGTTTGTAAAACAGATTTATGTGACGAATTTGAAAGCAGTAATTAAAGAACAATCACTAAATATCATCTCTATATCTGCACCATCAGTCTTGGGTATTCATAGTAAAAATCTGTAACTTCAGTGACTTTTAATTATTTAATTATTATTTTTATTCTTGAAGTAATTATCGATCTTGAGAGTTTTAAGTATATTTTTTAAAAATATCTGCACTTCAGTGTAAATATAAAGAGTTAAATTTAATCTGTTTCTGATTATTTGCATTGTCTGTCCTTCCATAACAGCCAATTAAAACACAGCAACAGATGCTCCTCACTTTACGATGATGGATAGCAATGCACATTCAGTAGTCATCAAACTAGAGATGTGCCATTTGATACTTTCTACTGATGCAGGGCGATGGCAGCATCCATCTAACCACACTTTCAGTCTCTCTAGCTACTCTGAGTGTAAACATCTCATACAATATACAGTAACAATGTATCATACAGGTTTGTTTTTTTCCTGTGGTACTTAACTTTTGCAAACTTGTAGTCATTCATTTACTTTTCCAAGTATAGGTATTTACAGTAGTTAGTTACAGTAATTATTTGTTTATTTACTTACTCAGTGACAGTAGTTATATTATTTTACCTTTTTATAGTATTTTTTATATCATATTCAAAGTAGGATGTTTTCTTCTTATGATGGATTCATTGGAACCACATCGTAACTTAGAGACTACCTGTAGTTCGATTACAAATTGTTGTTTGGAAAAACAAAACAAAAAAGGATTCAAAGAACTCTGTAACTCAAAGAAAAAGCTTCCTCTTTCTTACCACGTGGCTAGCCTCTGCTCAATTTCCTTCAAAAAGGTGCAGTGAAATTCATAAATGGGTTCAATATACTTGAAAAGCAAATTGAGAACATCTGTGGGTAATCCTTCTTCTTTGTTCACTTCTTCGTGGAAGTACTTAGATAAGAAAACAATAAAAACAATTGAAATTAATAAAATAAGAAACAAGGAAATTCATTATATATAAACATTTCTTTTAAAGAACAACCATCCAACAAAATCATTCTATTACTATGATGTTAACAGAGCATAGGAATCTTTGTTCTATGATATTAATAATCTTCTATTGCTATGATGTTAGTTTTCCTATATTTACCACAGCCAAAACTTCCAGGTCCTTCTTGTAAGTCCGTTCTGTCATCAATATTTCCTTTGTTATGAAATAAGCTTTATCGGTAGGATATCTCTGAAAAGATAATGTTTTATTATAGAAATGTTGTTATTTACACTGAAAAATGATCAGATGAAAATTACTTTTCTAGAGTTTATATTCGAGGAAAAAAAAAATAAAAAAATCTTTTAAGCTTGATGAAGTCAATGCATACAATATTTTAACCACTATCTTTTGAAAGAGCCTATTTCTTTTGTTTGCATCTGGATTATTTGCAACAGACTAAGCTGTAATCAACCAGTTGCAGTGTGGAGAAGAACATTACACTAGGAAAAACTTCTTGAAGCTAATGGGCATAGATAAAACTAATTTTTTTAATAAAAAAAAAAAGATGTAGACACAATTGCTAATGTCTATTGAAAGTGGTCTAAAATACATAGATTCATGTATGAGTTGACAACACTCAACAACAGATTTAATCTCTGGAACTCATCCTATGATGATACTATATTAGCCATGGAAAGATTTAAAGATCGAATCTTGCAAATGAAATATGATAAAATGGTGTCTATTATTTTATTATTTTACTGATTAAATATAGGTATTCCAGGTCATGAGTGAATGGGTTAAAAATATAAAAAGCTACTGATGTGAAAGAACTCGTCTGATGGATCCCAACAGGAAATTAAACATGGAATAAAACAAACAGGAGATATTAGTCTACAGCTAGAAATTTATTCCACTGTCTTGAAAGCTCATACTTTTGCAATTTCCTATCATTCCATTTGAAAATATTTGAGAGAACTTAAAGTTTAAATATCTATATTTTTATGAGAGTCTATTTATTCTCAAAGCCCTACATTTTCCCAAAATAGTCCTAACCTGGTCTGGAATTATATAATAAATAGACCCTTTAAAACTAGCTGAACATAATGGATCAATCTTACATGGGCGTTTGATCATAAAGGGAGTGAAAGAAATACGATAGCCAATCAATTAGAAAAAAACAAAACAAAAAAAAAACAAAAACGGAGCTGAGATTCCATTGACAGAACTAATATTGTACCTTACCTCCTTTAATCACAACAACTACAAATCAAGACTGAATGAGATCACAGCATATCCTTCAATGGGATAACACACCTGGACAAAAACTCTTTGAAACTTTTTATTGGAAAGTCCTCAAGAAAAAGTACTTTGGAATTACTCAGAATACCAAAGATAGAAATCAAGTTAAGATACATGACTGCCACTAAAAGATTATACAAAAATATCTTTTTAAACTAATGATTGTTTTAAGTTTCAATTTACACAAAATGTGGACTGAATGATGAATTAGCAAGAGGAACATAACGATCTGACTGAAATCAGATTTACTTCTTTTGGATTAGGTTTTTCTAATCCAATTGATTTTCATAAATCCCCCTGCACAAAAAAAGGATAACGGCCTTTTTTATCTTTTTTTTTTTAAAGGATAAATGACTTGGGATGCATGATAGGCCACAGAGCTGGGGATCCGTTTGGTCCTATCCAATTTATGTTACGTTAGATACAACAGTATCTTTCTCGAAGTTATATTTCAAAACTCCTAGTACCTTTTTAAATCAATAAAATTATTTTATTGATTTTAAAATTTTCTGTATTATAGAAAATTCTGTACAGAAGTATGCTAATTATGATGCTGTTATCAAGCAAAGTAAATCCGAAATACTGTTTGTTTTTTGATGCAAGCTAATTCACTGTTTTATTTCTTTTATGTTAGTGAAAATTTTATGTTAAAATGTTTCTTAAATGAATTAAGCAATTTGAAAAAAGATAGTGTGTTAAGAGAACTGATTATTTCAATAAATGCTAGATAATGATATCTGGGTGGAATATCTAAAAAGAAATAGTAAATTTGAATTGTTCGGAATTATAAAGAATATTCTTGGATGAAAGCTCAACAAAACATCAACAGAAATTAAAATTAGAGGAAAGAAGGGAGAAAAAAATTATGGATCAAGACTTCATGATGGTGAAAACTAAGGTTTTTATATATATATATATATATATATATATATATATATATATATATAGATTTATACATACAATGTAACTTAAGTTGAAAAAAGCTAGTACGGCAACTTGGTATGTAATTCTGCAAGCACTTTTCCTTAGAGACAAGAATACAAAATATACTGATACGATATGTCGTTATGTAAAGAAGAAGTTTCAGAACAAAATTAAGAAAATAGGCGGATCTTAAAAATGTTAAGCAGGAAGAAGTCTGAAACTTCTACTATTTCAATCCAGACAATCCTGATTCAAAATCTGAATAAGTATGAGCAGAATAATTAACGTATACTAGCTGTGATTCAATAGAACTTAACAGTTGACCAACAAAATGAGGATGGTCAGACAGATGACAATAAATCTCATTTTTCAATAATGCAATAGCTCTAAAAATGGACCTACTGCAATTAAAATTATAGCCATATATGCATACCAATGTCTCAAGAATGTTTCACTCAATACAAATGTGAATTATAGACTTGTCAGAGTTTAAACAGAAAAGTTTGACAAGGTCATTTACATTGAAACTGTAAGGCCTCACTTCCTATCTCTGGATTATATGGTAAAACAGCTTTAGTGTGTGATCAGTCCCAAAACACTAGCTATTTCAACAGCTCACAGTATTGTGCATGGAATTCTTAATGCTATGTTTACAAAGGATAGATGATTGAGATAGTTTCTAAGGTTCTAAAAAAATTTATTAAATAGATTTAAAACTTATAATTTAGTGTTAGGGGCTTGGCTTATGTCAAAACATTTGGTTCAAATCTAATATTCGTCACTTATCTGAAATGAGAAATGTTGCTGAAGTTCATTGAAAGAAATTTTTAAGAAAAATCAATAACATATGATTTTTTCAGGCATGGAAATAAACATTACTAACAATAGTTGAATCAATCATTTGGCTCAGAGGCAGGGTTGCCCAGAGGGGTGGCAAAAGGGGCAGATTGCCCCGGGGCCCCACAAAAATAGCTCAAACGGGGGCTACATCTGTATAGGCAGGCCGGGATTTCTGCCTAGGACCTAGGGGCCCCAGCCAGCCAAGGGGCCCTGCCGTATTGGATTGTTTTTTGTTTTTGTTTGAATGTTAAAATAGGATTGTCCTTTTTTTTTGGTTGTTGAATTGGAGATTCCATTTTTTTAGATTCAAATATCAAATGCCTAGGGGCCCTGGGTGTTTAAGTCCAGGGCTGTGTATGGGGGGGGGGCCACAAATCCAGACGTTGCCCCGGGGCCACCAAAAGTCTCTGGGCGGCTCTGCTTAGAGGATGGCAGGAGGCTTACGATTTCGACATATTAAATTTTAAGTAAGAGTGCATGTGCTGACTTCATCAAGTTATAAGAATAAGATTTTAATAATATGAGGTATTTCTCTTATGCTTTTGAAACAGATAACCTTCAACTAAAATGAAATACTCTTTAGATACTATAAACATCACGGAAAATTATCCCTTCATGTTTTTATCGTGTTACATGTATAATTTTGAACTTAAAAATTTTATGTATAAGAAAGTGCAAAATACTAAGATTTCTTGAACACTGAAGGATTGAGCATCTACAGAATGTTCAAAATTTTATTGTAACAAAAATGTGGCATGATATTATTATATGTTTACCATATGCTCAATTTCTATACTATCTGAAATTAATATTATTTTTTTTTCATTTACTGTTTCATAGATTGCATATCTATGGATAACAAGGAGGCTTAACGTGCATGTAAATAAAGAAAAAGTGAAAATACATAAAACGCACTTACTTACAAAAAAGTTGAGAGAATTATAAACATGGTAATAATCCGACAGTTTTGAAATACAGTGCGTATTCCTTCATCAGGGACGGCACAAACATACGAGACATTAAAATAACATTTAAGACGACACGAGGTGGGAAGGCAAGTTGAAAGTGAGTGATTTGCTCAACTTTTTTGTAAGTGCATTTTATGCATTTTCACTTTTTCTTTATTGCATACCTAGAGATATACGTAATTTATTATTAAATGTTTTAAATTTACTATGTTTTTAATGCACTTTTTTATAATTAAACATGTGTTTATTATTAATATTAAAAAAATGAGGAATGAAATTTGTTAGAAATTACTTTTGAATTTCAAGAAATATGATCTCATGAATCAAATATTGCCAAATTGCTAAGAATAAAAAAAAAAGATCCACTTTCCACAAGAATCACACAGGGTTTTAGCAAATTGATATGAATAACTAACTAAACAAAATTTGCAGAGGAGAGTTCAATTAAGGTAAGACACTGCCTTAAAGAGAATGAATCAACCAATAGTAAATTCTGACTTAAATTAGCAAAAAGGAAAAGAAATACTTTTGAGGTATTTCAACTTTCTAATTTTTCTAATAATGACGTGATATGTGACGTGGAGAAAGTTTTTTTGTTTTTAATGAAATCATTTAACTTGGAATAGCCATTAAGTGCTGAAAAGAATTAGCATATTACAAAGAAAAATTTAAGGCAGTGAGTTTTCCATAAGCATAAAAGCTTAACTTAAGATTAACTTCCACACGTTTCTTCTTCACACTTTGATTTCACTGCTTTATGTGATAAAAACATGTATTTTATTACATTTTAGTAAAAACATATATTTTATTTGATTTTCTTTGAGAAGTCCAATATCTTTTGCTTTAAAAGTCTGCATTTTAATTTCCAGCGAAAAAAACCCAACTAGATTTTAATTATGTAGCCATTAAACTGAAGTATCAATTATACAGTAGTATATGGTAATAATTCTACAGTTTGTATTATTTCTTATGTTCTATTCCATTTATTGTGATTAAGACATTTAGACGAAGCTAGCATATTATTTAATGTATTTTATTATTATTATTATTACTTCTAACTATTCAGTCAACATAATATTCAAGATTTTTTTTTAAATCATCACATGACTACAAATTTTTTTTAATTGCTTTGCACATTTTTAATATTGCTGATTCTCATTAGTTATACTTACTGCTACATTGCAATATGAAGAAGATTATTACTATTCTTATACAGGGTGGTCCAGAAAATGTTACCTCCTCCTCTAGATTTTTCGTAATTCAGGAATGCCGAAGACTTTGATGACAGATTCTAAAGGAAATCATGTATTTCTCTCCCTAACCCAAACTTTTTGTTTGGATTGGCGTAAATTAGGAAATGTTGAAATTCGCAAATCAGGCTAAACCAATACCTCGTAGGAAATATCAGGGAGGTTCACAGATTATTCTACGTACTTCCTGTTAATGCATAATAAAAAGGTAGCTCCCAAATTGGCCAACGGCAGCTATTGAATGCCAGAATGACTTCATACCCAGTAAAGGAACTTGTAGACATGGTCCTATGTTAGAGTGTTAGATAGCAAATGATGCATTTGACAGTCAGAATGTATGCCCAGACATATTGTATCCATCAACATAAGCAATGATGCTAATTATCCAAAGATTCCAGAAGACTGGAATTCCAGGATTATAACCAAAAAGACAATCACTTGCAATAGTTGAGGAGACTGTTACCTTGATCCTGGCATCATATGCTTCAAATCCTAATTCAAGCAACAGAAATCCACATTCAGGACAATCAGATATCAATTACGAATATCTCACCAATCTGTCCTCTATGTTTTCAGAGCTCACCAATTTCACCCATATCACAGGCATTGCCATCAAGGGTTGGAAGAGGAGGATTATCCAGCCTGTGAAGACTTATACAATTGGATAATAGTGACACATGATGAACATCCAGAAATAAATATTGCATATTCTGTAGACTGTTGAAGCTCAATTCACAAGAGATGGTATGGTGAATCTCCACAACTTTCATTACTGCAGTAAGGAAAACCCAAGGTGGCTTGGAGAGACAAATCATGAGAGGCAGTGGTGCTTCAATGTGTGATGTGGGATTAATCAGACTGTCAAACCTTGGATCTACAATGATATGCTGAATCAGTGCGCAGACACAGCGTTTGTCAACAAACAGAGGAATCTGGTTCCAACAGGATGGAGTGCCAGCTTATTATGCCTCAAAGAGTCAAAGATTTCTAGACAATCGTTTTCACAACCGCTGGATAGGTCACCAAGGACCCATACAGTGGTCGGTGAGGTCACATTATCTCACACCCTTGGGCTTTTTTTGTGGGAATATGTGAAAGATTATGTACACCAACTACTACACAATAGGATTTGCAACAATAGTTAATGCTGTGATGTAAGGAAGTCAGCAAAACTGTGCTGACATTAGTTCGTCGATCTATTATCACACGTGCACAGTTGTGTGCAATGGCATGAGCAGCCTCCAATTTTGAACACACTGACAGGTTTTGAAATTTGGTTGAATTTGTTTATTTTTGACTTTAAACAAATGTTAAGTGTTGAACTGTTTGTTTTTCCTGGGGTTAATGGGGAACTTCATTTTTGTGGTTGTTTTTCCAAAAGTTAAAAGGGCCTTTTATTTGATAACAATAAAAAAAAAAAAATCATTAGCACGCACTGTTTCATTTGGAATCTGTCATCAAAGTCTTCATTATTACTAAATAACAAAAAATCTAGGGGTAACACTTACCTGGACCTCCCTGTATATGCTCATAATAAATGATTCTTCAGATGCTAGTGAACTGCAGGAACAGCATCCCTGATTACTATCATTTTTACCCATTCTTATATTTCATGCATTTAAAAAGATGGAAGAAGAAATATATCAATAAATAAGTGAAGTTACTAAACGAAGATGATGAATAAAACTGATCTCTTCAAATTTAATGTGTTATGAATGCAGGGAAGGCTATGAATAAATACACTGTCATTACATAAACAAGTTTCTTATTTGTGAGAAACGCATTGATATAATAAGTGCAGTATGTGTGTGTGTTTATACAGGGTGATTCAGAAGGAGTTACCGCCACTTACAGAGCTCATATATGACGACATTTTGAGCAAAAAATGTCGTATAAACCCGGGTCCTATTTCTCATTAGTTACAGAGTTACAAAAGATCTCTTTCGTTAGTTGGAGTAAAAACAAATGAGAAATAAAAAATGAACTTTTCAGAAATAATGCTTTCTTTTATTGAAAATGCATTATTATGAACAACGCTTATAACAAGACTCAAGGGAATAGAATTGGAATGATTTGTAACAGTTGTTCTCATAAGTGAGACAAAATAATGTTATGTTTTCTGTATGAAGCAATTAAGCAATATGAATTTGGGGGGAGGGGAAGAGAGGTAATAAATTCTAAATGTAAATATGTTGCTAATTTTTACAAACTTCTATTGTGACCTAGAAGGTGTTTCTTTACATTTGAAACAATGTTGTTAAAATATTTCATTAAGATCTATCCTACACAGAGCTAAAAATCTAATCAAGTCAGTAAAAATTATTTACTTATAATTGCACATGTTCTTTGTAATTATTTACTACTAATGTACCTTTATGGATATGAAAATAGTGAGATTGAGTTCCTGAAATAACAGAACTTTGACTTTTAATTAATTTGATGTTGAATTCAAAATCCTGCATTTTTAGGAACTCAAACCTATTAGGAAATAAGTTATCTCTTTTAGATATTTTAGATATCTCAATTTTGAATAATGTATCATAGTAGTAAACATAACGAGATTCAAGTATATAATTATTTATGAGATTCATTTTTTAATTACTTGCAACTGTTATTTTATTTTATTTTTTATTATTTTCCTTAGTCTACATATTATTATCCTATTTAATATGTAAATTTTTTATTTCCATGCTCACACTTACCTTTCGTCGCACTTCAATCTCTGTCTCCTGAGTCCGATGCAAATCAGAATGTGAATTGTCATCTCTTAAAATCTTAGACGAAGATCGAGATTTTGTTTCTGGTGTATCTAAAGATATTGTACGCTGCCTCTGTGGAGATTCAAGAACACGCATTTCTGCTGTAACCTTCTGTGGCTGCGAAGAAACCGATCCCACGCCTAAGAACGGAAGCATATCACCGTCTATCAAATTACCATCAGTTACTCATTATTAGTATGGGTTAGTCATGTGGATTAGTACAGTTGTTAGGAAGAGAGATCCAGAAGCATGTTAGTTGTAATGATTACTTGGTTAGTACTAAATCTTTTCAAAAAACAAATCATCCAATTTTTATCTTTTCTAACACACATTAACTAAAATTACTGTGCATGACTTTTTAAATATTGATGATGCTTCAAGGCACAAATTTCATACAGGCATTTCTAAAACAAAAGCACTATTTGGAATTTCAATACTTCTATAGGTTAAAAACAAAACAGAAAACAAAGAGTTCAATTACAGTAAAATTACATTTTCTTAAATCTAAAAGCAGAAGAAAAGTTAGGTTGATTTTCTTTTTATTAATTTATCCCCAAAATCTAACCATTTAAAACAAGAAACCAAATAATTTCAAAATCTCTTTTATTTAGAAGTTGGCAATTTCTTTGCCTTCTCTCTGCCCTTCGTATCAACAGAAAATACATTATTATTATAACAATTTTGTTAGTTTCCTTCAC
>JAFIDM010006943.1:31903897-31932048 GCA_023159025.1 Thereuonema tuberculata | reverse complement strand
TCAGCAATAAAATTGTTCAGTAGTAGTTGCTTATAAGGCTGAAAAGAGATTATGCATTTTTTTTTTATCCATATTGTGTTGCTGTCATTCTTTACAGCAAAGGCATATTCATTTTCTTGAAGCAAATGTTTTACATTCAAAGTGAAATTGATCAATGAGTAAAAAAGACAACCACGACGCATTCCGAATAGTTTTCAATAGTTTCAGAAATAATTTTTTTTTGCATAATTTCATTTTCTGATGAAAGACAATGATCCTCCGCTCATTTTAAATCTAAGTATAACCGTTTTGTGAAGACCATACAATGCAATACTGTTGAATGAAAATCAATGTGAAGCAACAAAATGTCTATTATCTGTGTTTTGCCATTGAAGCACATCCAGAATATGTTGTGGCTGCTCTTCATGAACACACAACCTTATACTTAATAAAACATTGTTAAGCTATATTTTTGATTATGCCTTTGCCGAAAAGCTATTTGTAAATAATATCAAAATAAAATAAAATAAATGAATAAACAAAGCAGCAAATGAAACCCTGCATCAGCTTCAACTGAAAATAAGCAGCTTAAGAAAAAACAAAATTTGAAATGAAACCGACACACAACAAGAAATAATAAACAAAAACAAAACAAAAAATAAATAAAAATAAAAAAGAAACCATAGACAGCAGGCCCCTGAGACCCAAATGACTGTTCAACCAACTCAAGAAAAATAAAAATAATAACAATTAAAATACTGTAAACCATCAAATAATATTTTTAAAAAATCACTAAATTGATATAAACAAATAGTAATTAAAACTGAAAAGAAAAAAAAAAATCTGTTACAAACATAGAAATAGCTGTACTCTGTTTAACCAAACAACTCTTGAAGTGCTAAACACTTACTAACTTCTATATTACACTATTATATTTAGTCAAATTGTCTTTCTTTTAAATTTACATTTCCCTTAAGTTGAGATTTGGCATATTGTGTTAAAAATGTAGAGATAATCATGAAGTTATATCTGCAAATATACTATAATTCGTCTATGTTTAACATATCTGTCAAAACATTAATTAAATAATGCTTACCAAATTTAATAAAATTAATAATAAAGGCCCTAACCCTTTTTGCGTAAATAAAAGATATCTTTCAGGGAACTCAGATAGGAAATCTTTACAAGTCTTCACAAAGTAAATTATTGAATAAATGAAATATCTACAAATCTTAAAACTGAAAAAAAAAAAAAAAAAGTATGGTGAGCTCTGAATAAACAGGTAAACTAATTATGGTATAATCTAGAAAGATTTTAGTATTATTTTTTTTTTTAAATCAAAGAATCCATGAAGCAAATCAACATTTTATATCAATGTTAACAAAATAATTATTTTCATACATTGTATAATTATTATGTTTTTTTTTGGTATATGACAAATCATATTGATGGCAATTTGCCAAAGCAATATACATATAACTAAGATTAAATGTTCCAAAGCTTTTATATAAACCAATACTAACAATGTTCCTTCTTTTAATCTGCCTTAATCTCTTGGAAGAAAAGCCTCAACAAAAGAGTTGTAGACAACTATGCTATTTAAGCTAGACTGGAAGTTAAAGCAAATGATTATTTTAGTACGAGGGTAATCTTACATAAAACACAGAAAAACGCAAACATCTGGCTTTCATAATGAATTGAACTCTTAATTTGAGGTTAGAGAAAGTTAATTTCCAATTAAATAGTAATGATAAAAATAATAATCATCATAAAATAGCATGCACAAAATTTAAATTTGCATGCATGATAACAATGGTATTCATATGAACTCAATCCTTACAACCACTGCAGACAACAATACGTTTCGAAGTGGATAAAACAAATGCTTCTCTTCTGAATATATTTTACTGTAAGTTTATAATCTCATACTTGCTATTGTAATTGCCACAGCTGATACACCTACTATTTTAAAGAATGGATTCAATGTACAGAGTTTGCTTAACAAAACAAAAAATAGGAAGTTTACAATTGGATGTTAAAAAGCTTAAAGATGGTAATGGAATTTTATGTGGGAAGCAAGCTTATCAAACACTAGAGATTTGTGATTCTGTAACACAATGGATGTTGAAATGCTTTAAAAAAAATGTATATTCACCAAACTAGGGGAGCAAAACTAGAAACAAGATCCTGAGAAAAAGCTCTATCAAAGAAAAATACTGTGAAAGAATGAGACTGAAAAGACTAAGGAGGATTCAATGCCTTTTTATATCATTTACAAAAATCACAGGATTGCTTTAACGCAATAACAAAAGAGTATCTGCACAATTGCAGATTTCGTTGACAAACAGTTGCAATAGAAATTCAAAGCAGATTTGCAAAGCAAAATGTACTAACATCTAATAACTCTTTGGAACCATCGAATCAATAAGATGAAACCTTACTAAGGATATTGCAAAACTTTTAATACTTAATTTGTAGCAACTTACTATTTTTTTTTTACTTTTTTGGCCAGTATTATTTTATCGTGACAGTGGCTAAGATATCAATATACTGGGATATAAAAAAGAAAAAAAATCAACTGTCATTTACCGTCACTCATGAAATTATTGATTGTGCAAAGCCCTGTCAGTGGACACAGGCTTATTATAAGTTTATGTATTGTAAGATACTTTTTACAATTGAAATGAATTACAACACATATGAGTTTGCAATACATAACAATAAATAAAAACAAAAAATTTAACTTTCTGAACACATTGCTCTTATTTTTCTCAGTTCACTGAAGAAAATTCAACTAAAGTTTAATCCCAGAGTAGCATTTGTATGCTATTGTTCTACTTCAAATTCCAACTAACCTAATCATCCAAACCAGACTTTAATATCATATACTTTCTTTGCTCTTATTGAAAAATCTTTGCTGGTTGAACAGAGTACAAAGCATAAAACAAAAAAACAAAACAAAAAAAATCTCACAGTAATGTTGGTTTACAGATGATCTTTTTTTTTTTTTTTAATTTCTGGTTAAAAAAAAAAAAAAAAATCTTAAATAACTAAATGCAGAGAAATTGAGCATGCACACCGCTAGAAAAGAAAAATAAGACCCGTTTCAACCTAAGCACCCAGAGCAAAAGCAAGCACCTACTGAGCTGAAGTTCTTTGAAATCAGTATAACATGTAGTAGTTGTCTGGTGTGGTGTGATACTTCAATAAAGAACAAGACAGAAAAAAAAAACTTAAGCAAGAACAGCTCATTCCAGTTTAATTCTCCAGGCAAAGTCAATTAATACAGATACAGTAAGGAACATTTTTTTTTTTCAAATGGTTGAGATGGAACATGAACAACTTGTTTTGTTTCTTAAAAAACAAAAACAAAAACAAAAACGGTGAAAGACTGAAATCATTTCGAAGCTTTGAATACTTCTACTCTATCAACAGATGACATTGCTATACGATTTTTTCCTAATCCCGTAGTATGCTGCCCCTGAAAATAAATACTACATTCTAACAGGCTGTTATACTATCTGGGAATAAATAAGAGTGTGGATGAACATGCTTTTGATAATTTGGCACAAGCATTGAACTGTGTGCTTTGGAAATAAAAAGACAGTGAGTATAGTATTCTAAAGAAAATAAAAAATACATGCTGTGAGCTTTCTAATTAGTTATACTTAAATTAAAATGTGACAAAGCAGAAATCTGTGCAATAATTCTTATATTAAACCAAACTGCAAACAAAAATCACCATTTTTTTAAAAAATCTATATATTCTACATGATAAAAAATGACTTAAAAGGGATCAATTTTTTTTTGAAAAAATAAAATAAATCAAAAGCATCATTTGGAGAGACCTCAATAATTTATTTATTTATATTTATATATATTTTTTTAAAGATTTAAAATTAAAATATTAAAAAATGAAATTCCAAATGGTAATATTTCTAAGAAACAAATATTTTTCTTTTAATTTAATATTATTATTATTATGAATGGCGATGCTAAAGGTACAATCTGCTAAATATCCGACTTTTTTTTTTTCAGGGGTTTCAATCTTAATTAAAATTTCATGTAGAATATATATATAATTGTTTAGCATTAACAGTATGCTTTAGACATATATTTTTATATAAAAGGAAGCAAAATATTTTTTTTTTAAAAAAAAAAAAGAAGAAGAAAAAGAAGAAATACAATATTTATTTTGAAAAGTTAAAACTTTGAATTTTTTTAAAGCTTGTTCCACCATTTCCTACTGTAACTGCTCATTGTATAAACATTCCTAGTCCCAAATAAATCGTAAGAAATGACTAGATAGGCAGGTGCAATATTCACAGGCAGACTCAGCAGGCAGATATTCACCATCTGTTTTGTGCCTCTTAATTGGATAAAAAAAATAAAATAAAAATAAAAATAATAAAAGAGCAATTGGTGCACAAACACACAAACAAAGCCTGAATGAGGGAGAAAAGAGAATGTTCCCAAATAAAAAATAAAATAAAAAGCATGCAGTGCCCTCTAGTGGTCTCCATGCACAATTTCTGCAAAATGACAATGATAAAGTGTTTCAAGTGCATTGGACCACCGTCCATTTTTTTATAATTCTTTGACCAAATTAAAATAATTCCCAGATACTTTTATAAGTACAGATCAGACGAACCAAAAATTATTTTTAATTGATGTAAAATGTTAAATGCTAAATTCTGAAGGACCTTTTAAATGCAGAGCAGACATTAATCCCTTCAATAAATACTCTTTTGAATTTCCCCTTAGTAAATTTATATTATAAAATGATTATAGCTGTAATATTTTTTAAATTAAAAACTGTTAACAACAATAAAAAAAATCCTCATGTTTTTTAAATTTATTTTTAATGATAACAGAAAAGTGATATTCAGATTCAGAAAAGTGATTTTATTATTATTATAATAAGATTTGTAAATACAAAATCATATCTAATGTATAATAAAAAGTAAGTGATTGGACAAAAAAAAAAAACATGAAAAATAAGTAAAAAGACAAGCCTTGATTTAAATTAATTTTCTGCTTTTTAAATAAGTTTTATTGGCACTTTTTTTTTTTCATTATTGTATTAGATATTTAATGAGGATTTGGCACATATTTACATATTTTGATAAGAAGATATTATTGTAATTATTATTTTTAGGACAGATTTTATTTTTTACCTTAAGTAATAAAAATTAAGTCATAATGGATCCAAGACATGCAGTTATTCCTATCATAGTAGAATGAATATATTTTATAATTAATATATTTGTTTTTTCTTTAAAATTCTTGCTTAATTCTTTCTATCATGCAAGACGTAAAAACTTTTTTTTTTTTTTTGGCACCGAAACCTGAGCTTACACATTAATAAAAATAGAAGAAAAATGAATTAAATTAAGTAAAGAGATTTAAATGAATTAAATTAAGTAAAGAGATTTACATTTCTTTTAGATTCTTTTATTGGTTTATTGCACCTAAGCCGACAAGCGAGCAAGCATATGCTGTTATGCGGAACAATAAAATAAGACTATCAAGCATGTCAAGATATAATAAACAAATTTAAGTACATGATTTATCATAATTACTAAATATTAGAAAATATAGGTATTTTTTTATTTTTATAAATCAGCTACACAACATTCACCCTAATTTACGTAAACAAGCGAAATACCATAGTGCTAATTTAGAAAATAAACGAGTATTAGTAAATGACACCTACAACTATTATTTAAGTAATTTATCTACTTTATATACATTGTATCTATGCAGCATATATGCATGTACGATTGTTTTTAAGGAGTATTTATGTACATAATTATAGCGGGGATAGGGACTGAAATCCAAAACTTCCTTTTTTTTTTTTCCAGAGATCTCAGGTAAATTAAGCAAACATCTGAATTAGATATTTTACTTTGTAAAATAATAAAAAAAATAATAAAATCGTTACTCATTTCAACAACTTCAATGTATTTCATTATATTTGGATGAATAAAACATGGCAGGATTTTTGTAGAAGTATAACATCTGCTAATTAGTTTTATATTTCCTTTCCCCCCCCCGCAAATACTTCGTAAAAACAACAAAAATTTATTTAGAATATTTTTCTGTTTTTAATTTTGCTTCTCAAAGCTTATCCTTCTTCTTGACTCATTCAATTTTTGCTAGTTTTTGAGCTGCTACTCAACAAACAAAGAAGGAAATTTCAGAATCACAAACAAACTATAATGTTAAATATACTGATGAAAAAAAAAACTAATACAAAAAGGTGTCTATTCTTTTTTTTAGATACTGTCATTAAAAGCTGAGATCTGATTAATTTATTGCACTTTTTAAAATGAAAAACAAAAAACAAAATCAAAATCTAAAAATTTTTAATTTTTAGAAATTCTATTTTTAAGGTGAATTTTAAATTGAATAATCTAAATAACGTACTAATGTTGGTTAAATTGCTGGATAGCTTCTTCCTTTTTTTATTTTTTTTTTTATTCTAAGCAAGTTCCCCTGCAGAGGGAAGAGTACGAGTTCTCGAAATGTCACCACAATGCCAATGCATTTGAAATATTAATGAAAACTCAAAAACATCTTCTTTGAAGCCAAATATATAATTTATATATAATTTACAAATATAATTTTATCTTATTGTACTTCACCTTCATTTTTCATTATGAAATCTACTTTGTGTGGATGACTCAAGCCATCTATATACCAAGTTCTTCCAAAACTTGGCAAAACAATAATTTTTCCAGTCAAGTTTTTATTCTGGCAGTTTTCAAAATTGTTATCCGTAAGTCAAACACTTTGGGACATATCTTCCAGAATAATCTTGAATTTTATTTCCAGAACTTTACTTCTGACAAATGTGAAGATTTCATTTGTGTAGAAGGGCACTGAAGTGACTTCTTCTCATCCATCACTGCCAGGATTAATCCATTCAATGTATATACATTTTTATCTGATCAACATGATGGGAAGGAAATGCTTATTAATAAGTACTGCAAAGTGGACGGTAAACAATAGTCTAGTTTGTGTTAACTGCCATAAATTTTTGCCATCAGACGATTGAGTAACGGAAAGGGAGAACAAAATAGTTCCTCACATAGTTTTTTCCCTTCTTCTTCAAACAATAACACTGATGTTTACAACATTCAAATGGGAAAGTCAAGGACAAATTGCACATAAAAATGTCAAAAAATAGTCATTATTTACATTATATGGTTAATAATAAAAACAATCTTCAATTTAAATTATTACTTGTTATTTATGAGGGTTCCTATTCCATAAATAGAAGTCAATTAATATAAATGAATAGCTTTAATTATTTAAAATTATTGGTTACTTTCTATTTGCAAAAGCTGATTTAACCATCACGATTAAAAAGGAAGGACAAGTCATATTTAGACACTTTAATTCTCATTCAGACAATAACATTAAGCAGCTGTTCTAAAGTAAACTATTTCAAAGAGCCCAAAAACACAGATGATTGTTTAAAACTTAGATCGTGTGTTTGTGATCATTCTTAAGTTTTGTTTTGTTTTTCCTTCCAAAAGGATGTTCTTCAGCATTTTTTAATCATGTATGTTTTATAAGTATCTTAGTTTCACAACCTTTGTAATTTTTTTTTTTTTTTTTATAATTCTTGTTTTATTTTTTTTTTGTTATTTCAAACACTGTAAATTTCCAGAAAAATAAAACATTTTTTTTTTTTCATTTATAGAGAATATTTATTGCTATCAGCAATGTAGCAGCTGATTTTAAATCAAACTTTTTCAATACGCCCCACAGAAAAATTATATTACCTTGCAGCCCACTGATTGTTTAAAATTAAAACATTTTATTTATAAATGATAAGTGATATTGAGTATAATAAAATAGTATCTTTTGTAGATAGTTTTAAATTACGGTTTTGTTGTGTCATGATAATGCTCTTCTGCATAGGGATTAACAATAGTATTGGACATATGCTCGATATTGGGAGAATTCATTGAAGCATGTTTATTCTCTAAAATATGTCCATTGGAAACATGCAATTCTAAAACAGTTCGATGCCGTTTCTTAGAACTTCCAGAACCTGCACTTTTATCCAGTGAATAAGACTCAGGGGTCCGAATAGGACTTGGCGATTTATTGGGACTCACATGAATGCGAATGTTAATACCTTCGTATTGATCCTGCTCAGTTTCACTGCTGAAAGCCTCGGTCTGTTCCTCAATATCCTCCAGAATTTCCATACCTTCTGGAAAGCTCATGTCCTCACACAAAGTGTCATTATCAGCAGAGCTCGTATCATCAAAATTTTCTTCCATATCAAAGTTCTGCTGATAATATCTTCCTCTTCGCTGCAACTGTTCTAACTGCTCTTCTTGTTCGGAATTTATTTCCAAGTAATAACGAGTTTCAACAGGATTTGTTGTATCCGTATCATCATCAGGTAAAACATACTGATTTTCGTACACCTGAACATCACCACCACTATATTGATGAATTTGTTCAGAGCTATCGGTTTCATTACTATGTGGTGGATTATCTTCACTAGTGGAATAATCGCTAGGCAGATCACCACCGTTGGCAGGTGGATCACTTCTTTTGCTGCTTGGATCACTGGGAGAACTAGCCTTACTATCGCTAGTGCTTCGTTCACTAATTCGTGATAGTGTACGCATTGGAAACATTCGTTCCAAACTCTCATCGTCATCTAAATCTCCATCAGGAGGTAGCAATTCAACATCTGATGGATCATCTTGATTTTCACCAATTAAATTGTCAAGTCCTCTATCCTGTCCAAAGGCAGTACTAGCTTCTTCCACTTGTTTAAATTTTAAGCGAAAATCAGGAGAAGGAGGCAGAACTGTTAGTGTTGCTTTCTGCTTACACGGCAGCACTGCCATCTGAACAGTGGGATCGAGATCTCCTTCTTCCACAATTCTTAAAGCATTTAAATTAAAGTTCTCACCCATCAAAATGGTATTATCAGCTGAATCGGAACTTGAATCAGTACTGCTATTACTAAACTGCCTCAATATTCCCTGCTTAAGAGCTTGATTTTGTTTTTCTTCCAATACTGAGCAAGGCTTAGGAAGCTCTGCTATATTGACAATAAACGATTCACCATTACACAAATTATGAGGAGCGAAATTGTCTGCTTTTTTTGGTTCTAATTCAGCATTTATAAAGGCTTTCTTAGCAGCAGCTAAAGATTCTTTCTGAGTTAAACTGTCATTAATTGCATTT
This sequence comes from Thereuonema tuberculata, assembly GCA_023159025.1. Taxonomy (NCBI): domain Eukaryota; kingdom Metazoa; phylum Arthropoda; class Chilopoda; order Scutigeromorpha; family Scutigeridae; genus Thereuonema; species Thereuonema tuberculata. The sequence continues at coordinate 31,922,844 of JAFIDM010006943.1, read as the reverse complement.
TGGAGAAAAGTATTTTTCTCCTCGTTTATTTGTCTCTTTCTTAATTGCTCAAATATTTCCTCTTCTAAAGAACCTCTATTTACTGAATCGTCTTGTGATGAATAACTTCGACTGGCAGGCAAATCATGGACAGAGACAAAGTCAACTACTTTAGTAGCTGGGCTCTGTGGTGTATCACTGATACGGCTAGGAGTTGCAGGTGGCTGGCTGGGACGGGCTGGTGAGTTGAGTCGACTCCGAGCGTATAGTGTTGGACTTGATTGAGAGATCTTGGGATGCTCTACTTCTACATTTACTCGGGATGGTTTGGCTGGCTTACCTGAATTTTTACCAATTTGAATATCTTTTTTATCATCTGACTGCTTTGCTTCCCCAATGTTTTGTTTATTATTACCTACATTTTCATTATCTACGTGCCTACGATGTAATGTGTATGGAATTTCACCATTGATCTTTTGTTTATCTTCCCCTTGCCCTTCCCCTTCATCTGTCTGCTCTGTCTGTCCCTCTGCATTCTCCTTCCTCCCTTTATCCCCCATGTGTGTTTGTGCTTTATTTGATTCTGGGCCCTTGAAACCCCCTACCCTTGCACCTTTTGTCTCTTGGCTCTGCATGTTAGGGTCCTCGAGGTGATATGAGGCATGTGAAACATTATCATCATTGTCATTTGCATTTGGCTCAGGGGCCTCCTGGTTAAGCCTACTGCTACCCTGGGGGAGAGTGGAATGTGAACCTGTATGTGAGTGAATCCTCTCCTCTTGTATGTGGGTGGTATCATCATCCACAATGTCTAGAGGCTTCCGATGGACTGGTCCCTCGTGGACTGTCCCATTTGCAATGGGTTTCATGCTGCTGTTGCTGGAGGGAACTGCCACCATGGGAGAGGGGTCGAGGATACTGGTGTGCACAGGTGAAGGAGAACTATCATCGCTGAGTGCCACCGATCCACATGAGTGCGAAACTGGGGTACCAGTAAGTGTGTCCCCTACTGGAAGAAGAGGTTGGGCAGAAATGGATGGTCCCACTGATCCACCTACGCCACTATGAGCCGAACACGAGTGTCGAAAGGACTGCGACCTGAGAAACAATGGGATGACCTACATAATCCTGCTATTACAGTATATTTCCAAACACTTGATATTGCCAATCTACTACTGAATTATTATTAATAATAATTAAAAATTTATTTCGTAATGCTGTTATTCATCATTTGCAAATTTACATCAAAATGCAAAATGAGAAAGAAAAAAAAAAGAAAAATATAAACCTAATTTTAAATTTTACTTAAAAGAAAAAAATAAGCATTATTAAAACTGTTTTCATTGTTATGCTTTAATCTTATTTCTTAAAATTAATAGCTAAATAACTACTTTACATTATAAAAATTAATTCCATTTTAAATATTACAATTTTATATTTTAATATTTTAATTTTATAAAGAAATAAAGAAATAATGAATTTTTGAAAAAAAAAAAAAAGGAATTATACTGCATATGCTTTTATATACTGTAAGATAAAAATCTAATAAAATAATTATAAAAAAAAGTAAGTATAAAAGAATAGGTGTAATCTGAACTAAAAAAAAATACTTATCAGTTAAACTGAAATTAAAGACAAAAAAGATATTTTTGAAATAATGCAAATTTAAAACAAAACAAAACAAGATGCTTGCGATCCAAATCAAGCATCTTCTCACCTTTGAAAGGGCTGCCTCTTGACATAATTATCTCGAACATAATCAACAATTTGTTTTTGAGTCCGCCCACTGTACCTACAAAACCAATACAATCAAATTAAAGCAACAACAAAATTAGAATGATACTAGATATAGACTGAATTTTATATGCTGAATCACTTTGTCATTTCTTCAACTATCATACAATGCGTAATAAATGTCCAAGCAAGATAATTAAAATGCATGCACACTCATTGACATAAAATTTTGCACGCCAAGAAAAAGTCATTCTATAAAAGGGAAAGTAAGTAAATAGCTAGGGTGAGGGTAGATATGCAAATGAATAAAGTTTGCAATTACACATGACCGCTTGTCCTATAGCGACAATGCAATTGCAAGCCGTGGGACTTATAAGGCACATGCAGTGGAGTCCACATGCACCACATCAGGTGATGTCTGTGAGCGATCAACTTGCCGTGAAGATGCCTTACACGTCAGTACAAACAACTTCGGAATTTGAAAGAGGCCATATCATCGGTCTGTGAGAGGCTGGCTGAGCGGCGAAGCAAATTGACATCCACTTAGGCTATTCTGACTTTATAGTCAGATCGTATTGGGAGCAATGAACACATGAAGGCACCTCTACATGGCAGACCGGCTCTGAACGATCCAGACAGAGCACCAGGAGAGAAGATCATTTGATCATCAGAGAGGAACAAGCAGATCCAATGGCTTCCTTGTCCACTATCCAGGAAACACGTGCCAAGGTCTCTGTCAGAACCATTTCCAGACACCTAGTAGAGGTGAATCTGCATTCTAGATGCCCCTTCCATTTTGTGCCTTATACATCATCATCAGCTGCGTTTGCAGTGTGTCAGCAGAGAGCAACATGGAATGCCATGGACTGGCGACATACGGTCTTTAGCAAAGAATTCTGCTTTTGTTTGGAAAGGATGTCCACCAAATCAGGGTTTGGAGGACCACAGGTGAGTGCTACAATCTCAACCTCACTTTACAGTGTGAGGTTGGGATTTACAGCAGCCTTCAGCCCCCACTGCAGGTGTGATGGTCTGGGATGTCATCGCATATGACAGCTGTTCGTCACTAGTAGTGCTACTAGGGACATTGACAGCTCAGCAGTATGCTCAGAAGATCCCGCAACCCCATGTGCTCATTTCTTGGCTGGGTGCCCAGGAGCAATTTTCCAACAAGATAACAATTGTCTGCACCCAGCTGGGGTTTTAGGACTCCCGGCGTCATGTTGTGATACTTTCTTGTCCTGCCCGCTCGCTTGATTTATTGCCAATCAAGCATGTCTGGGACCAGATGGGATGCCAACTGTTGCCAGTGTTTGTGATTTGCAGCAATATTTGCAAGAACTACGGGCAAATCTGCCGCAAGACAATATGTAGCATCTGTTTGACTCTATGCCTGATCATATCACCACATGTATCCAAGCATGAGGTTGTCCAATGAGGCACTAAAGGTGGCCTTATTATATACCGCTGCTTTGCAGGACATCGTCCTGCTGCTGTGAAATTGTAAATCACTCCTGTCCTTTATTTCTACCATCACACTAATAATATTTCATTTGCATCTAATGCTTCCTTCGTAGTGTGCAAATTTTTTTTGTCAATGAGTTTAAAGGGTTAAAAATATTTATAATAATAATTTAAAAGAGTCCTCAGAATTAAAAAATTTGTAATATGTGTATTACAGCTCCGGCTGGATTCAGTCTTCCTTAATATGAATGAAGGATACCATATGATAAGCTTAATCTAATATGACAAGAAAAGATTGAACTTATTGATGGGGATAATTGCAGTGCAGAAGAAATCTCACATGAAGAGATACAATATTACTGACTCTGACAGAAATGAAATTTGGTCAATGTCCACAGGTATATGATATTGAAAGTTCTTGTGAAAGTTCTATGCAGTACGTAAGACTTTGTAATGGATACATTTTTCTTACAGAGAGTAGGTAGAAGGCATAGCATGCTTCATTACCATTACTACATGGGATAAAGAAAGCTACATTTATCTGTTCTAAAATTTGAAACTATTTTGTTTTATTCCAAGTTTATAACAATTATTGAAAATCAAAGAGGCTAATTTTACCTAAAGGACGATCCCCGGCTGAGCACCCTTGTTTTTTGTCGTGGAAGCTTTTTAACGGTGGCACAACGGAAGAATCCATGGTGTTCCACACACTTCTTCCAGAAGTTTTTACATTCGTTTCGCCCATCAAAATAGAATTCCACTGTATCCTTATAATAACCCTAGAAAATAAACATAATGAGAAAACATTTCCACTTTTAGGAGTTCAAAGAAAATATAAAAAAAAACAAAAACACGCATGTTTGAGTTGATTGATGTTAAAGTTAAGGAAACGCATTATAAGTAAGTCAGCTTTAAACTAAATAACAGAGACCCACATTCAATGTTTCCAACAAAAAGTGAAATGAACTAATAACCAATTATTAAACTATTGTTTGCTTAATCTAATTTTTTTCTATTTCACTAAAAAGATGAAAGAACATTTTCAATGAATTGATTTCCTTGGTTTTTACAGATTGCAAATGCATAAAAAGAAATGTGAATAAAGATAGAGTGTCTGGAGTGCAACAGGTATTATGAAAGAACGCAAAAGCAGGAACTGGTTAATGAGATGCTTTAATGCAGGTTACATGTATTGCGTATATGAGTATTTTTTTGTAAGAAACAAAAGTTTGAAAACGGGGGAGTGATATTTGATCTAGGTGAGACTTACCTAACAGGCAAAAAGCTAATGTTGGTGTTTTAATGAGAAAGACATGAGAAATATATTTCTAAGTGTGCAAATGCTGTAGCCAAGAATGAATCTAAGTTTACAAGAATGCTTCAATAGTGAATGGACCTTAAGATGGTGCAAATCAAGATGAGAAAGGATAACTTTGAAATAAGCTGAATGACTGACACACTAAAGATTGTGTTACTGTTGCTGGGGATATGGTTGAAAGCATGGAAATTCTTATTTTACAATAGCTTTTCTAATCACCAGTGCATTTGGGAATGTTTCACTAGAGGCCAACAGATTATGACTGATTCTGAAGTGTGAATGAGAGTTCTGTGCAAAAGTTGTAGATATGGAGAGAATCTGAGATTGAGTCAAAAATCATAGTTTGTAATTTTGTGTTAAATCTGTCGATTGTATAAGGGAAATTTAAAAAAATAAAAGCTGTTAAAATAAGGGTGAAAAATTGAGAAGTATATTAAGAACGTAAGTGAGAAAGATACGGAGTGTATTGAAGAAATCTGGGTGATTCTGAAAAATGCTTGATAAATAGTGCGAGAGAGATTTGTATTAAAGTAGACTAGATATGGTGATGCAGATGATTTGGAAATATTGTTGGAAAGGAGTGAGAGGAATGTACTATGTAGATAGGCTTATTGAAGATGGTTTGTGCAAATAGAGACTACAACCAATGAGGGTCTGACTAAATGCCTTTGTTAATTAAAGGGCTGATACATGCAATAGAGATGATCAAGAAAAGAATGGACAGAACAAGCACAGAGTATCTGAACCATCAGACAGCCATTTAAGTTTATTTTAACTAATGAACTTCACTCCTACATAGGTTCTGTGGCTATTTACCTTGATTCCTTCTGTTCATGAAGGAATAATTTCATGGCTTTTCATTGGCAAACACAGCAGTGCAAAGCCTTCTGGGTGCTTTTTTTATCAGTGCCAGAATTGAAGCTGTGTTAAGCAAATTTTTACCTCACTCTGATAAAGTGTGTATTTGTGTATTCATGAGTGAATTAGAATGAAGTACCATAAATTGAACATGGTACTCTCAAAGTCAATTCAATTCAAAACGCCTGTATCAATATGCATCCAAATCATTAAAGAAAAGTAGCTTTGGGAAAGAATAAATAATGACAAAATCAAAAAATGTCATTTATATGGAAATGCATCAGGAATCCATTGACTTTAAATGAATTGAACCAAGATTTCAATAATGTCAACCTCTGAATGGACAATCGTAATTTACAGACTGGTCTCCAATTTTTGCTGTCGATTGTAGAGGAATATGTACTGAGGCTGGTGAGGACAGTTTGAATGTTTATTATCTTTACAGTTCTTCTTCATTTCTTCTATATTGACTGTAATTAAGGCATTTAATTGTGTTAAATTAAAAAAACGATAAGTTTTGGGCTAGTTTCTTTTAAAATTGCTAAAGCTCCTTTCTTTAGTAATTTGGACATAACCGGGTATGGGCACACTGGAAGTGCATTTCTATATTTCTCCTGATTTATAAAATCCTGTGCTATCTCATCCTAATCTTGCTTTTAACTTAATTTGCTTGTTAATCTGTTAATACGCTGTGGTGAAGTTATTTTGTATCAACAAAAGATAAAAAAAAAAGCTTTGAAGTTCCAGAGAAATGAATATTTAAAAGGTATAATTTATTTATCACAATATCACCAAAAAAAAAAAAAAATTTCAGAGACACACAAGATCCAGATGAGATATCTAGAATGATGTGAGATGTAGGAGTTGATAGTCTGAAAAGAAGATAACTTTAACTAACTAATTCTACTAGAAATCTTATTTGTCAAGTATAATTAATCCAAATTTTATTTTTAAGTATGATCATTAGAAGGGGAAAAAAAAAAAAGGTTTTCTCTATCAATCAACTCTCACTAAATTTAAGGACTGTTGGATAAATAACTTCGCTTCAGTTTAATGTGTTTAAATGTTGAAGCTATTATTAGTTCTTTCAAAATTCAGCTAATTACTTAATTTTAACATTAGATGATTTGAGATATTAAAAAAAAAAAAGGGTTAAGCATAGTTACTGGTTTAAAGACTTTTTCACATTTTATACAATACTGAATATATTAAACTACCGTATTGTCCGGCGTATAAGACGACTTTTTAAACCAGGAAAATCTTCTCAAAAGTCGGGGGTCGTCTTATACGCCGGGTACTGAAACTTATACGGCGAGTATATCCCAAACTCTACATTTTAATTGGAAAAATTGGGGGTCGTCTTATACGCCGGACAATACGGTACATAATATTAACAAAAGAACATTCCAACAATCCCTTCTAATGACTTTCCTTGAAATTTTCACATCTGCTTTTCTCAAGTCATATTAAATTGGAATCCTAAGAGAAAGCATAAATAATTTTAAAATAAGCAAGGACACAAAACAATAATAGTGAAAAAAATGAATAATAAAAATACTTTCTGAGGGACTGGAAGATGTCAGTAAAGCAATGGCTGCCTGACCAGAAAAAGACATTCTCTGCATTAAGTGTATGTTGCATGAGAATGTCTTTAGGAAATTAAATAAAAAAAGAAAAGAAATTGATTCACTATTAATATTTTATTTGACCCAACTTAGGCAGATTTGTCTAAAAAAAAAGTAATTTTAATGATGATGTCTTTTTTTAATAGGAAAATGAGATCAATTCATTAAGTTGGTGTATATGAATCCCTGGCTCCCAATAGCTTCTGAACCACGTGATGAATGCTCTTGAAACATGGCAGGCATATTTAAGAACAAAGATTATGTCAGTTCTCCATTTCAAAGTTTGTCTATGTGAGTTCTTGTTGAAAAGTCAGTATATCAAGGTGATAAAAATGTCCATAGAAATGTTTCAGAATTGAAACAATGCTGTCTAACAAAATGTATTAATCCTTTTCGATAACACAGATTTCATTTTTTTTTTGTCCCACAATGAAATTTTTTTAACGTTTGTTGTTGTTTTAAAAAAAAAATCTTAAATTCTTTCAAGAAGTACTACTTAAGTATCTTGAACCCTTTAATTTCAAAATTAATGGTTATGCATTTTATGGAAAAGTTATTATCAGATCATTTTCTTACATCACTTCAGTAATTTTTATTTTATTTCATTGTATTACTAGACTGTGATTTTTCTTAATCATTTATTTGAACTGTTCATTTTTAAAATACTTTTCTTTCTCTTTGTGTACTATTTTAATATGACTTGAAAATAGCTATGTGTGTATAAAAATGTACATAGGAAGGGACCCGTGGTTTTGTAAGTACAATTCTCAGTTTAAGATAAATAAACAGTCAAATTCATGCAGATTGATTTTAATTAAAATAAATAGTTAATCAATTATAGAATTCCTTAATATCATAAAACGGCAAATACTAACGATGCTTTTTCTGTTTAATTAAAAGTAATACAAAGGAAAAAAAAATGTGAATAAAAATATAATAAAGCACAATTTGTTTTGCTCATTTACTTTAGGTTTAAATACATTTAAAATTTATATAACAGAACACTTACATATACAATCTTAAAATATTATTAAAAATAAAATAAAATAATAAAAATTAGTAGCCCATATTTGCCAAATGTAAAGCAAAACCTGCCAACAGCATTGTGGTTATCGCTACATAGTTATTGCTACATAGTTATGTATCAAAGGATTAGTTCTTAATTTAGATGCCATTACATTGATTTAAAATGTTTTAAGTTTTATTATAATGTCACTTTAATTTTATTCTTTTTAAAATATAGATAAATACAGTAAGTAACAAATAATGAATATCAATCGTGCCAATTTTTTCAATGTTCTGGATTCATTATGAATAAACCTTACAAAACAAAAATATTTAAATTTGGTATATAAAAAATTAATAAATAAATAAATAAACCCAAAGCCTGTCTGCAACAGAAAATGTGTTACACACAGTTTTTATTGTAAAACATATTTTAAATCTGTCATAGTTTCTGTTTTATATGGATTTCCCTTTTATTACTAAAGACATTATTTCTGATTTGAACATCAGAACTGGAGAAACATAGCATAGTGACTAAGTTAAACTGAGTTTAATTTTAAAGGCAAATGTAATGGAATTTACCTCTCCCTTCTTAAGAACAAAACATCAGTGGAGCAATGAAAGAAAGAAACAGATCAGTTAGAAAGCAGAAATCATCCTCTGGTCAATATTTTAAGTCTTTCTCTTTGAAAGGTAATTTTACAATTCTTATCACTGAATCTAAAATAGGAGTGTTCTAGAATGGTTTTTTTTATATAGAACAAAGCTTTGCTGGTACAGCTAAGCTAAAATTATGATTATCCATTGAAAAATACCAACAAAATCATGACAAGGATTTAGTTAAATCAAAGATTCCTACAAATAAGTCATGAAGTTTCATGAGGGCATGGAAGATATACAGAAACCTGGGTGATTTTAATTCAGTGGGACAACATCGAAGCTGGAAGAGTTAGTTTACCCACCTCTAAGCCCAGGAAAGATTCCAGTCCCCACAGAGTGGGATGAACCCAAAGGCCAATCAGGAGGAGCAACAATCACAGATAAACTCCTCAACACCCACCAGGAATCGAAATCTGCTCCTCCACCAACAAAGAATCTAAGTCACTTGAAGTATCAGATCCACCTTGACAAAGATAATTAAGATTAATGTAAAATGAAAAAGGCCCCATTTCCTCATGTCACAAAGAGCCCATTGCTGCATGATATCAAATACCAAGTAAATACCAGACGAATCAAATGGTACATAGTATGTATCAAATGGTATGGTATCATGTGGAAAATTTCTAATCTAAATGATAATAATATATACATTGCATATTATTTTAGATTCAATGAAAGATAAATAGTTTTGTCAGTTAAAGCCACAAACAGAAATAAATGAGGAGCATTCCAAAAGACACAGATGGGTGAAGGGATACTACTGAGAAAAGAGAATTTTAATAAGCATTTTACACTAGATTACTAGGAAAATATGAGGTTTTAGTTTTCTACTCATTTCAAAAAAGTAAAATTAATGCTTTTTTACAATTATTTTTCAAAATTTTCCTTTAAATACCACAAACACATGAATTTGATTTTCTACAGGGGGGGAGAAAAAAAAATGATAAACTGAAGGATGGAGGGGGGAAACAATACATTAGGGCTTCAATACCTGACTTGAAGTTCCACTTTCATTATTTGAGGGCGCCTGCATCAGAGAAGAAAAATTACATATCAAACAGGAGGCAGAGAGCATACAGGCAGTCACAGGTCAAAGCCGAATGAAGAGAAAATGAACAGGCACCAATGAAAATGTACAGTTAACAATTCCAAATCATCAAATGCCATTTACGATTATAAAAAGTTTTTTATTTTTTTTCCTTTTTCACAATTATGTATTTATTTAGTTCCCTACTTTTCCCTACTTTTTTATTTAAAAAGTTTTAGGAATATTTTCTCGTAATTATTCAAAGAAACTACATGTATGTTCATTATTCAGCAATAGAGCATCTCTTTAGAGATAAAAAAAAATATATATTTGTGTAATTTTTAAAAACAGAATGACTCGTTACGACTTCAGGAATTTAAAATTCAAGTTGTTAATTTTCAGTGAGTTTAAAGAAATGCTTAATTGCATAGAACAATTCAATTGAGTAGGAGTTATTATAATTTCATCATCATTTTAATAAAATTCAACAACGTTTACAAAAAACTTCAACTTTAAGTGTCTGAACCCCAAAATAATTATAAAACTGTAAAATTTAAAAATTATTTACAAACAGTTTTCAACTTTTTCATTTACACTGTAAGCTTGAGCATGACAATTTACTATGATTCAAAGAAATAATAAGAAATTAATATAATTAATTATTATTAATTACACGACTGACAAAGTCTTTGGAAAAGCTACAGAATATTTTAATTTTCAGATTGATTCATCCATCATTTTAAATCCAGAAATTTGGAAGAAGATTATATTTTGAAAAGCGAGGACAAGCAATGAAAATATTTAATATTTAATTTAGTTCCTATAATTATAAAATCAATTGCTTACTATTTGAAAATTTAAAACTGCCTACAACTAGCAAAAAAAACATTTAATCAAATGCATTTATGTTGAAATCAATAAAATACTTTAGAGCAAATTAATGAAAATTAAATTTTTTTAATAAAAAATTATGAAATGAAAAAAGTTTTTCTTGATATTGAAAGTAACCCCCCCCCCCCCAAAAAAAGCATGACAACTTTCTCTGTTAATTATATATTTTAATATATTATGTTCTTGTCTATTAAACATACTATGCAGATTTCAAAAATGAATTATTTGAACTGAACCCATCTGTAATGGTTTAACTAGCATAAGTAAAGTAGAATTTTAACAATTAACAAAACCTAGACTATAAAATCTTAGTTACGGCAATACTTTGTAGCTGAATAACAGAAATTTGATCCGAATAAAAATTTCATATTTACTTATTGATTTCAATTTTTTTTTGTGTGGTCAATCCCAAATTTTTTAATTAAATTAAAAGAAACCTTTTCTTAAAGTTTAATTTACGATCAATAAGTTATTTTGTAATTTAAAATGATAAAATTGATAATAAAGTACAGAAACAATTTCAACAACCAAAAACTAACACGACTTACATATCCTTCTGGATGAAGCTTGAGGAGGAAACGCTTCCGCTTGAAACTCAGCTTGCGAATTTTGGCCCAGGAGAATGTGTTGATTTTTGTGTAATTTTGGAAGACCAACACACCCATATGTGCCACAGCCAGGTTCAGAGGAACACCCTCGTGATCCTTTTTAAAAATAAAATAAAAAATATGTTAAAATAAATATTTCAGTCCTGTTTCTATTGTGCTAAAATTTGATAATTTAAACCAACGATATGGCTTCATAATACAGTCGGACCTCGATATAAGGTCACCTCGCATATAAGGTCACTTTTCTAAAGTCCCGGCTCATTGAATAGGAATTCTATGATATGGATTATCGGATATATGGTCAGGTCTTACGTACTATAATTGCATAAAAGGTCACTTTTGTCTGTGATTTCAGAAATTTTCAGGTGTCAGTTGGAGCTTGGTGTCAAACACATGCATTTCAAATTGCTTTCGACATGCTGGTTTTCAATGTTCTACAAATAGTGTGGCTGAAATAACAGATAAGATGATGAAGACGATATTCCTTTAGCTGTGTTAATACAAGATCTCAGAAATCGCGGCTGTGCTATAGAAGGGGAAAGTGAATATGTGAGAATTGATGATGAAATTGCTACCACTTCTAAAGCTTTGACTTCCAAAATTGTTTCACAAGTTTTAAATTTCAAAGCAGTAGAAAGTGAGGATAACGACAGTGATACTGAAAGTGAAGTAGTGACACAAGCAGAATCGCTCAGAGCATTAAATGTCATAAGACATTTTTTTACGAGCCATCAGGGAGCTGAAGAACATTTTCAGAAACTACAAAACTTAGAAAACATTGTACAAAAGATGAAACCAAAATCTCGCCAGTCCTGTATTATGGATTATTTTAAGGAAGGTGAGTTGTACATCAGTACTTTGCTTGAGCATACTAGTACTATTTGTATACAACTTTATTCCGAATTAAAATTTAAAAAAAATAATTCCATTAATTTTAATTGGTTCAACTAAATTAAAAAATTATAACCTAATAAACTGATATTTTTCTAGATATTAAAGAATTATACTGTTTTTATATAATGTTTATTTATTGACAAATGCGTATGAATCAGTTATAAGGTCAACCCGCTTATAAGGTCACTTTCACGAGGTCCCAAGGGGTGACCTTATATCGAGGTCCGACTGTATATGACACTTGAATAACATCTAGAACCCAAGCATATGGGAGATCAAAAATCCCAATAAACCAATCCCATTGATTGTGATGATGATACCATCGGCTCTGAAATAAAACTAAAAGTATTGGAGAATTGACATTGTATGATGGAATTACTAAATCTATTTAAGAATACAATGACCAACTTTTTTGCCCAATTGGCTACTTCATACTCCCAATGATTCTATCTATAGTTGATTTTTTTTTATCTCAACCTCTTGAATCTTCTACTATTCCCTTTCTCAAGAAGTATATTGTTATGGTATAGGTAGTGTTATGGTTGTTGTTATGGTACAAAAATAAAACAATAACAGTAATAATAGAATAATAATAAACAAATAATTTGTATTCTCCTTAACACAGTATTGGGGAAAAAAAACAAAAAAAACAAAAACCATCAACTTAAAAAGCTTACATGAGCAGAAAAAATAAAATGAATTCCTTGATTAATTGCTGCAATAAATTCTTATTTGGCCTTAACTTCATCAAGAAATTACCTCAAAATATAGTTTGTATATAGGGCTGTATTTATGGAAATTTTAAATGGAATACTACTGTAAAAATTATTAAAAACTGATAGCAATTAATTCTTATATTTTCTGCAGGTCTTTTAAGGAGGCTGTATAACTGTGATTTGTCATTTAAAAATCACAAAGAAAGTGTGTTGTTCAGATGATTTTGACAAAAATAATCTAAGAGATCTGCAAGTGGAGATGATGACATAGCATTACATCATTGGTAAATGTCATACCTTGGCAAAACCAGTCCCACTGAAATAATCAAATTACTGAAATACATTGTTTCGTCTTCAATAATTGTATCACATAAACATGGATGGCTATCATTTATCTTCTTCTCGAAAGGCTTTCTTTTTGTTTACATTAATGAAAGTGTTTATCTGCTTCGACCATTAAATGAAAACAGCTATAGAGAAAAAAAAAAAAAATACAGCATGCAGATTGCTTTATAAGTAAGTCAGCGTGCACAGTAAAGGATAAGCCTCCTCCATAACAGACGATTATATTTTTGCGACAGATATGTAGCTTGTTGTTAATTAATGCTAATCTTCCAAATGAGCTGCACACTATGGTTTGGATGGTTTGATTTGGATGTTTTTGAGTTTAGTTAGTCAGTCATGAATTTGGTTAGATTTGGATTTTCTTGAAAACTAATGTGCGAATTAAAATTTATTTTCATTATAGACATTCAACTATTTGAAATATAATTATTTGCTGAATGACAAAAAAAAAACTGACATTAATATTATTTCAATAATTCGAACGAAAAAAATTCAAAACAACATTTTTATGAGTAAATAAATAAATAAATGGTATATGAGAATTACAATTGATATGAGGTGATATCATTAGAAATAATTTTTAATGTTCAATAAATTTATGAAGCAGCTGCTCCAAATCAACATTACTTAGAAGATTAAATATATTTTACTATGAACTGACTGACCTTTGCTGGGTGCATTTTAATCCCATATAGCTCGCATCTCCTAGCCGTTTCCAAAAGATTTAAATCTGCTTCAGCAGGTGTTTGACCCCTTAAAAAAAAAACAAAACAAACAAACTTGAAATTTATAAGTAAATTATTAGACTATCTATGTCAAGTCTCACAAAATAATTACAATGATTTTTAATTATTTAGATCTACTTAATGACATAAAATTGAATTGTTTTAAATCTCTTATGAAGGAAAAAAAAAAATGTTCTGTTTTAATTAATATCTTCTTAAATAACCACAAACTTTAATCATCTTTCCGGCAATATTTCATCCTATATTTCCAAGGACTTTGTGTAGCCAAGTACAAAAATCTTAAGGAAAAGAGAATGACATCTCTCTTTCCTAAATTCTAAATAATACAACAATCCAAGAATTTAAATGCGTGAAAATTACAACAAAAGAAACGTGAATTCAAACACGTTCAATTAATAAAACCAAATACTATTCTCTTAAAATACAAAATATTAATTTAATTTTAATTTAAACTTTCCAATGTCTTTATATTTATTTAAAACTTTCCAATATCTTTACTTGAAATTTCCAATGTCTTTATTTTTGAAAAGTCTATTAATAAAATCCTCAAAATTTAAACCGATTCCTAAGTTGTAACTCTTCTCTTGACTTTCAATGAGATCTTAAAATTCCTCTTTCCTCCCTTGCTTCCTCTATCTCTGCAAGCGCGAAGATAATAAACTTCAATACATTTAATCGTAATTTCCGCTTCTTAATCTTGAATATTTTATTAAACGTTTCCAAATTCTTGAACTGCGTATTCTTCATCACTTAATCTCAATGGATAAGTAAATTACATCTTCTTAGAAATGTAATTAATTAATATCTTCTTAAATAACCACAAACTTTAATCATCTTTCCGGCAATATTTCGTCCTATATTTCCAAGGACTTTGTCTAGCCAAGTACAAAAATCTTAAGGAAAAGAGAATGACATCTCTCTTTTTCTAAATAATGCAATGATGTTTAGTAAACTATGTCTGAATTCAAAAAGAAAAATGTAAAAGGTAAAAACCAAGTTTTAGGCCCAATTTTATTGTTGTTACCATATGTGCAAAGACAAAACAAAAAAACAAAACCCTATATTCTACTGCACAGAATAAATATAAATGGCCAGAAACAATTATCATGTTATATGGAGGGTTGATTCACATTTATTCGGTCGATTTCAAGGGCGCGAGCTATCTTGCACGTAGATGTGACGCAACATTGTTGCGTTCAAATCAGAGGTCATAAGCCTGTAGTTGATTATCTGGTAGCTGGAATTGTGTTGCATTCTAAATATGCTGCCAAAAATCCCAAATTGATGGGAGGGGTACATAGTTGCCCTTTCCAATGCTAAATATGCCGCTTTAAAAATTGTGGACATGTGCAAATGCCAAAATTTTCATGTTTGCAAATCCACCGTCAACCGGGTAATAGCAGTAAGTCGTGTGAAGCCCATCAGCCAAGAGCGGGGCCCGAAAACAACAACCACAAATGGAAGCAGCTCCTAATGTTATTAAGAAAATGAAGGCTATGAGTGTCGGCGAGACACTTAGCACCCAAACGGCGGTTCCCCAGGCTATAGTAGTTTTTCATCCAATGGTTGCATGGATAATTAGGCATGATCTTCAATTAGAAAAACATCATAAAGATTGCATTCATAGCCTACTTCTTTGACAGGTTGCTGAAAGGAAGACCAAAAGCCGAAAGCTTTACGAGCACCACTGATCGGGAGAAAATAGAAGACACACTACTTTGGACAAGGCATGGATCTACCTTAGTGATACCAAGAAATCAAGGGCAATATTTTATCGTCCTTTTGATGCCAAAGGACAATTTGAGTGGTATCGCAAATCCAAAGAAAACTTTTCGAGAGGATTCATGATTGTTGCGGGTTACAGCTACAGAGAAAAATTGCCGCTGAGGAAGGTACCTGCGAAAGTCAAGATTAATGCTGTCTTTTACTGAAAGCATGTCCTGGGACCCCTGTATTGTGACGATATTCCCGCATTGCACGGCACTGACAAAAGGAAAGTGTGGATTCATCAGGACAAGGTGTTAAGCCATACAGCTAGAGCAACCGAGCTGTACTTGACCAATATGGCGACTGAAACCAAAATATGAGCAATCCCATACAGTATGATTCCTGTAAAATCCCCAATGCACCTCCAATGGACTTCTGCGGGTTTGGATTACTTAAACGGGCTTCGGGAACACGATGACCGAAAACAGTAGAAGGGCTTTGGAAAGCTTGCAAAGAGGAGTGGAACAAGATCCCCCTCATCTACTTCCAATGAAGCCTTCTTCAATGGAAACTGCGATGCAGAGCCATTGCCAGAATGCAGGGGCACCCCACTGAACACAACTGGTGGTGGAGAAAAGGGTTCTACTAAGTCTATGACGTGATCAAAATTGACCAAATAAACATGAATCAACCCTCTGTAGTTCTTGTTAAAGCAACTATTCACATAAATGAGAGCAATGTAAAAGTAATAACCTGACCATCTTTTCTAAGTTCAAATATAGGAACACTCACTCAACAGCTGACCACTTAACATTATACTAATGACTGATATTGAGTGTTAGCACCAGGACTGGCTTTGTAATGGCACTCTATTTTGAATCTGAGACAATGATGTCTAGCTGTAACACAAAATTTCCCTCTCGACCATCCACACAAACGACGTAATTTCCTTTATTTTCAAACATGTGGTGATCACAAAGATGAGAAAACAGGGACAATACAGGACACATGTTTTAAAATAGGGAACATGTAGGCATCTCAACCGAAGTTGTACAATTCCAGGGACAATTCCTTAAAAATACGGGACGAATTTGAAAGAACACGTTTCATTGATCCTGAGGAATTATAAAGCCAAATGCATTTTACTTGTTGGTTGCTTGTATTCTTGAGATATCAGGAATGATGAAATGTTTCTGGATGTATATTTGCTTAATTGGTAAGATAACTGAAAATATAATGTTTAAAGTTCATTTCCTTGACAAATTCTTTTAACTTAAATTACAAAACTTTTGCATGTTTTTAATTGGTGGATTAATGATAACCTTCTTTTATTCTATGCCAAAGAATATTTGTAAAATTTATTTTCTTCAAAGAAAATAAAGGACAATCAAACCTAGTTAAATCAGGAAAATGTCTATCAAGGTGAACACATTTACTGGTGACCTTATGCATTAAAACTTTATTAATAAGAAGAAAATGTTAATTTCTTTATATTAACATATTAAAGTAACCTTCTATTTGCCACTTTTTTTGGGGGTTTTTTTTAACTTTAAAGTGATAACTTTTTTAGTTTGGAACATTTTAATTAAATCACTAATTACTAATCTAAAGTAATTGCTTATGAAATCATTCCTAAACTGAAAATTCCTAGTAAAATGTAACATATCTCCATTGTTACAAAATTATTTTTATCTTTTCTTAAAACCATTTTAAATAATACAAGAATGGGTTTAAAAAAACAATAACAACAATAATAAAAGAACTAACAACTTGTAATCATTAGTTAATGAAATGTCCAAAAAGAAAGGACAATGACAATAATTGCAGTGTGTGGAAAGTTCTTCAACATAACTAACTAGTTATGAACTAGTTAAAGTTCCAGTTACTTACTGACAACGTGAACACAACGCAGTTCTCTTAAAAGAAAATTGGAACTTTCAAAAATTCTAGTTCACTGGAAAAGGAACTGTACAATCAGATAAAAAAGAGAGTAAATTTATATTAAAAACTGTTTTTTAATTTTCTATCTTTATTTAATTCATGTAGAGCAAATACTTAACTTATAAATTACATAGAAGCCTATAAAGGAAATACATATAAACTTCAAATTTTAAAAAAAAATTGATCCATTTTATTTTATTTTGAAATTAAATCCTTGCTATAAATTATTAGGAAAGGAATTTGGCAGGAACTATAAAAACCTGTAGATATTTAGACAAAAAAAAAAAGGAATTTACTTTCCAGATAGTTTATAGAAGGGGAAAAAAATGAATGCATTTACTGAAACATTCCTAAAAGAGAGAGATAACTTGTTCAAAAGAATGCATTATTTGAATTTCCAATCCCTGTAATAACATATAATGAGTGTGGTTGAGATAGACATTGCTTCAAATAAAAATAATCATGTATAAAGCCCACTTGTATTTTACAAACAGTCCAAGTGTCAATTTTTCATATTATTATCAATAACAAAAGTTATTGGTAAAACAATTTATGACAATCCTTTTATTTATGAGCAAACAAGATTAGAATGTGTCCCTGAATTTTACTATTTTGTTGCATATTCTAAATTGTCCTGTGACAGTCTACCAATGATTCCCCACCCCCTACCATCAATTTAAAGAACCATTCTTTGTATTTGACAATGAATATCGGAAGCAATATACTAGAATATTGGTCTTCAAATTATTTAAGTTGACAATCAATAAAAAGTTAAAAAAAAAACAAAAAACCAATGAAAGCAAATATTGTGTAATATTTATTACTGAATTTTTATTATTTAGGCAGCCGAAATTAAAATATTATTTATTATGTACTTACACATGCTTTTTGTGGTTTTCCATGATTCGCCGTTCAAGTTCCTCATCCTGATGTGGAAAAAATTTGTAAGATGATAAATAGGTATGATCTGGGTAATCTTCCGCAACATAGTCTCCACATTCAGCTGAAATACAAAACCATTTATATCTTTACATTAACATATGCAAGTAAATAACATAAATAAACAAATTACGTATATTCAAATCTTACCTTTTGCAAAGATCTTAAAACAATTTCAGTGATGCACAAAATACTTCAAAAGGAATCTAATAACATTCTTGGAAATCAAGACAATGGTTCAAAAAGAAGATTTTAAAGTTTATAAATCAATTTAGGATTGATATTTAAAAAAAAAAGTGACTCTCGGAAATTCTATATAAATCTACATGTTTGATCTCTTCAACTCATCATGCTAAACTGGGATGTAAATTTGCTTTTAAGAGGAACAAACTCAAATAATATTTGGAAGCTTCTGTATTTGCTAAATTTTCATTTCAAAGCTTAATATGGATGGAAATCTGACAAACAATATTATCAATGACACTTAGAA
>JAFIDM010006943.1:31881077-31903497 GCA_023159025.1 Thereuonema tuberculata | reverse complement strand
ACGAATGTAATTAAGAGTTTCTTAATTGCGTAGAAATCAGGAACAACTGAGAATGCCTGTATGTGCTTTGTGAAATAAAGGTAATAAAATGAAAATAAAGCACACTTATGTGATAAAATCAATATAAAAATAGGTAATAGGGTATTATCTGATAGTTTCGGAATACTTAGCATATTCCATCATTAAAGATGGCCCAAAATTTAGGACTCCTCAGGACAAAAAGTTTGCTTGTCTATTTGCAGCTTATTGGCAAATCTCAAAACGAAGGGTTATTCCAGATATCTGCAAACGAACTTCAATTTGCAGATATCTGGAACAACCCTCCGTTTTTGTTATTGTTCAATTTGGCTGCTATTGTTCTGCATTGTAATTTCTATTGAACTATCGTCATATCATCCACTCTTTGTGACAAGCTCTCCAGAGACCATCTATCGTCTGGGAATGCCGGTTTCCTAGTGCTGGTTTTAGGAGTCTAAATGCACAAAAATCCACTGGTGCAGCATCTGGTGACTTCACAGGAATGTCACTGAATTTCCAGTTCTGTTCTCTCCAGAAAAAAATGGGTTGAAGCAGAGATGGGATTTGAGGCTTTATCTTGATCGAGTCATACCTTGTTTGCATTTTTACCATATAAATGGTGAATATCATTTCGATAAATTGGGTCCAGAATTTAGTTTGATAGTAGTGGGACTTTACCTATACAACTCAACAAATGTTTAAGTTGCCCTTATAGCTGTAGCCTGCAATGATAATGAATCCCTTTGAAAAAGTTTGTAACCCCTTTGAAGCAGTACATTGCTCGAAGTTTGTTACAGCCATTAAAGTAGATGCATGCTTCATCTAATGTAACTATGAATTTCCATTTTGCTCCTGAGAGGCAACTCATACAGTTTTGTACCGTTTGTTCGGAGCTCTGAGATGGGCCGCAGCATATTGAACTTGACTCTTATGGCGTTTATTTTTTTTTTAATTCAAATCCTGATTATTGAATTAAATTGTTTACAGTTTACAGATTATTGTGTTTACAGTTGTTAAAAATATTCCCGTCTTCACTACAATAACCCTCTGGTTGACGGATTGCTTCCTGCTACAAAGGACTTCACTTTCCTAATCACGCCTGGAGTTTGACTGGAAGCAGGCCATCTACAATTAGTCCCATTCTCACATATCCTTTGTTGTTTACCATACAAAATATTCCCTTCTTTGAAACATTAATCCACGCTTCTTGCAATTCATTAAGGTTGCAGAGTAGCTATACTTTGCGTAGTAGAGCTGTAGTAAAGCCTTCCCAAAACGGTTAGATTTTCTTTGGTATTGTTGTCGCCAAACATATGAGATTTCCACATTGAACAGCGTGTGGACATCTGATCACCATTGTATGTGCATCACAGGCCAGTAACTGCTTATGCAAATCGTTTTCAGAGATCCACAATAGCCTCCGTATAAAGTAATCATGAAAAATCTGAAATATGACTTTGACACAATTGTTTTAAAAGCTTTCATGAAAAATAACCATTTTATTTTCCTGAAACTTTCCCTAAAGGCTAAGTTACACATGGCTAGTTTATTGGTTGCTAGTTTGAGCTGTGAGGAAATAGGAGATAGTATTGTTGTCACGCTGTGCTGATGCACTAGTTGCAGCAAGCTGAAGACATTGAGAATGATACTCAATCCATATGATGGTCCAAGCAGTTCCACTGGTTTTATATAATCTATGAAATTTGGCTGCTAATTAACTTTTTTATATTGTAATAATAGCGTTTTTAATATATCATCGGTTGGACCTTGATGCGAAGTTATATCTTCAGTCATGGCAGTATTAACTAAAGAAAAAAAAAAAGCTTCATGGACTTTTTTATTTCATTCTGACCTGTACATATCTTAAGATTTTACTTTTTTTCGTAACCTCATCAAGTGAAGCTTGTAATCCATCTCCAGTCAACTCACTAATTAATTTATTACTAAAACCTTTATTACAATACTGACAAACTACTGTATATGCAGTATTTCACAGTGCGATATTCCTCTGCTTCATCAGGCGCGTCTACAGATTTTGAATATCAAAAAAGTCGTAATAACAAAGGTTCTTTTTGACATCATAAACCATTACCAATAATAATTAATATAACTAACAATAGTTGTTAAGAATAATGAGTAATAATAAAGCACAATGAAAACAATATTAATTTCAGACAACAAATTCATTATTGGAATTTAGTTTCTTTTCCACAATATTTTTTGAAATCTTCAACCATAAATTTACTAATTTCTATTCCTTTGTTTATTCATACATTTAAAATTACTTAAACACATGATTTAATAGTAAATCTAGAAACTGATTAATTAATTTTAAAAAATTAAAAAAGCAAACACAGCAACAAAGAAAACAAACGAGAATTACTCGACTGTATCTCCATTCCCACATTGTGATTACTCACTCCTGAGGGTATCACCTGACCCGCTAGCAGGGGTCTACTAGCCCCAAAAGTTCAAATATTCAACTCTTCTAGCAGCGAATTATTTACTAGTGCTGCTAGCAGGCCAAGTAGCAATTTCTTTGTCACACTGAGAGATTTAATGAGCGAGTTCTGGCTGCTAGTTGACTCGCTGTGTATGACTGAGGCTTAACTGAAAGGCAATCCTTAATTTTTACGTGCAGTTATATTGAATATATTCTTGTTGGCGACAATACCTGTTCATAAATAACTTTATTTCATTAATCAGTGTCCAATAAAACACTGTTCAAAGATCATTTGAAGAACAGAAAACAAATGTGTAAGTTTTATAAATGAAGACGGAGAGATGGCAGTCTATATCCAAAGGGGGTTTGGTACTCAAATCAACACCTTAAAAATCAATATAACAATTAAATGTAAAGGGAATTAGTATTTCAAAGCATACCTTGAACAATATATGATGCCATGATGGCTGCTGTGTTATCATTGCATTGTAAGATACCTAGAGCAAGATCCCTCTTGATCTGAAGACAAAAGAGATACCTAAGAAAAATAAAAAAAAATAAAAAATCATTAAAAACCATAGAGACAATAAATATCTAGTAATACCACTAATTAAAACATTTCTTAGCAGTGCAGGTGTGAAGTCATTATTGATTATCTTAAGCAATCAACATGCTTGTAGGTATTCTTTCTATTCATTACAAATGATAAAAGATACTTTTGACGTAGTTAATAAAAATAATTCTAGTAGAGCAAAGTGATTTTATACATTACTTTTGTGATGGTGGTACGATGAGTGAGGAGTGTAATGCCCAAGAACTTGAAATGGAGTGATGCTCAACAATGTGCAATAAGTGAGTGAAATGAAAGATTTTATAACAACTGAAAGCAGTTTTAAAAAATTGATAAATTTGCTGAATATACCAAGAGAACTCTATCGAATTATTTGAAATTGTTTGAATTTTTAAATTACAATTGGTGTTCTTTAGGATACAAAAAAAGCGTGAAGAGTCTTGAAAAAGGTGAACTACCAAAAAGTGAAGGGAACTGTTTACACTTAAATACCCTAATTTAAGCAATTTTTGTTTTTATTGTTTTATTCTACAACTTTTCAAGTAAGTAATCATGATACAGCCCAAGGATTTTTATCAGGGGATACAAAAAATGTTAGTTTACTTTTAAAAATAGATAAAGTACAGATTCTATACTACCCAACATAATAATTCAAAAACAATAATATAAAAGATGTCTAAACTATTAAAAATAACCTTTTATTCCCTTCTCCTCTCACCTTTCAATATTTTGTCTTCTACGTGAAATATTATTTAGATTTCTTTATTTAAATATGAAAACATATTTTTAATGCTTCCTCTTTCAATTTGTTTTATAATTGCTTGGATATTTTATAATTGAATACGTTATTACAATTCCATCACAACATATTCATAAATTACAGGAATTTTTATCAACTTCCTACATCAATCAATTCTTTCAAAATAATCAATTAAAAAAAAAAAAAACAACTTAAAGGAAGAAATATAACTTAAAGTAAACAGTTCTCTTGTCAGTATTAGAGAATTTACCAGAAGGCTTTGAGAATAGGAGGACTTAGGAAG
Source organism: Thereuonema tuberculata (assembly GCA_023159025.1). NCBI lineage: Eukaryota > Metazoa > Arthropoda > Chilopoda > Scutigeromorpha > Scutigeridae > Thereuonema > Thereuonema tuberculata. Next base: position 31,899,422 of record JAFIDM010006943.1, on the reverse strand, counting down.
TCTTTAAATGTAGCTGCACAATGTTTGATGACATCACTCCATTTCCACTGCTTGGTTTATTTTATTTCTTAACTGGAAAACAAAAATCAAATGGTTCAAGTTATTTTTAGAGCTAAACACTGATATTAAAGTCTTCTAGGAACCAAATGTAGAAAACTTCTTAGGGTACAGAAATAACATGCAACAAAATTAAGTGCCTAAGAAAATCAAACACTTAACAGTTATCTTAAATACAGGATGTTTTTTTAAAAAATTTCCAATAAACGCCAGTGATTTTGTTCTACGAACACAATTCAATAAAAATTTTTTCTAAATATCGATAGTGAGCATAGGGACTATTTGATGACATGGAATGTGAACAATGTGTTATGTGATTGTTTTGTTTGTTTCAACCTCAAGATGCATGGTGCAAGGGCAGCAATTGTTGCAAACTTTTGTGAATGTTCTTGAAGTTGTCATTAAAAATCCAAAGAAAACCTTTCATTTGTTTTTTTCATATGTACGTAGATGCATAATTGTTAGCAGTGTGAACTTGTATTTGTTTTCTGAAATTGCAGACATGCATTCGATATATGGACTGGCTCATGGGAATAGACATGAAGCACGATGCCTCTACCAAGAACATTTCCCAGGTAGGCGTATACCTCCCACACAATATTTCTTGCTACAGATCGATGCCTCAGGGAAAGGGACAAATTTTAGCCGAATGCAAACAGTGGAAGGCCCAAAACAGTTGCAACACCTGAAAGAGAAAATCGAATTCTTGATGTGGTAGCCGCTGATGCAGGAATAAGTAGTAAGACAATAGAAAGAACAGAAGGGATTTTGCATTTAAGGGCTTGAGATACTTCATGAGGAGCTACTGTACCCCTGTCATTTTCAGTGTGTTAAAATGTTAATTGCTGCAGAGCTTTCTTTAAGTCTGCAGTTCTGTCATGAAGACCGTGCTTTCCACAATAATCATTTCCCACAATGCTGGATTGGTCGTGGTGGTTCTGTTTCCTGGCTTGCATCATTGCGAGATTTTTAAATTCTCTAGATATTTTATCCTTGGGGCCATATGAAAAGCATTATTTATTAATTATATATGTCTATGATTGCAAGCTGGAACAGAGGATAGACAATGGTTTTCAGCTAATTCGGAACAAAAAATGGGAATTTATTCCGAAGATAATCTGAAACAGATTAGACGTTCACTATCCCAACACTTCCATGCCTGTATTGAGGCTTGTGGTGGACTTTGCTGTTTGTTGTTGATTAGGGTTCACTTGACATTTATTTCTGTATAGTTGTTACCTGTATGCTCATTTACATTTGCAATAAAAATTAGAATTTTTTTCTTTGTAATTCTTGGAATGTTACTCATAGTATACGTAAACAGCATCATTACTGTATGCATTAGTGAGTTACATTATTAAGTGTGAATTATTATATCAGGTCTAATATAATAATGGGCTTTAAATCAGAAACTTCAACATACATGTTGTCTGTTATACTGTCATGATGCAACCAGTTAAATTCATCAGAAAATATTATGTGATGTCAGTCATTGATCCAGGGTCGGCATTCATTGCAACCTGAGGTATCAAGAGAAGTTGTAGCCACAGACAAATCAGAACTTGTGGATCACTTGATTTAATACATTCAAATTACATAACAGTGGTCTCACAATTACTGATATCGTAACATGCTAGAACCTGTCATTATGTTTTTTTCTTCTTCACACTGATATCAAATATGTAAAACTGTGCTTGCAATGTTACCTATATCAGTATTGATATCAAACTCAAAAAATCTGCATGTATAAGCGTGCTGCAGAATTTCCTTCACTAGCAATGCTACACTGCCGAAGAATTATTGCTTGATGGTCTTAATAGTAACAGGATGATTCAGTAGTAGAGGAATGAAAACAAATACACCTGCACAATGATACTGTAATGGTTTCCTCCTACAACTGCTATCAATCATTCAATATTCAGCAGAATCTACATTATTATTATAAAACAGAGTTGCCTGTAAACGTTGCAGTAAGATAGCAATTAGTTTAGTAAAGTAAATAAACTTCTTTTACCTCGTATACTCTTCTTCTAATTGTGCAGGATCAGGCGTAAAAAATTTAACACAAAACCTCAACTCTGGTTTAACTAATGTCAGACCAATTTGTCGGTTCATTGCCTTCTCATGATCCAGCCAATACTGTTAAAAAAAGAAAATGATGATATTATTTGCAAAAAATATTCTATTTCAAGATCAGCACAATAATACAAAATTATTTATCAAGATTTATTAAATAAGTACTAGAAAGATATTAAACTTTAAGAAGAACGCAGAGTCTTAGGTACCTTTCAGCTGTATCAGAGATCTAACTTATAATCACTTATATTTTATATTAATTTCTTTTTTTAGAACTGTGAAGTTTATGCTTCTTCTCTTCTAAATAACTACAGTGAAACCTTGGGTTACGAAGAACAACTTCGAAAATTTTTTGTCGCGGGTAACGAACAGTGCCTCGGGTTATGAACGAAGGTGAGAGAGAGAGAGAGCAAGGTTTAACGTTGGAGACAAGCGATCGCGTACAGTACAAAGTTACATGTTACGGGGCCAAATCACACTAAAGGTATCTCTGCGTGCCCACATAATTCTTTTTCCAATGTAAACAAGACATCGTAATATATTTAGTTGTATAATGTATTTATTAAATGTAATTAGTTTATATTTAATTTATTTGGTTGTTTTCTTTCTCTTTATTTAATACATGAAGTACACGCTATCTTTGTGTTTTGTCAGGTAAAGACCGGATGTTAATAAAAAGGAACGTCTCTATTTCATTGATTTCAATGTTTCGGGTTACGAACCGAGTTCTGGAATGATTTAAGTTTGTAACCCGAGGTTTCACTGTATTAAAGAAATATTTTTTGCCAGTAATTAGTCTTTATTGTCAACCAATTAATCTAACTGCTTTCATGATAATTCCTTGCCCTTTATCTGGCATTAACTTCAGTTGAAAGTCATATAAGTAACTTAGGAGAGAATGTACTTAGATTTAAGCAAATAGCAACTTAATTTGAATTCCCAAGTAAAAAAAATATTGAAAATCTACAAAGAATAGCAATATGCCATAGGTGCTTAAGGTTCTAAAGCAGAGCTGAAATATCACTAAAATTCTCAATTCAGTGTGGGGGCAACTACAAAATCTTTTCAATTTTCCTTCTTAACATTCTTGATAATTATAAAATATATATATATATAAATTCCTATGATTTGTTAAACGTCTTCTTTAATCTACTACAATATTTAGTTTTCTTTTCATCTAATATAAGCCCAAAGAAGATTCTCATTCAGAGAATCAAAATACTGTAATGGATTAAAGACAATGTTTAACAAATCATAGGAATTTCTTTTATATTTAACAATTTTCTTTTTTTAGGATAAGGATTTTTTTAAAATGTTAAAAACTTATGTTTGGGAGCTACATATTCATTTTTTATATACTTTCATTAGAAAGGTAATATTTAGTGCATGTAACATCTTTCCGTAGAATGCTGAATTTAAGGGATATTGCAAAACATCTGTCGTGGAAACAATGCAGAAAACAAAGGTAGCACTTCCTCAACATTTTGTTATCAACTGGAAAGTTGGAACTGGCAAATTTAGCACTAACAATGGGCTTTTATGGTTAGTGAACTTTTTTAAGGGAAATTCTGCTTTTTTCCTTTCATTTGAGGAAGTAATTAGATCGCAAAAAACATATGGATTTTTGAATAATAATAATATTCATTAATTGTAGGATACGGTCTCCAGTTCATTATTAACTAGGAAATATCACCTGTCACTGCAGGAGTAAAAAATAAAAATATTATTTTTAAAAAAAAAATGTAGTGTTTCACAAGGTTTTAAATCGTGTTTACTAATTCCTTTTGATCATTAAAATCATAAAGATTGACTTCTACTATGAATAGAGCTTTACAAATGATAAGATAAGCAAAGAAGTTCCTGATATTATCTGGAAACAAAATAATATGAACCTTTTATCCAATTAATATCAGACAATCAATCAATGAACTGAGAAAAAACCTTGGTTAGTAAAAGCGACAGAATGGTGAACTTTCATGGCTATAACTTTTGAACTGCCCTGAAGCAAACTTTCTAAGCTATGAATCAGATTCAATGTCTGCTAGTATTATCACAGAAACTGTGATAATACTGTCACAGAAACTTTAACTTCAAAAACAAGGAAATGAAAGTTAAGATGATAAATATAGTCAATATTATTTATTTCGATAAATAATTTAATTTTTTCTAAAATTATTAGATACAATTCAAAGCTTACCTTAACTCCATTACTGTCTGTGTACTCTAAACCAAAATAATCTACTTCCAGTAAATGAAGTTGCTTACAGACTTGATCAAATAATACTTGTCCTAACGCCTTATGCTGAAATAAATTAGGAAATAAAAAAGAACAATCAGCGTTTTAAAAATAGTGATACAATTTTGCATAAATGAAAGTTATTGGAAGTTTAAAAAATACAGAAATGAATGTTAGAAATTAATTAAATAAATAAATAAATAAATAGAATCTCTGAAAAAACAATAGTTGCCAATTTAAAAACTCAACAGAATTAGCGAAGAGTTCTTTTAAATTTATTAAAAAAGAAATTCGGAAAAAATGGAAGAATTATTAAAAGTAGGATTGACATAAAAGAAGTGCATTTACACCTCCAAAATACATGAAATGGAACACAGATTAAATAGACAAGTAGAAATATAATTATGGTTACATGAGAATTGGGGTGACAAAGAATTGACCAAAATTTTAGGTTTAATTAATGAATAAGTACAGTAAAACCTCTCAAATCCGGCCCAATGTGGCACCCAGTAGGCCGGATTACAGAAAAGCCGGACTACCGAGAGTGTTCTTAAAATAACTCAATAGCTCAATTTTTGTGAACACATAATGCCAGGTTTAAGTAATTTAACCCCATTTTCATAATTTTGCATTCAAATATTTATTAAAAACAATAAAAATGTGCTTTTTCCGACACTAAGCTCTAGTGATATTTGATTTGCAGATTCCCCTGCATTCAATCTCCTTCTGTTCCATTGTGACAAAGTTTTTCTTTCTTTTTTCACTCATAATGAATACACGCAGATAGGGAAATAAAAAAGGAAAACGAATTTAGTTATTAAAAACAAAAGTTTTTACTTGGGACCAGGCTGGATTACCGTGGGGGCCGGATTACCGAGGGCCGGGTTTGAGAGGTTTTACTATATTAATATTAATTTAAATCACCAGAAAAATGTCCAAAGTAGATCTATTAAATAGAACTAAATAAACATTTGAATTGCAATACTGTGCTGTACTGTAAATTTATTTCAAAACAGATTATATTCCTTTGTTTTACCTGAACCATAAATGGACTGTGATTTAAGATATATGTAAGTTGATCCAAATTTATATTTACAGGAAAAAAAAGGTTAAAATAGAATTCTTTTTAGTTGCAAAACAGAGTTTTATAGGAAAATAATAATAATAATAATAATAATAATAATAATAATAATAATAATAATAATAATAATAATGTCGACATGGAAGCGTCGAACAGATGGCTGACGAGTGGTGAGCTGTTTGGGGAGACCGAAGAGTTCATGATCGCAATACAGGACCAAGTCATCTCCACACGCAACTACAAGAAACACATTCTACACGATGCAAACACACATGACGACAAATGCAGGAAATGCCACACTACGCATGAGACGATCGACCACGTAATATCAGGCTGTCCCCTTCTCTCTCAAACAGACTACCTCCACAGACACAATCAGGTAGCGTCGATCGTTCATCAACAACTAGCACACAAACATTCACTTATTAAGAGCACGGTCCCGTACTACAAGTACATACCACAAAGCGTATTAGAGTCACCCTCATATAAACTATACTGGGACCGCCCCATTCACACAGACAAAACCATACATCACAACAGACCAGACATCACACTTGTTGATAAGGTCAACAAACAGACCTATCTAATTGATATTGCAGTGCCTATCAGCAAGAACATGCAGAAAACTCACGCAGACAAGATCAGTAAATACACTGATCTAGCACACGAGCTCCAGAAGCAGTGGAGGCAGGATCGAGTAAGTGTTGTACCCATCGTTCTGTCTGCCACTGGTCTGGTGCCTCACACATTGCACCACAGTCTCAGCACACTAGGACTTCACAAAAACACTTATGCACAACTGCAGAAGGCTGTGGTACTCAACACTACACGCATAGTTAGGAAATTTATGGACACAAGCACACATCCCTAATCATTCTTGCACACATCTTTACACTTGGCAGTATGTGCTTTGGTCCTTGACCCGCCATATTGTTTTTGCTGGGGAAACCCAAGGTTTGAAACATACAAACATAATAATAATAATAATAATATATTTTTTTTTTTTTTTACACTTGGCAATATGTGTTTTGGTCCTGACCCGCCATATTGTCTTAGCTGGGGAAACCCATGGTTTGAAACTTTTTTCAATATAATAATAATACTGGGACAGTCCCATTCACAAAGACAAAGCCATTCACCACAATAGATTTGACATCGCACTTGTTGATAAGGCCAACAAACAGACCTATCTCGACACTGCATTGCCTTTCTGTAAGAATATGCAGAAAAATCTAGCAGGCAGATCAGTACACCAACCAAGCACATGAGCTCCAGAAGCAGTAGAGGCAGGACTGAGTACTAGTTGTGCCCATCGTCCTGTCTGCCACTGGTCTAGTGCCTCACACATTGCACCACAGTTTCAGCACACTAGGACTTCACAAAAATACTTATGCACAACTCCAGAAGGCTGAGGTACTCAACATAACATGCATAGTTAGGAAATTTACGAACACAACCCCACATCCCAAACGATTCTTGCACACTTTTTTACACTTGGCAACATGTGCTTTGGTCCTTGACCCACCATGTTGTTTCTGCTGGGGAAAATCAAGAATTGAAACATTTACATAATAATAATGACCTAGGCTGCAAATACTAAATGGAAGAATAAACTGATGGCTGTTATGCATCATTTGACCAAGTGTCAAAATTCAATTGAGTTATTCGCTTAAACGCAAAAGCTTATGTACAAGTATTCAAATTTTTTTTGGAATGAGGAGTGTTATGTAATGAAGATACTTTCAAAGGAGAATTCTGATCATTATCAAATTTAATAATATCATACTGAGATCATTAGTCACATGATGCAAATCTTAATCATTACGATTAGTCGATTGGCGTTTATTCGTAATTAATTTTCTGCAGAATTATGTTGAGATAGCAAGCAGGAACAATTTTTTGTAAAGAGTTTACATCTTTTGCTAGTAGATGGAGCAATAATCTCAAAAAAAAAATATTTTGGCGTTTGGTCAAACGATGCATAACATCATCCAAATGTTATATTTGGATTTTATATTAACAAGTTCTTAACAGTATTTGGTCAGAAATTCAAAATTTTTGAACAAAAAAAATCTGTTGCCAAAAATGATCTCTTTCTCCATTATGTAAATAGTTTCATAAATTGCCCTAAGAATCCTTAATAAACTCCTCCCATCTTCGCCATTTAAATGATTAACTATCCAAAAGACACTGAGAAATGATTACAATACCTAAAATGATTATGATTCATTTCAAACTTCTGAAGATCGTAGGTAGGTGGTAGGAGTCTTTTGTAGATCGTTGACCTAATGCTTTCTCTCTGTTGTTCAAGGGTAACAATAGATTTAATTAGTGAATTATTATTAATAAATTTTAATTGTGATTCACTGTTGCTGTAATCTATTAGACAGGAAACATACATCAAAGCCTATCTAATAATGATCTAATAATGAAATCTGAAATGATGGTTTTTCTTTTTAATAGAGTTGGTAAATCCAATCTTAAAGAACGAGTAATTCTTAGAAAGAAAACGATAATAATGCTAATTGGTCTACAATGAAATAACTGATGCTGACTTTTCTTTTTGAGCCTACTAATTAGTCTGGGTATTTAAATAAACTTCCTCAGTTTTTTCCACAACATTATATATCAATTTTTAGCCATTAATATATAAAAAGCTTAGTATTTTTTTCTTTTTTTTTACAACGAATCTGTTTAATTTATTTGTGGCTGAGCGCAAAGTCGGCATAATTGTTAACATACAACGAAAACCTTCTATTGAATTCCATATTTATTCCATATTTATTCACAATATTTCGTTTCATTTTAGAAAGAAACTTCATCGGGTTATTAGAGGACAGAAAAATATTTTTCTTTTTCCTCAAAAATTCGTTATTTTCCTGTCCTTTAATAACCCGATGAAGTTTCTTGCCAAAAATGAAACGTAATATTGTGAATAAATATGGAATTCAATAAGATGGTTTTCGTTGTATGTTATGATTTGAATTGAAGAAATTATCGTTTTCTGGAAACATTATATATGAAATAGCATAATTGTTATTTGTAACGATTGTCTTTCGATCAGTTCCTGGCATATGACCAAATAAAAATTCAATGAGTTTAATTACAAATGGCGAAGTTATCAGAGATCCATCATAAATTTCAAATGCAGAAAGGAGGAACGTATTAGAGCGCCAATGACGAGCTCGTGTTCCTTATTTGGCGTTGGTTGACCCAAGATGAGCCAGTGAACTTTAGCGCCAAGAGGCTCAACGGTAAAGGATGGGTGAGGATAGGGTGGAAGCAACACCACATTCCAAAGACAAAGATTCAGACCACCTGAAACTAAACAGAAACATCTGTTCATCATTTTCGATCGAGGCAACGAAATTAACGGTTGCCAACGGTCCAATGGCCAATCGATAAATACTGATATTCTTCAGCGATCAAATCGTGCCTTCTTTCGCCGAGAAACGCTTCTCAAATATCGCCCGTCACTTGTTGTCGCCTGAATATATCGCAGTTTGACAATGGGTGATTCAACAACTTCAACGATTTTAATTTGAATCCGGATCAGTTTCCGTTCGAAAAGAAATCTTTTATCGAGTGATTTTGATGAAAATTATTTCTGCCATCGAGAACGTCTTCGTTTCCGATCATCCGCGAAATACAAATCGGTGGCAAAAGTTTCCAACTGTTGTTGCATATAAAAAAATTAAAATGTAAACACATTAATTTTAATAATTTTTCATGGGAACATTTGTTCATGTTTGACGGACCGCAGTTTGGGAAACGCTGAACTCTTAGATGATGACATAATTAAAAAAAAAAAAAAGTCGTAATCTAGTCCGTTAAACAGTAGAAATTGTATTTCAATGATACAAATAGGCTTAAAGAAAGTGAAAAGCTTTTCGGTGCTTTCTGATATAGATTCAAAGAAAATGAATAGCAATGCAAAAGGTTATATGTGTTATGGATGTAATGTTGTAAATTATATAAAGCAATTTTCCTTCTTCACGTAAGTTCTTCATTAAAATGTACATCTGGCTTATGATATTGGATTTTGTATTGAATATCATCACATAAGGAAAGGAAAAATCTTGCCCCCTCCCCCCCATTTGTGAAATGTCCAGTAGTGCAATTAATCATCGTAATCACTGCTTGAATTTGATTCCCAAAGGTCGCTTGTCTCTTTTTTCTTTCTATGTTGTGCCTCTTTTCGCAGTGTAATGCATACGGTTTATTATTTTCGATTCGTAGAAAGGATTGGAAGAAAGTGTTAAAAGACTATTTACAGAAAGGTAAAGGAGTAAAACAGTTGGGCAAAATTTCGGGATAATCATTAATTTGTACTTATTAAAATTAGTACCATTTCCTTTGTAAAGTATGTTAAATTTAATTACGATAATATAAAAGCACAAATTTACGTTTAAAAGAAAGAACGTAGTCTAGTATTTGTATATTTCAGGCAATTCCCATTCCCAACTATTATCATAGATCCTAATTATGATGAACTTTGCAATCATTTTTCCAATTGACTAATGAAATTCAGTGTGTATTGTTCAGTTTAATTCACTAGTACAAAGTAAATGAAAACGATATGTTACTAGTTAGTGACTTGACTATATAATATGAACAGATAACTTATTTTCTAGCTCATCTCTTGATAATGTCCGTTCCTGTCCAAAATACAATGTTGTAAAATAGAAGAAAGGTATCAGATCGTCTTGTGTGGAAAGGACAAATACGTTTGCTTGAATGTACAATATGAATCAATCTCGCCCATAAGCTGTGCTACAAAGATCTCAATAAGAATGCTTATTCAGTCGATCTGTAAATTCATATCAATACATCTAGAGTAACCGACTCCCAAACTTTTTTTTTTTTTTGGACTCGCGAAGTTCATTTGACAATCCAAAAAAGACCGAGTGTCTTACCAGAAAAAAAAAAGCTACTCTTGTTGTTGTTGTTGTTTTTTTTTTGAACCACAAAATGCGAAAAATGGCTTTGGTATTTCGTGTACTTAACACAATCCCATAGCTGAGTATTGCATCAAAGCTATAAGTCTCCAACAATAGCATAACAATAAGATGAAACAATCCTGTAACAATGCACATATTTTTTTTTTTTTTTTTTATGTGCGTTATTATAGAATTCTTTCAAACAACTCATTTGATAACGGAATTTATTATGAAAGAGATGCAGGCATTGGGTGTGGTTTTCGATCTCTCACATATTTCAAAGAAAAATAATTTTAAACTATCGCTATTGTTGTACATATCCAATCAATATGTATGGTCCATTTAACACTCTATCTCCTTTCCTATTAGGTTAAATAATTTACAAAAATCAATAGGAATTTTCCTTGTGACAACTAACACCTGCATCTAAAATTTCAGCTTCTTCCAATAAACGAAAGTGGTATTTTGATTTAAAATTCTAAATTTTTTTCTTTCTAATCTCTTCTTTTCTTCTTTTTTTTTCTTCTTTTCACTCCGTTGCATATTAAGGATCGTTACAAATGTTACACTTAATATATAATACCCTGTATTAAAATAGAAGGTACAAAAATCTTAATATAAAAATGTAAAGCAATAGAAACCTTCGAATTGATACGTTCACTGTCAACTAAGCTCTCTGTCTCACACATCAGCAAAGAGATAAATCCTAATATTTTGTGTGTTGTGTGTTTGTTTATTGTTTGTTTGTTTTTTTTTTTTGGGGGGGGGGGGGTGTTAAATTTATTAAAAATAAAATATTAAAAATACTAGAATAATGTGGCGAAATAAAAATGGCGTCGAAGACTTCGATAATACTGTGGCGGTCATTGTATTAATTTTCATCTATGGGATGCGAGTTTGGCATGAACTGGTGATGACGATTAAATTAGGCCCTAGTAATTTATATATATATATTAAATTACTATATATATATTAAAAAAAAAAATCTTTGCTGCTAACTTTTAATTTAAAGTTAATTTCTTTACTATGTGCTTGTAAATAAGGAAGTTAGGCTTTTTTTTAATTTCGATTAACGAATTCGAAAAGTTAATCCAATGGAACATAATCCCCGTATTTGTAAGTGTAAAAGGAAAAAAAAAAACCAACCTATTTACTTCATTTGGAAATGTCTATCTCTAGGAAGTCATTTTGGGTTAAAATCGTCGAACTAGAAATATGTTTCAAACTAGTTCATCCTATTACGCTATGAATGAAGGAGAAATGAAAAAAAAAAAGCCCATCCTTTGAGACTGATTGACGCTCGCACTTGAAATGTCTCTTTCCAATTTGAAATCTCATTAATTGGCTTCGACGTTTCGTGTACGGGTACACGTCGGTCTTCTTAAGGGCGCGCAGTTATTAAGAGCCGACAGGTTCTGCCGTGTCGAAAACAGATTGATGGAAGGCCGTTTGCTTAAAAGGAACAATGGCCCCGAAGTGGTTTTCCTTGAGAATGCCACGTCAATAAAAAGCCTGACGGGATTAAAGTTTAAAATATGGGGTCACATTCGAGCAGGAAGGAACTATCAACCTCAATGGCAGGTCGCTCGTCAAGAAAGAAAAGATAAAATATATAGAGAAGGAAATTGTATTCACAAATGGAGAGAACTCGGGGTTTTAACTGAAAACGCGTTCGCCAGACTTCAGAGTCGAAACTTAATGAGACGTGGGACGGAAATCGGAAAAAAAAGGAGAAACGAATAGTGAAGAAAGAATATATCTTTTTTTCTTTAAATACGAATGCCTGTGATATTGAAATGACATTTCACCTCCCAATTTTAACTGATTAATCGGTTCTTTTTCGCTTGCGCTCGTACAATTCAGTATTCATCGAATTAATAAGCAACGAAGTCAAATAAATGCGTCACGAGTTATTCTGAAGGCAGCACTGCAGTCACTGTTAAAAATACTTTGTCATTCTACTCATTACTGAAAACAAGGCTAAAGAAAATCGAAACTTAAACTTTTCGCGTTTAAAGCTACTTTAGTTTTTAGCGTTCCATTTGGGAGCTATTGTGATAGCGACCAAAATCGGTAGCTATTGCGTTTGTCCTGTCCGTCCGTCCGTGTTCTGTCGACACCTAACAACTCCCGAACGGAAGGTCGGATCGACCAACGGATTTCACCATCGTGTTCAGAGGCCCAAACACTGTAGGAATGGGATATTTTCAGGGGTCAACGCCCCCCCCCCTCAAGTTCGAGATATTTGGCACAGTTGTCATTGTACCCTCTTAACAACTCCCGAACGGAAGGTTGGATCGACAAATCCATGTCTTCAGAGGCCCAGCAACTTTAGAATAAGGTATTTTTAGGGGCCAACGCCCCCCATGTTGGAGATATTTGACATTTGCTTTCATTGGATTTCCGCTGTTAGCTTAAATGTCAGAAATGCAACTATGCCATTTCAGTTGTCAGCTACAGAGTGATCGCTAAGTTCTCGGACTCAATGCTGAATGTTGTCGGTTTGAATTTGTACTACTTTTTTTTTATTTTCTTCTTCTTCTTCTCTTATTTTTTTTTTCTGAATGTCCGCGTGGATCTTTTTCTTGTTTTCTTAACGTTCTTTTTATTTTTTTCCTAGCTTTTTTTATTTTTCCTTTCGTTAATGTACTTCCTTTTTTAGCTGCCCCTAGGTTACAGCTTGCCTGTAAAACTATTGATTTTGTGTTGCTGAATGTCACACTTTTTGCTGGATGTCACACTCTGTAGCGGCCAAAACGGTTAGAGATATTAGAATGAAACCTTCACCATTGTGTTCAGCATCAAAAAGTAGGTGACCATGTCCAAAAAAATCAGATCTGTAGGACCACTCCCTGACCGACAGTTGGGGGGGTCAAAAGAGGTCGCTTCCGATAAAATCTTAAAATAAAAAACAGTATTCTGTCTGTCATAAGACTTCACGTTTTTTTCCAATTTTGTGACCAAACTATAAGAGATAATTTTGTCATGCAAATGGATAAAATGTAGATCTTTTTAAGAGAAACAAAATGCTACAAAAATCTTTCGAAAACATTTTTTGGGTTCCAAGATGTCGCCTTTTAAAGGGTCAAATTTTGACTTTTTCTCAATTTAAATGAAACGTATAAAAGTTGGAAGAGAACATTATATTGAGAAAATGTTGGTATTTGAATGTTCTATCGAACGATATATTAGGCATTCACAAACGTTTCTGCGTTTGCAAGATATATGCAAAAATGAAGTTTTGGCGGCAACCCCCCCCCCCATGTGAGGTGCCAAACCGCAATACATCTGAGTTATTTAAGTGCAAAGTGTATAAAGTTTCGTAACGGCCCCTAGGTTACAAATTACCTGTAAAACATAAGGGACCGCTCTTGCTTTTATGCTTACTGGATGTCACACTCTAGTGGCCAAATGGTTAGAGATATTAGAATGAAAAACCTTCACCATTGTGTTCAGCATCAAAAAGTAGGTGATCACGTCCAAAAAAATCAGACCTGTAGGACCACTCCCTGACCGAAAGTTGTGGGGGTCAAAAGTGGTCGCTTCCGATAAAATTTTGTTTATAAAATTGTACATATTATGGGGCCGCTTTGCTTTTGACACTGTCTAAAAGCATTAATTATCTTGTTTTATTATTATTTTTTAAATTTTTGTGTTATTGTTATGGGTCGCCCTTAAATTTACGCTTTAGCACAAAAATATGTTCGCTTATTTCCTTTCATCTAAAGTAAATTCTCCATGGAAAGTGTACGTGTTTTCCCTTGGAACCTTTGTAGACTCTTTGGTGCGCTGAAGAGTAAGGCTCCAACGTTACACTGATCAATCGAGACAAGTGGAGAATGTGTGGTCAGCCCAAAGTTAACCCGCCTTTTAATCCTCAGCAAAGTAAAATCTGATTCTCATTTTTTTAGAAGGCTGGGTATGACGGAGGGCTCGTCTGGAGAAGAAATAAACTAGGAAAAATTCCTCGCACTTCAGTTCCTGCAATACTGAGATACCGGATCCACTTTCTAGGAAAGGTAAAGCTCTCAAAATAAGCCCCTTGCGAATAACGTTTGAACCGATCGATGTTAAAACGCCGAAGAAAGACGCAAATAATTTCGGTATTTCAAAATTTTTACGTGTACGTCCATGCTGTGAAACTAGGGCATAAAAGTGACAAAAACTGTCATGGACTGCTTTTTCATAAGTAGTTTCCTAGTAACAATCAACAATAAACGGTGGTGAGTCTATTTCTTACAAACTTCTGGGATTATCCAATCCAAAATGCATTGAATAACATTACCATTACTGTGACATTTACACGATATTTGTGCTACAGTGATATTCTATTAGAGTATTTTTTTTTGCTAATTTCAATTATGTATTTCAAATCTCAAGAAAAAGTAAAATTAAACGAACATTGATAAATCTAAGAAATAACGCACGAAAGGCACAAACGAATAAAAATAGGTGTGTTCACACACCCTGTGAACCATCATTCTCGGGAATCTGGGACATCTGTTTCAGTCTTATTAGGCTTCATCAGCCATATTTAACCTCCACGCACTCGGAGCCTATCATCAATGGTAAATCTGGCTGATGAAGTCCAATAAGGCTGAAACAGCTGTCTCAGATTCCTAAGATGATGGTGTGAATGCATACTTTTAACGTTCTGAATTTTTTTTATATTATTTCTTCTATTTCGAATCTTATTAGTTCGTTTCAACCTGTTCTTTCCTCTTGTTTGTTCTTCCAAACGTGTTTATGCCGCATTTGCTTCAGCCTAACTAGAGACCTCTTTCGAAAAAAAAAAAAAAAAGAATTGCAAAAAAGCCTTTGGTTTTGTGTCTTTACTTCTACAACTGTAAACAAAATCAAAACGAAATACATTTTTTAACTCGGCATCGAGAATTTGAAATTTTTATATGCGTATTTTGATGATCCATATTGTTTTAATGCCTGAATAGCTACATCGAATATTGCGAATATTTACGTGACGTATCAGGAAATAGAAAAAAAAGCAGGACTCACACTGAATCGTATATACAACCTGTTTTTCTGTGAATAAGAAATGAAGAATAGAAATTTTATAGATGTATTTCTTCTTTTACCTTGAAATTGAATTTACAAGAGGGTTTACGAAAAAGTTGGAAAAGAGCAACAAGAAAGCTCAGAATAATGTTTATCCTACGGAATTCTGAAAATTGCATGAGTTTCCACTGCAAACAGAACGTTCGTTGAACGCATCGAATATGGAAGAGAGGGAAATTGGCTGGATCCGAGTTGCTTTTTTCCTTAGGCGCTGAAACGGTAGCGTTAGAAACTGTGTGTTTTACGGCTTTATGAGTAGCCTGGAAAATGAAACTCAGTTACGATGGAATGGCCACATTCTGCCACTCTATTTTGATAACAGGCAGTCGAAAATTGATTAGGCCGTCCACGTTTTGTAAGAGGCAGTCCACGAGTGTAGGCTGTTCATCGTCGTCTTTCAAAAGTGTTTTTCAGCGATAATTTCTGGAATTTTCCTGAGAATTATGGAAAGAATTTTAGTGTTATGGCCCTCTCTACAGCCTAATCTCATTGATCCGAATGTCGGTTTCAGAGTGAGTTTCTGAGATGTGAATGTCACAGCAAGTTGTACCTAACTAGTCTTCAACTTAAAAACACTGATCAAATGAAATTCGCAGTTCGAATTCTATTGGCTTCGTCAAAAAAAGCAAATTTGGTATGACGTTGTGATAATTACGGAAGTGCGCCGTGTATTGGACGCGAATTTCCGATCGGTGCCAAATTCGCCATTTTCTGAGTTAACGTATTTATAGTCCAACAGACGGATCTTGACGATCTCGTTTGCATGAGAATTACGGAAAACACGAGATCTGGCCATTAGCCTCTTCAGGAGGTGTCACGGAATTTAGTACTTTGAATGTCTGTCACTAGGAAAATGCTATCTAATGAATTTATTGTTGTTTATTGACTGTTTTAAATTTATGAAAAGTATATTAAAATATAGCAAAAGTCTCATGCATTTTTTATTTGCTTTTGATTTTTGTGATTAGCAAATAAAAATAAATGAGAAATCGTGTGCCTTTTTGATTATTAATTCGTTATGTAATGTTGCATTTTAAATTTAAAATCGATTGTCTTATATAAATGTATTTACATAATCCTGTTTTTTTTTTTGTATTTTGTTTTGTTTTGTTTACGTAGGAAATTTTTAAAATTAACGTTTTTCTAATATTTCAGCAATTTTTTTTGTGGGCGATCAGTATGTTTGACAGCTCTTCCGTCTAATTTTGAGGCCCTGAAAAGGGCCTTTAAAGGTAAATTCTGTTTTTGTTTTTTTTTCTTTCAGCTGTTGTTTCCAGTAAGTAACTGCGTGAATTGGGAGATGTACGAAATATGTACGAGTAGCTTTAGCTACTCTGTTTTGAACTCTTTCTAAAGGAATGAGAGGTCCTCCATTAATTAATTCCCTCCGAAAATATTTCAACTTGCAATATTATTTTCCGTGCGCTGCTTCATGTAGTACTGTTTCTCGACATTTGTGAGAATACTTGGATAGAGGCTATTCTCGCGTAAATTACGTGAAATCACGAAAAAACGAGATCGTCAACATCCGTCTGTTGGACTATAGCGAGATTTTATTTCAACATATGTTAATTCTATTTTCGTTACATAACCTTTGCTGTGTAGACATAAATTAGGAAATAAGACAATAATTAAAATTCCTCTTTCCAATCCCTACTGAAATCTATTCGTGCCAACTGCAGTTTTTTTTTTATTCTGCAGATAAATATTTTCCTTATTGTAAAATTTATTGGATTTTGAATCTCAAGCAATAATGATCGATGTAATGACCATAAATAGTTGAATTCGGAAGTTTAAGTTGATGGAACTTAGTTTCTATGCTCTTCAGAATTACATTGGAGAAGTAGGTTTTTGGCTGAGCTTGGTTTCCTTTGCTTGAACAATGTGCTTTCAGCCGCCAATTCGTATTCGATAAAAGTCGGATATCAGCAAAAAATCAGTTTTATAGAGCTGCCGTTAGCTTAGCTTTCGTCCATCTTCTTTTCTTTTTATAAACTAACAGCTCGGGAGATAGTTTAATATTAGCTTCTACTGATATTCATAACTATTTCACTTCTAGAATAAAATAAATTTTATAAAGCCTTAAGGCCTCGCGGTTGGCGTTCTCGCTAAGACACTGGCCTCTCTGAGTTCCGAGGTTCGGTTCTCATGTGGGTTTCGTGATGGTGGACGATCCGCGCTGGGCAGGTTTTCTCGGGGTTCTCCCGTTTCCCCTGCGAGTCCCCCCACCATACTTTCTCTCCGTCTGTCCTCCTTTCCGTGGGTTGGCACAATAGATCTTTCAGGTCGCAGTGCTTGGGTTTCCTGCCACCCACATTCACCCCATGTAAAAATAATAATAATAAAATATACGGCCTTAAAGTTAAAAAAAAAAAAAAATCTTTATAACAGCTCCACATTAAAATATATTTTAGAAATAAAACAAAAGTTCTTGAAAATTTTGAGCAACTTTCATATAAATATCCATTATTATTCGTTCCTTTAATCTTATTTTAATGAAGATACGTTCATTGGTTCAAAATTTATAGGGATACACACGGATACGACGATCTTATAAGCCTCCAACCCCTTTGGAAAACACAACTTAATCGACTGACGACGAATTTTTCCCGTCCTATTTCAAAAGACAGAATATTCTGGGCTATATGGAGAGTTGGCTGCCAATCACAATTTTCCCACTCCTAATTAATTAACTATCTCCCGGCAAGTTGCGGTTTTCGTTGAACTATTCGTAAGACTTCAGCGACGCTTCAGGCAATCGGCCAACGTGCTTGAAACGCAGCATACCTTCAATTCGGAACTTGTTTTCTTCTGGAGCTGCGAGTGGGAGGGGGTAGGGGGAAAGAGGAATTACACGAGCTACCATCATTTGATCTCCTGCT
>JAFIDM010006943.1:31870390-31881067 GCA_023159025.1 Thereuonema tuberculata | reverse complement strand
AGCCCAACGCACCAAGCCCTCCGATACCATTACAATGCGTTCGGCTTCAATGGCGCTGCCGGGAAGCAGCTTGTGGCTTGTATTTCCTCTCACAGCGTCCTACCAAAGCAATGCGACTTCTCTGCTGCCATTCTGTGGAACTGGAGCGCGAAAACGTCCTATTCGCCCAAGGACGACTTCTTCTGTCTACGAGGCGAGAGCCCCCCCCCCCCCCCCTTCCCCCCGAAACAAACTTCCTCCTTTCGACAAACAAAGCGGCGGATGGATTTCATTTGCGCCGTATTTATTTTGTGATGTGTTAAAAATATTGTCGCGATGGGTGGATCGATGGAGCTGCTGGATCGATTAAAAGCGGCTTATTTACTTTGATTGATTATTTACAAGTTTGCTGGGAACGAGGGAATTGGGTTCTAATTTTACGAAACAAATTCGCCGTTACTAACAACATGAATGGAGAATTTTGTCGAATAATTACACCACAATAATGTGGATGACAGCAATTCAACGGATCATCATCCCACCAGACTAGTCAAACACCTGACAATACGAACCAATCAGCACCCGAGAAAATTCATCAAATCAATCCAACTTTCACAGGATCCTTGAAACGACAATAAACGAATTAGATAAATCATGTCGATTACACAGTTGATTTCCTCCTTATTTCCCATAATTATGGTTAATTTAAGTACATAATTTAATGATTATATTGGTAAACAAAATCCAACTCCTCCAAAGAAATCACAACTCATACAAATTTCCAAACATTTCACAAGCTTAAAGTGGTTATATTTGCTTCAACTGCTTCAAAACCTCAATTAAGTTTTACAAGAACTTTTTCTTTTTTATTTTATTTATTTATTTCCTTTTAGTAACCTTTTCTTATGTGACCACTATTGTTCGTGGACCATCAGTGAATTGCAAGAAGTTCAGATCAAATTTTCATTACATTTGTCAGGCCATGGAAAAGTGTAATTTTTTCCATGGACATCGCCGCTTTAGTTTAGTTTTTCCTCGAGAGATGTCGCTTCTCTTGATAAAATGTTCGCCCAACTCTTCAGTAGGATCTCTACATATTATTTCTCAAAGGTGTATTTTTGTCGGTTCGCCATATCTCCCTTAAAACTTCATCAAAATCAATGATTGAGACATCATTTTGAAGATTACGTTCACCGCTAACGAAGAAAAATAAACGAATTGTTTAAAATTAATGTTTTCGTTAAAAAATCTTATTTTAAAAACCTTTTTATAGAAATGTAGAAGGCGCCATCTATTGACAATCTGTTTAACGAAGTGGAGTTGTTTATTATTTCTCAAAGGTGATATTTATTACTACTCTTCAAAATAAAAATACCTTTCAATAATAAACAATTGCATTTATCATTTCTACATTATTATATTACCATTCGGTGACTGATCAAGATACCATGCGAATTATTCGCACAGGTCAACTAGTTAATGATTAATTTAAAAATTAATACACTGCACTTTTAACGAGATTCTCATAATAATGTTTTCTTCTTTGGCAATGTCTGCATTGTCATGTACTTAATTAATAATCTACGCCTCATATTTGTACAGTTTTTTTTAAATAGGCTTATACAGTGCAACTTGGATAATTCGAACGTCTTTAATTCGAAATCATGGTTAATTCGAAGATTTCTCTTGGTCCCTTGAATTTCTTATTAAATCAATGTTAAAAAATCGTGGATAATTCGAAATTCAACTTCCTTAATTCGAAGTTTTTTATAAAAAATTTCGAATCATAACGACTTTTCGGCGTTTCATCGTTAAGAAATTCGACACGTGACAACTGAAATCCCCTTCCCGCCACCGTTCGACACGTGACGCTTCAGACGCCATTCGAGCTTCCTGCTGTCAGTGTCACCATGTCTTTCAGTAAACCATGCGTGTACAAGAATTTAACATTCGCTGAAAAGGTCGCCGTCATTCGCGAGGTGGAAAAGGGTGTGAAGAAGAAATGCCAAATCGTACGGGATAGCGCCGAATTTCGTCGGTACATTGAAGGACAAACCAACGTAATTGAAGCTGTTTTCCATTCACTAAACATGCTTGATGATTTTGCTAACCTTAAGCGACTGAATTCTACAAAACAATCAGACATTGCACAATTTTTTGAAAAACTATAATTTTCTGTATTGAATATAATATGTACTGTAGCTTACATAATATAAATCTTATTTTGTTTACATACATATATAGTGTTTAAGTCTTTCATAACATGATCTTTCTGAATAAATATTTACTTATTGACAGAATAATCTTTTCAAGCATTTAGTGGACCTGAAATTAAAGTTAAAAGATGTAACTTGTTTAATTCGAAGTCTTGGATAATTCGAAGTTTTATAGTGGTCCCTTCAGCTTCGAATTATCCAAGTTGCACAGTACCTTTGTTTGTTGAACAGCCTTTTTATATATAAATGTGTGCGCGTGTGTTTGTGTGTGAGTGAGTGTTTAAAAGATTTATTTTAAAAGCAAAAAGAAATAAGAAGTTATTTAGGGAGAGGATCTGCATAATTTTTGTAGATCTGACTAAGGTTTGAGCGAGAAGAACGGGAGACAAAAATATAGAAAGTACAATGTACGTCTTCGATAAATTCGATTCATGCGTTTAGCGGGACGCATGCGTATTTGACAGAATTAAGTTGAATCTCTCTTAATATTTTAGCGATGTTTTTCCATTGCTTATTTTCTGTATTCATTTAAAGTGAATGGACGAGCAAATGAAACTAAGAATTTTCGGACGAATTGGAGGAAGGGATTGTTTCCTTGATTGCCTCAGACAAAAATAAGGCAACTAATCTTTTCTTAAAGGCGATAATTGGAAGGAATTTTGTTTACGAGAGCCAACTGTTTATTGCTGTTCTTGCTGTACAAATGAAACAACTGCATTCCAGGTACACCGATTTGCAGGAATCTTGGAACGCAGCAAGATCACTTAAGATTTAAAATCAATCTTTAATTTCATTGAGAATGGGTAAAAATGAAGGACTCTTCTATCCTCTTTTTGTAAGCAATCTTTATCCAGCAGCCAATGATAGTTTTTAGAACATTTGATGTTTCAAAAATTAACAGTCTTTGAATCATGTGCAAATCAATGAATGTTGAAAGGATCAACAGAGCATAAAATGTACATACTTCAACTGTTGTAGGTCATAATATTTATTTCTCAAAGAAAAAAAAAAAGCAACACAGGATGAAAAAATGATGATCCAATTATTCTTGCTATATTCTAATATCATGTTTCGGTTTATTCTTTATTCGGTTTTCGTAAATAAGAATTTGTTGTTTCTTATTACCACTGCCTATTCCGGGGAATCTATCGTTGGCTGCAAACCGAATTACTGTACCATCCTAATTGCCCGCCTATTTACAAACTCCCGCTACGATTCACCTTGGTTGATGCGTGGGAAGTTAGGCCTAAAGGGGAAACGAAGTCATTCACCTTGAAGAAGTGCAGATATATATATTATAGAAGCGTGGGTTTGCGAACCCCTCTCACCGTGCAGGGAGGCTGGGTCTGATTGGCAGTGAGGGTTTCCCGTTGCTAAGGAGATGAAGGGAGGGGAAAAAAGAAGAGAATGGGAGGACGCTGGGAATGAAAGAAATCAAAAATAGAAAGAGGAGGGAAAGAAAATTGGAAAAAAAAAGGACAGAATAGAAAATAGATGTTCGGTAATGCGGCTTATAATATGAGCGGAAAAGCACATTAGAGCAAGAGCAAAAACGTTGAAGAGATCAGAAAATGAGGCTATTAGAACTTGTTTACAACGAGAAGAAAGAATAATAGCTCTCGGAATGAACAGATAGAACTAACAACTGCATCCCTATTCCATGTTACTATTCTCAGAACTGGAAGACCTGTTGAAACAGAGAGAAACTCCTACAGGCACCTGAATACCAAAACGTATGTTAACAAGAACCTAGCCATTTCTTTACATTTTATATAGTTCTTTGCTTTATCAAATATTACAAAAAAGAAGGTTTACAGGTTTTGATCCATTGACTATCGACAACCACCAAACTTCCGAAATAAAGTAGTTGTGCTGAAGCCGTGTTTATCAATTGTAAATGTTAAACGTGTTATTGTGGGAAGTCAGAACCAAACTGAATCTCAGAGCAAACAGTGAAATTTGGCCAATCCCTGATAAGGAACATTGTAATTAATTAATTGTTCATTGTAAGGTATGGAACAGGTTTATTGGAACTTCATTCGAAAATTTACTGTGCTTCGAATTCACAAATTCGAGTATACCTGATTAACACTAACGGCGAACAAGAGATAGGACAAGGCATTCGACGAACAGCTCACTCTCAAGTCAGATCTCGCAACAGATGTCAATAGTTTCAACATGGAAAATAATGGGAAACCGCCAAAAGCAAAACAGTAAACAGAAATTCACTTTAATATTCATTTTACACTACACTAGCCAGGTACCATCGCTTCGCTCCGGAACTCTTGCATACACAACATAAAAGAAAAACAACTTTATTTATTTAGCAAATTAATATCGAGATCGAAAAATATAAGGGTTCCCAGCCTGTTGTGGCCTTCTCCGGATAACTCAGATGTATTGCGGGTTGGCGCCACACACCTATATACCGATAAGGCAACTTTAAAGGGAAAATATAAATCCTCTTTATTCTCTATCCCATGGGAATTTCGAAAAATCCGACCTTATTCTTTGTCTACATCATAAAGGGAACCTCTGAGCAACATTTCAGCTTTCTAGGTTCAAGGGTTTGGGCTGGGTGTTGATGAGTCATGACTTTTCTTTTACATAGTACTATATAACTTTTGTAGCAATAAAAATAAATTTAATCTGTTTATTTTAACCCATTTTTCGAAATTTTTGTTTATTCTTAGTAATGTTCCTGTAGATATTAGCGTATAATACAATTTTTCCCAGATTTTAAAGCAAGGTAATTTCCATGACTTTGAATACGGAAACTGTAAAACAATTTCAATTTTAATTATCGAATCTTTAACGGACAAATACTTCACGAAACACACATTTCTCTCTATCTCACTACTTCACGAGATCTTTTGCACAAGCAACGTTTTTCGGTAGGGTTTGAAACGAGCAGCTGAGACGGCAACGACAAATTTAGAAGAATCATAAATTGCAATTGAAGGGAAAAGAAAAAAAAAGAACATTCCCCTATTAGGAGATCGTAATAAGGTGACAAGAACGAGGATGAGTGGGAAGAAGGGGAGAGAAAATGAAAACATAGCACAGGGAACGGAACGGATGTTTCTTTTCTTATCCTTTACCGAGTCATAAAGAAAAAAAAAATGCTTGGAAGGGGGTAGTGATTGTTTTCCATCCGATAATTTTTAGAGACTCCCACGCTTCGAA
Organism: Thereuonema tuberculata; assembly: GCA_023159025.1. Classification (NCBI taxonomy): domain Eukaryota; kingdom Metazoa; phylum Arthropoda; class Chilopoda; order Scutigeromorpha; family Scutigeridae; genus Thereuonema; species Thereuonema tuberculata. The sequence continues at coordinate 31,875,686 of JAFIDM010006943.1, read as the reverse complement.
GGACGGAGGCCAGAGAAGCGTTACATTTCCCGATATGTGCGTTATCTTGGCGGCTTTCAGAAAAAGATGCCACACCCCCACCAACGGTGCGCTAAAACTCCGTCTCATTAGCGCTTATCAGATAAGTCCTAACGCATTTTCAAGAGGATCAAACGGGAATTCCTCTATTCAATGAATCCACCAGAGCAGCTTCTCTCAATACATCACATGCTCCAAAAAACAGCTGAATCGAAAAACACAAACCTACATTAACCGATTACAGAAACCTCGCTCATGGACTTCCGATCACGTGATGTAGTTCAAGTAGATGAAAACTGCTTGAACCACATTCAAGTGTATTTCTCGAGGTAGTTTGGCCACCATTTTATTCTGTGCTGAGTACAAGTTTGTTGAAAGTTTGTTGAAAGAAAAAAGAAAGAAGAAAGAAAAAAAAAATAAGGAAAGAAATACGTATTAAGGTGAGAGAACAACAGCAAGACTTGATCTAACAGTCGACAACTCATTAATTCTCTAGTAGGAAGAAAGCTTGTACAATTACCACAATACAGACATTGGTGCAAATGACTTTTATCAATGTTGATTAACGGAGTTATTCAAAAGCCCGCGTGACGGTACAACAAATGTAATCTTCAAATTACAAAACTCCTGTAATGTTTGGTTACTTTAAACGTCGCAATTAAAATGTTTGGCATCATACATAACACGTAATGCCATAAATAATAAGAAAATGAAATGGATGGTATTGGTTTATAAATTTTAACTCGTATACAAAGTTTATAACTGTTCCTTTTTTATTGTTGGATACTTAACGAACATCTACTAAGCTACGAGAAATAGTTTAAACACTCCTTGTATTTAAAGACTACATACCGCTACATCTTTTATTGTTATTTTTGTTGTATTTTAAATATGAAATTTTGTTTTATAACATTTTATCATGGGAAAACCAGTTTTTATTGGGTTTCAAATTGTTTAGGTTGATTTTTAATTAAAGTGTTTTCAGCAGTGATTATTTATTGTATTTATTGTTTAGGATATTATCTATAACAATGAAATCTCATTATTAACTTTACGATCTTTGTGTTTGTTTGTTTACAATTTTAATGTATTATCTAACGCATGTAATTATCATAGTTCTAAAAGAAGAAAAAAATATACTAATGGAAGCTGAAGACGGCTTCGGATTGGGAAACAAGACAAAAACAAAACCAGTTTTCCTTGTGTACATAAACCATAGCGACCCCGTATCTATTTCAATGTCTACAAATCATGATTTTTTTTTTTTTTAAATATACAGTGCAACTTGGATAATTCGAACGTCTTTAATTCGAAATCGTGGTTAATTCGAAGATTTCTCTTAATCCCTTGAATTTCTTATTAAATCAATGTTAAAAAATCGTGGATAATTCGAAGTTCAACTTCCTTAATTCGAAGTTTTTTATAAAAAATTTCGAACCATAACGATTTTTAGGCGTTTCATCGTTAAGAAATTCGACACGTGACAACTGAAATCCCCTTCCCGCCACCGTTCGACACGTGACGCCATTCGACAGGTAACGCTACTGACGCCATTCGAGCTTCCTGCTGTCAGCTTCACCATGTATTTCAGTAAACCACGCGCATACAAGAATTTAACGTTCGCTGAAAAGGTCGCCGTCATTCGCGAGGTGGAAAAGGGTGTGAAGAAGAAATGCCAAATCGCAAACGAGTACGGGATAACGCCGAATTTCGTCGATACATTGAAGGACAAACCACCGTAAGTGAAGCTGTTTTCCGTTCACTAAACATGCTTGATGATTTTGCTTACCTTAAGCGACTGAATTCTACAAAACAATCAGACATTGCACAATTTTTTGAAAAACTATAATTTTCTGTATTGAAAGTAATATGTACTGTAGCTTACGTAATATAAACCTTATTTTGTTTATATACATATAGTCTTTAAGTCTTTCATACCATGATCTTTCTGAATAAATATTTACCGGTATGTATTGACAGAATAATCTTTTAAAGCATTCAGTGGACCTGAAATTAAAGTTAAAAGATGTAACTTGTTTAATTCGAAGTCTTGGATAATTTGAAGTTTTGTAGTGGTCCCTTCAGCTTCGAATTATCGAAGTTGCACTGTATAAGGTATATTAAGAAAAATAATTGAAGAATAAAAATAAAAATAATCGAAAGAGATTAAAAAAAAAAGGTGGGGGGGAGGGAGAAAAGGCCCTCGTGTGCTGTGATATTGCTATTCAAGCATTGCCTGACCAAGATTCGAACCAGGGATATCACGATCACGGATACGAACACGAGTTAAATAAGACCACTATTGTCCTCAAAATGAAAGATGACCGGCGGAAGTTTGAACTGCGCAGCCCTTCCGGTAGCTGATCAATTATGTTTTCCTGTCACAATGGACGCCCGTCGTCTGTTTTCACTGAGAAAGACATGTTGATAACGCCAAATTAAAACTTCTCTCGACTATTTAGCGTTATTTCAATACCAGTTGCTAACAATAAGTATTTATATAAATAAATAAATATATATTATTTATAAATACAATGCTCTTTTGCAAAGTAACAAGCCTTTACCGTAATGGCGACGTCCAGTGATAAACTCATACGGAAGTGCCTGACCAGAGTTATCGATGATACATGCGCAGATCTCACAAAAACAGGGCGGCCATCATTCACTGGGAGCACAATAATGCATTTAAGATGTTGAAAATACTGATTTGTTAACTATTATCACGAGAACAATAAGTGAACGCAGACCGAAACTCGTAATTTTTCCCTATACTTTCTGTATTTTTCTCATTAGAAGTATACTAATGTCAGCACAAATATTCCATCCTATCGTACTACGGACAAAAACCCGTGGTCACTTTAAAAGAGCACTTACCTCTACAAGTCACAAGGGTTCCAGTAAGGTATCTGTCCGACAGACGGACAGAATGAAGAAAGGGTTATCCCTCATTACAATTTTCGTACAAGCTGTAGGCTTTTAAGCGAGTATGGACTGCGTGATGGAGAGAAGACCTCCAACAGAGACAAAAGAAATCTTCATAGAGCATGGACGGACTTAGGCTTCACAGGCATCACAGTGTAAAGGAGAAAAAATGCTGGAATTTCTTTTTTTTTTTTTAGAAGATCGGTAGCAAGGTTGAACAATAAATTTAACAAGAAAAATGGAGATATTAAATGATTGTTCCTATCAAAGTGGAATGTTAAGGTAGTTTGACCTGCTTGTCTGAATCCCAATCTCTTAAGTCAGTTGTTATAAACTTTGCATTGTTACAAAAGAAGCTCTGTATAAATGACATACCACTACTGCAATTTATTTTTATTTTTTTTTCACATTTGCCTGAGAAACTTGCCTTTTTAAGCAATTCCTTTTCTATTGTTGAAACTTTGTGTTCTAATGCTTTTTTTTTTTAATTTAATATTTATGTTGATACGATAATTTTACAGAATTTAATATTGAACTTCATTACATCTGTTTTAAATTAATAGACTTTTAATAATAAATCACGTGCATTCTATCTCATATTTCACTGATGATCAAAACTAATTCATGGAAGAGTAATGGAAACATTAACTTAATTATTTCCGAAACTAATGGAGATTACATTATAAATTAACTTTGTGATCTTATCTTTCCCGATGGCGTTTCCCAAAGGCCATCAAAATGGTTGAAAATTTTATTATCGGGAATTTTTAAAAGAATGGATGCAGAAAAAACAAACAAACAAAAAAAGTTCCTGAGAAAATGTAAAGCTTATATATATATATATATTTTTATGAGAAGAATCCGCTGACATAGGTCACCTCTGTGACCCCTTGAACAGCGTTGGACGAAACACAGAAGGAGAAAGAAACAGCCATGCCACTGCCGGGATTCGAACCCAGGTACTGGCGAAATGGTCGCCACGGCTGGCCGCCGCCGAGACCGCACGACCACGCCAGCACGGCTATATATATATACATATATATATTTTATTTAGGTTAATTTTTTAATCTTTATTCTTTGGCCATACGAACGAAAAGCCTACGTTTAATTTCAAACTGTAAAAATCTGACGGAAACTAACAGTAAAAAGTTTCTGTTTTCTGAAAAGAATAATGCTAAAAAAATTCATAGCAGCTGCGGAACGCGTGCACATGAATTTTCTCGCTAATTTTCCTTGGGCGAGTTTTTGATCGTTTCTTTAAGCTTTTCAGGCTCCAATGATTCCAACGATACTGAAATTGTCTGAATCAATTAATTTTAATCATACAAAATCACGCGCGCTAACAATGGGAATTAATTCTAAACAATGGGAATTAATTTTTAGCTAATCTACATGCTAAAAATTAATTCCCATTGCTTACGACAGAGCCGGCTCGATGATATGTGGCGACTTATCATTTTTTTTTTATTATAAATTGTTAAGCTTTATAAATTTTACAAAAGGGTTATGTCATAATAGAACATATTTAACATATTTACGAGGTTGACGCCCCTTGGCCTCTTGTGTCTAGAGCCGGCCCTGGTTTAAGATACAGATAAATCCAGTGTTTAGTTAATGCTTTGCTATGGGAATTCCTGTTGCCTTCTTGAGCTGATTTTTCGACGAGAACCCACAGGGAATAGATTTCAAATAGGTAGCCCTCTAATCATTAAATATTGCATACCAACTTACAAGAAGATCCATCTAGCGATTCAGAAGTTACTAGCAGGACATACACACACGTACGCACACATAGGTTGAATACTCTCAGGTACTGTCGGTACCAATGTCACATTAGCTGCCCGATGCTTCCCCGCAGTGCAACAACCTCTCAGCTCTCACAATTTTTTTTAACCCCCTTTCAGTGCAAAAAAAGGAGCTAAAATTTGATATACGTCAACTCCTTAAGATCCTCAATAAATGATAAAAATATCAAGGGATGTTTCGATCTGACAAACCTAACCATTCCCTTGTTAGACTGGTTTAAGGAAAGCAATGCAGGAAAGCACTACTTTCAATGTGACATTGGAAATGCCACCAACAGGAACGTGTGTATGTGTGTGTGTGTGGATGTGTGTGTGTGAGGAGGGGATGAACGGATTTTTCTTAAAATTTACTGCGGAAACAATATTTAGTAATTAGCATTTTTTTCTCTATCGTTTAATCTGTAAAACCTTTATTTTTCTTATCCATAAATTTGTTCTTTCCTTTTCAGGGCGAAGAAAAGTACGGAATGACGAGTTCCTTTCGAGTCGCTTCGAGGCCGTTGCCTTACTTTTCCTTTATTTGAATGAAACTATTTACTACAGCGAGAAAG
>JAFIDM010006943.1:31833279-31865390 GCA_023159025.1 Thereuonema tuberculata | reverse complement strand
TGCTGATCATCTGCTGACTGTTTTTATGAAGCAAATTTAAAACGTCAATTTGAAAAATAAAAAAAAATAAAAAAATAAATAATAAAGTGCTACGTGGCTAAGGCTAAGCAATTTTAAGATAAAGTTAGAACATCGAAGATCAACATAAGAGAAATGTTCGTAATCGTTTTTCTGTTTACTTGGACGAACCTATCAACGCGAGTATGGTATGTGGAATTGTCTCTCTGCGCTGGTGTTTTGTACCAAACGGGAAACCAACAGATGTCCTCCAACTCCAAAAGCTTTCCTGTAATGAGTTTTTGAGAGGAAAAGCCGCCAACGCAGTTATACAAACCCAGCGTAAATAAGCAAATAAACAGATCCATTTGTCTGTTTTCTTTTTTTTTTTTTCATATCCCTTCCCTCTTTTTCGTCATGAGAGCGCCACCTTCGTGGATTTAAAAAAAAAAAAAAAGCAAAAATAAATAAATAAAAACGAAACAAAATGGAAAGTAAATAAGAAAACGAAAATTCTTACCAACAGATATATGAGGCCGATGAAATTAAAAGAGAATTGGTAATTACTTGCAAAAGCTTAGAAGCTATTTAAAAAAAAAAAAAAAAAAAAAACATAATAAAAATTGGAAGGATAGATTTCGAGTTGTTTGTGCTTCTCTCTAATCTCCATTTATAACGTGTGTTCTTGGAAATTGACAATTCAGTAAGAACAAAAGGAATAAAGAAGGTTTATTACAAGGACACCTTTTCAATTATTTGGAAGAAAATTTTACTGTGAAACCAGCAGCTTCCTAAACTATTCTACAGGTTTCATATTAGTGGTTTCTAGTAACTTCTTTTGAATGGATTTATTTCTTCAATTAGCGTTTTCTGTGAAAGGAAAGGAACTTGAGAATTTCGTAATTATCTTTCACGAACTGTGAAGACTTCACTTACACATTTTAACTATCGTGTCTTAGGACAATTAAACCAGACACTTAAATTAAACCTGGGATTCTCTGTTCAGGGAGGTTTAATAACAACGATACTTTTCCGTGTGTCTTTCAACTACTTCCTCCGTTCTCTCGTCAGTATTCATTTAAATATTTAGGCATTTTAAATAATAATAATAATAATAATAATAATAATAATAATATTTTTTTTTTTAACACTTGGCAATATGTGCTTTGGTCCTTGACCCGCCATATTGTCTTAGCTGGGGAAACCCATGGTTTTAAATTTTTTCGAGATAATAATAACATTACTTAAAAAAGATTTTTAAAAAGCATTTAGCTTTGTTTGATTTTCCAAGTAAACCAGAGGGAACTTTATGTAGTTATGAATTTTGCAAAAACATTCTGCGAAAATTTAGCAGACCTAAAACAAAGAACTATAGCCCGTCTTGTTTGATTTTGTCTTCTGGACCTACGTCATTACTTATTAGGTCATCTGTATTTGATCTGAAAAAACGAAAACGTAATATCGAAATAGCCCTTACGTATTTACATCGCTTGTTAATTTTTTTAACTTCAAGCATTAACAAACAACGGTTGTCTGTAGTAAGTGAATAAGTTTTCAATAGATCATAAATTGTCTGCAGCTGAGAGCCAATCAAGGTTGTTTTTTTTTATTTAACCTTAATGCTTAAACATTCCTCAACCTATTGAGAACAACTTCATCAATTTGTACTTGTAACGTTGGGCTTATTTTAAAATATATTTTTTAAGAAAAAGATCAAGAATAAAAAGACTGAGAAGACAAGACACATCCTGAGAAGCAAAAGCAAAATCATTTTATTGCATATTTGTAAACATTTTTATTTAACATTTAATTTTGCAGTAAATTTTAGATAATCATATCGTTTCCTGTATTCTAAATTACAAATTACAAAATTTTATTATTTTTATTTTTTTCTTCATACGTACATTAACTTTTATTACAGAATTATAATGAGCAAACTTTTGTAAAAAGAAACAGGAAACAGGCGTTGGCTGGAAGACAAAAGTAATTAAATTACATCATTTCATATTGTTGGAGTTCATTTGGGAATTATCCTAATCGCTTTAATAACAGAACAGCATTAGCGCACTGCTACCATGGAAACCAAGTACACGGCCCAGTAACTGAATTATCAATGCCTTGTTACTAAGCAGAAATAATTATATTACACCAAGAAACTGTCTAACGCAGGATAAATATGGAACGTGGAAACGAGAATTTGTGTTGATGGACTATTGGCTTTAATGAAATTACATCCGATATTGAAATTCACCGAAAAGTTAGGCCCGGAATATCGTAGATACAATTAAAACATGCAAAGAAAACTCGAGATCAAACCACGTTACAGTGAAAGGCGACAAATCAAACGTTGCAAACGTCTTCACTGGAGCGTAGTTGGTAACGCTTGGATAACTGCAGTCTGTGTACTGGTACAACATCTAGTTCTATGCAGAGTTCAGTTAGATGATCAACCAGATAATAAGGAAAAAGCAATTGGATATCAGTGAAACTGTATAAAAAGGTGATAACTGCCTCGTATTACATGTTATTAAAAAATTGTAAGAAAAATCATACTGAAAAACGAAAAACAAAATAAGACTATTCTGTTAATAACTTTTTTTCCCTTTTATTTACAGAAAGGTTTGGCTTTTAACCTTGAAACTTATTGTATCATTAATTTTTATTAATTTCCGAGTAATTCTGATTACCAGGATTTATTTCTTTGAAATTAAAATTCAGATAATTGAATTCCGGAGGAAAAAATCTTATTCACGGAAAAAAAAAAAAAATTAGAATAGGTTTGAAAAACCTAGAAAACAAAATAGAAACATTACGACCAAGACAGGGAATAGATTTGAAATGGAATAATGACCGAATCAGCGAGAGGTGGGGAGAGACTGTATCCCACATTCCTTGATAGTGAGTAGGTTAATATACAATACGGATAATAGGAATTCTCCATTAATTATCTCTGTTATTGAAAACGCGCTTCTTCAGCAATGACAAATCAAATCGAAGTCGGAAGAAATTGTCAAGAATTAAAAAACAAATCAAAATTCGAATACGTCTATAAGTGTACGAATATCAGAATTTCAATGTTTTACTCATTTTTTATTTACATGAATAAATCACAAAAATAATATAATTTGTTAAATTAACATATTTCTTTTGTCTTTAAGCGAAGTTCTCGAAAACTTTAAAAAAGTACGAGTAGATGTTGGTGGAGAATTTTGAGTGGTGCAAATGCGAGTGATAAAATGTTGCTCGCAAACCAATATCGGAATGGTAAAAACCATAGAAATGGGACAAATGAGGTTAGAAGACTGTCTAATTTACGACATCATGTTGCTAAACAGTAATTATGGAATACTTAAAAGAGGTATAAATGCCCGAAGTGGCGCAAATAAACAGACGTCGTAAACGGGAAGTTGATGGAGCGCTGGTGTGGCAGAGGTTGTTTTGATGCCGTCACTCACCGCTCAAAACCACTGTAATTTCGCAAGAATTGCATCTCGCGAGAAGAATGAAGGCATAAATCACCGCCTACAGTATCTCGGCGCATTTCAACCAGATTCGCACCGCTGGAAAAATATTCGTTCTCCTGGCTTATAATAAACTGGCGGAAGTGTCTTTGTCGCAATCCGAGCTTGCAGTTCATTTCTATGGATTTACTTTCGGCTGAAGAGAGGAGGGGAGGCTGTATTGCCGTAGACTGTTTTGCGCTTTTCAAAAGCACCTTCCGTTAATGCTGTGTTTCACCTGCAGGCTTTGCCGAAAACAGATACGTTCTTGAGAAGTTAAAACATGAAGTCTCTCTTAATTTAAATATATTGCAAAAAAAAAGAAAGAAAAGAAAACACTTAAATTGTCAAGCCCGGAAACTGCGTTGCAATGGTCTTGTAGATTACGCAAATATTGTAACAACCACTGTCGTTGTATACGTGACAATTGGAGTAACAGAAAAGCAATTTTCTTAACTTTTCAACTGAAAATCTCTTTGCTTTTTCAAGGCACGCCCAGACTAACGATACACCACTTGAGACATTGTTGTAAACATTTAAAGTTGTGACATTGGTCACAGTTAAGTTGTAAGAAATATTTTGGGGTTTGCGAGCTCCACACCAAAATAACAATGTGTTCGTTACCGACATTGAAGAAGGGCGCCATTTTTTTTTTTTTTTTTGCAGACATTTTCCATAATTCCTAGACAGAGAAGAAAAAGCTTCAAATAGAAAAACAAAAAAAGATATAGGTTAAACCTAGTTTAGAACTTTAAACAGCTTATAAGTAAGTTATAAGTGAGTTGAGCAATTCGATTCTTTATTTAAAATTTCTTTTTAATGAAAAACCAAAAAAAAAAAAAAAAAAAACTTTTTTTCCCCCAAGAAATAAGTGAAGAGTTATTGTTGTTATTTCTTCTTCATTTCGTTCTTTGCCTCAAATGAATGTATTGGTTTGCAAGTATTCATCAATTAAATGTAATCCCAGACTTAAAGAGTATTCTTATGACCAAAATTTGCAAAATATCAAAAAAAAATAAAAAAAAATCATATATTTTCGAAAGAACTGAATCTTTACATTATTTTTCGAATATATTTTGTATGGAGAAACTTGAACGTCTCTAGAACATGAATAAACTTTGTATGTAAAAACAAAATTTTATATATATGTTATAGAGCATTGTCGTTGTGCTAATGTTCGTTCCCTTTAGGCAACGGCTACTAGAATTAGAACTAGATGGCGTTGGTGAAGATCAATTCCCGCTCTCTGTTCTCTTGACAACAGTTATAATCAATCTGTGCTACTAAAAGCCATAGCAAGTTAGTTTGTTTGAAACGATTTACTCAATTTACTTTACATCAATTTACATATTAATTTACTGTACATTTACTGAACAAATTACTTATGGCACACTGAAAGCTATATACGTACATCTGAACCTGAAAATTTCTAATAACGTTGGTGTAATATTGTTATAACTACTTTTACTCTTCCATTTTTACAGTCTACGAATAAGAAATAAATTTTGCAATGACCACGATGGAAATATCATCATATTTTTTTTTTTGCAGCACTTCTATTTTGTTTTAACACTGTTAGAAATATATTCTAAAGAAATATAAAAATTACTTTTACTCTTTATTTAATTTCTTCACCTGGAGACTGCTGGTGCTGCAACCAAAGAGAGGATTTACGGGATTTTTGCTAAAAGAACACAAAGGCTCCTACGATCACCTGATTTTGATTATAATGATTTTTCTCTGTTTGTTCGCCATCTTCATTAAACAGAAAATGAGATACAAACGAAGAGGATACAAAGGCTCCTACGACCAACTGACGATCAGGACGAGCGAGATCCTCCATCAGACACTGAAGCTAAGGGCCCTTAGTAACAGTTTAACGATAACATGTTGATTATCCGCTGTTGACGACATTTTTTTTTAGCCATCATTTCATTTACGAAGCATTAAGCATTTATTGCTAGTTTCTAATGGCGACGTTCAGTCGCATAATAATTACAAGGAGAACTTTTCAAATAACTAATAAAACCTTCTCTCTTTGCATTCATGTTTCCTTTTTTTATGCCTTTTTTTCTGGTTCTTCGCCATTTCTTTTACTGACATTCGGAGCGGATTTTTACAGCCCTGGGTGTCTGAACTTTACCGACCTACAACAGATCAATAATGTACCTCCCCGTGATCCCCATTTTATTCCAGCAATATTTGCCAATAAATCTTAATTTCTTCCTTCTCTCTCCTACATTTGTTCACTCTGCCCCAAACGACGCACAGTTGAAAAAGCTTTATCAATGGAGACGACGGAGTCGTAAAGTGGGGGTGAGAGAGAAAGCAAGGGTGGGGGTGGAGAGGGAAGAGATTAAATGCTCTCGGGAGAAAGAAATGCTAATGTTTTTTCCTCTTCGCGGCACACACGCGACCGAAATTCCTTTCAGTGGCGACGAGATGAGAAATTAAGATCCTACTTTGGGATTTAACGTTTTGCTTTATTGGCAATTCGTAATTCGTGGAATGGTCATATGTTTCGAATTACAAGAGTGCTCTGTTCTTTATCAAGACGATTTTTATCAAAGTCTAGGAGAAGCCAAAGGATATTATATCGACATCAAAAGGAGAAATAATGTTTTGGAACAGAGGGAGACGTAATTTCAAGCAAAAAAAAATCCCGACGCTTCAATGTGTAAGTGGGAGGAAAAAAATCTCTTAACACCTTCATACTTAAAAAACATAAGGTAAAAGCATTACAAGCACGAAACCTTATGTCTTTTTTTTTTATGTTAACTCGGAAATTGTAAAAAAAAGATGTGGTCTGGTTTGCAGAAAGATATTGCCAGCTTTACTTCAAAACGGGATTTTGATCAGTGTTTCTCAAAGTGTGGTGTGCAAGCAATCGCTGACTGGTATAACACAATAATTTATTATTATTATTATAATTTATTGGCTAGAGTCAGAGGCTAGTACAGTGGCTGTATGTCTGTATGTGGAATAAGCTAGCTGGAAGGAGAAAAAGGAAACATCCATTCCAGCCTTGGGATTCGAACCCAAATTTAGGCCCATCACTCAAATTAATGGCACTACCTAAATCACTCGCAAATGCCTAAAAAAGGTTGACCTTTTCTATTACAAATACACAAAGTACACTTTTTCTATGATCGGAAAAAGACGAGGTTCGTTATTTTAAATATCACTGAAGTGTTAGAAGCAAGTGGTAAAACGTATTTAAAAATTTAAAATGATATTTTAAAAGAAAACAAAAATAGACCAAAAAAAAAAACAGTCTTGATTGTAGATGCGACGGATCAAAAACAGAAATAAGGCTGGCAATATTAATAAGTAAACGAATATCATTCAAATCAATAATTATTATTACCTCTTCTACACATTAAATCTAAAATGAGTTTCTATTTTTAGTACCGTAACTTTCACGGTAGCCCAAAGCTGTATTAAATATATATTTTTGAGCTAAATATTTAAATATTTGCGGTGAAAAATTGGTTTGATAAAATGGCTAATCCATTGAGAATGATTTGTTGCTATCTATTTAAATTTTGTATTTATCTTTTTGCATCTATATTTCACTTCTCTCTTATATACTTGAGTCGATCAATAAACTAATTCATTTCCCAAGTCAAGGCAACTGCCTCAACATTTGCTGTGTTTGTTTTATGCGCAATAAATCGCCTTAAATGGAAAACACATGGTCTTCTTTTTAAAAAAGACCTACTGTTAAGACAAATCACCTTCGTCAGCATTCGATGAAGTCACGTGACTAACTGAAGCTAATTGATGCATCTGGGATACTGGGCTAAGTTTAGGACAGACAACCTTTTACGATATCTAGATAGATGTTTTATGCGAAGTCCTAGAAAACTTCATATTAAATGATATTTATGTGGAAATTAATCTTAGCAGTTCCAATGGGTCAAAATGATGGAACTTTACAACAGAAAAGAAAATAAAAGTACTGGGTTGACCAAAAGGTTCGTTCGGTTTTTTTACGTACATTGGCTCCAGTAGCGCTTAGGTATCTTTAACGTCATTCGACACTATTTTGTTAAATTGTATTGTGGCAGTCGTCATATCAGAGTGCATTTAAAACAAAAAATGATCAAAATTGATGAATTTTATTGTGTCAATTTTAATATTGAAGATGGAAGACAATAAGCACGCAAGATCGATGTTTCTTTGATGACCAAGCAAAAACTGTTATAGCTTGGCTGGGAAGTTCTGATTCATCCGCCCTATTCACCAGACATTGCACCTTCGGGATTTCCATTGATTTCGGTCTTTACAAAATTCTCTTAATGGAAAAAATTCAATTCCTTGGAGGACTCCATAGGCGAGTCGAACATTTTTTTGCTCAAAAAGATAAAAAGTTTCGAATTACGAAGTTGCCTGAAAGATTGCAGAGATAGTAGAACAAACCATTGAAGACGTGTTCACTAAAATTGTTGATGACAAAAATGTGTCTTATATTTTTACTTAAAAGCCGAACGAACTTTTTGACCAACCCAATACATACAACCTATTGAATGGGAAAAATATGGACAATCGTTTAGAAAGCGATTCAATTTTGTTAGTAGTCTACACAAAGAAGACAGAAGTACTTGAAACTCAACGTGTGGATGGAAAGCAAGTAATAATGGATGAAGTTCCCATAAAGAAAACTAAAAGGCAGTACACAGGATATGTAGCAAAATGAAACGACCACACAGAGAGAGATTAAAAATTTGTTTTTGGATTCTACGAGAAAAGGATAGCTTTTCGATATTTAAAGGCTTGGGAAAAAGTATGAATTTCTATAGGTTTTGTACAGAGATAAGAATATGTATTCAACACAATTAACTGAAATTAAGATAAGTAATCAACTACGATTTTGATAAATATTACCTTATAAAAACAAGCTAACACGTAAGAATTCTCAAAGGCTTGTTTTTAGTAATTACGGATATTTTAAATATTTCAGTCACGTACAGGACACATCAACACCAACAATTCATAAAACTCTCTGTATACTGGGATATCCACATTAGATATTCGATCTAAAAAGAATCCCGAAGGAAGAGCGTAAGAGGCTTTTGGATCATTCAACAACAAAACAGCCTTCGCATCGTAAATTAGCCCTAACTTTTGGGTTATAATTCCCGAAACAGCCAAGCAGTGGTTCGACTTTCAAAAATACGGACTGAATAAAAAGAATCAATTTGCTATTTATTTAGTAAAAAACCAAAACAAACAAAACAACAATTTCCTTTACAAACATTGCTTTATGATCGAGTAAATAGTTTTAAGAAAAAGCCAAGAATTCTGTTTTATTTTTTTTTTATTTTTCTTCTTCTATCGATTTTTCTAATGCAACAACATCTCTGAAATGGAAACAACCGATGAAGCACATGGAATCAATAAGGCCGAGGAAAAAAAAAACAGCTTCATCAGCAAAACTTTGTACAGTGCGATTCTTCGAATTGAGCTAGCTTTCGTTTTAATTTTTTCGTTTCTCAACTGGGGAAAATGAAATTAAGGAAAAAGGTGGATCTGTTTAGAAAACCATTTTCTTTTCGTAATCAAAGCTACACATTTTGACCTCAAACTCTCCATGTTATTTAAACAAGTTTCTGACGTATTTATTAATCTTTCATGCATTTAAAATAAAAAAAAAACCAACAAAAAAAAATTGTTGAAGTTGGATTTATCAACACCCGGATGCCCGTAAGGAAAGGATTTGTGTAAAAATGAATTGGCATCACATCTAACTTTCTGCCCCGTAGTGGTGCCAGACAACTTATGTCTCAGTTCGTAATTATGAACTGTGCTATTGTCAAGTTATTAATCTCTGAATTCGTATTACTTTTGGTTCCGTTTACTTGTCAATTACATATTAAATTTTAAGATTTGAAACCACATAACAAAGGAAATGATCGGCAGGAATGCCGTGACTTCTGTGTTTACCTCAAATAATCCACTACGGGAGTGAAGGGACATTGTTATTCAATTGGAAAATACTGTTCGATTGTGCTATTGATGGCATCACGTTAAAATGTAAACTAATCAATTAAAATAAATAAAGGAAAAATTAGTAATAACAAGCGCATTAAATTAGATTATTTATAACAAAAAACCAGTTTGACTTTTTTGCTAGGCTTTTCTTAATGTTTTAAAAGTTATTGTTAAGGATGAGGAATGCAATAATGACCGTTTGTGACAAACATGATAAGCAGATAATTAGCAGATAATCTTTATCCGAAAATCTCTTCAGATAATAAAATATGAACGAATTGAACGTAGGTGGGTTAGCAATTAAATTAAATTAATTAACCCGTAATATGCAGCAGAAGAAAGGTGAAAGAAGAATATGGAATGGGACACAGCCTTTGAATTTCCGAAATTATACTCAGCTAGTCACAGACAATAATCATAAAAAACTTCACAATCTAAAGAAAGATTTTTTTTTGTAGTTTAACGGAACTAAACCTAATGCATTAATACGTTAAGTTTATTCTGAATTTGAGATTTTACAGCACAATTCATTTCTTGCTGTGCCAAAGAGCTGATAGCTACAATATCCTCTAAGATTCCTTGTTCAAATTAAGGACAATGACGTTTATTGTTTAAGTACATTAATGATTAAAATTGTAGGCCACTGAATCCAAAAGCTCTTCCAATTCTGCATAGGCTAAATATTAGATGTTTTCGCTTTGAATTCCATTCGCGCGTTAGGCAACGGAACGCCGTCACATTGACGTAATTTGGAACGGATGTAAATAGAGTAGATATACAATAACAGTCTTTTATTTAGCCTTTAATTCAAATCTGTCGTAAATTTCTTTTTTTTTTTTAAACTTTCGAGAATATTGGCACAGTGACAGCATATAGACTAGCTTTTAATTCTTGAACAATATTCTCATTTAGGAAAAAAAAAAACCCAGTCATTTAGATGCAAATAAATTGTTCCGCTAAATCAGCCGCTGCAAGTGCAAAGAAGTGGGCGGTTATCGTCCATAAATTGGCTGGAACGGCACGTGCAGCAAACAATGAAGTTGGAAGCAAAACTTCATTGCCTAATTACATTAATTTCTTTTTTTTTTTCTTTTTCAAAAAAACCATCTGGGATATAATCAGTTGCACCTGTTTCTTTGCGCTGTGGAAGATGCGCGCGCATAGATCTTCTACCAAAAGATGACGGGACTCAAGAAGCCGTCTATTACGAGCCAGAGCGGAGTCTGTTTCGCGTTTGCGAGGGAGCAAATGAAATTATCCAGAGGGAATAATGAAAACGAACGGAGTAGGGTGGGGGAGTTAAAAAAAAAGAAGAAAGAAATGAGGGTACGTTTCCTGGGTCTGATAATTTCGGTTGGAGGATGGGAGGAATGGATTTAACGGTTTTAAAAAAGAAAGAAGAACCCACACCCGCATCTGTAGCGCGTCCAAGTATGGCTAATTACATCCTCCACCCCGACCGCTTTAACAATGACTGATGAGACAGACCCGAGCAGAAATATCTGACATGGAAGACTCAAATGAAGAACAGAATCAAAAATCCATTGAAAAGTCAAGATCTGTTGAATAGAAGACAATCGACCAAACAAACAAAAAGTTACGAAGAGTATTTGGGGTAAATAAGATAGATCTCAATTATTTAAATCAGTGCTTCGCAAACTCCTTCTACATGCTTTGGAATCGAAATTTTCAATCATTCTCTAATTTATAACTATATACAGTGCCTAATTTCGCGTAAAAGTATAAGATCCCGAAGTAACTGTTGGTGTACATAGACGAAACTTATCAACAAACGTAGATTCTCTAGATGCTTAGTATCTGATTAAAACACTTTAACGACAGTCATTTTGGATTCTAAGCTTTGTGCCGAATTTCGGAGCGAATCCAACGAGAGCTGAGCGTTTCATTTACCATCAGATTTCAATCTTCTAAGATAAGCAGTTTCAATTTATCAAGAGCACAGCGCTTTAAGTGCAATACACGTAAGTGGCTCCCGGCTCTTTACGTACGAAATCATTACAGATCTTTTTTTTTAATTCTTAAACTTACCTAAGTCGATATACACACATTCTAAACTCTTCTTTTCTTCTCTCCTAAGTATATCAATCGGTAATCAACCTTTGAACCTTTGTAATAATGATCAAACATCAATGGTCCATAGCATATTTTTTATTTTTATCAAAAATCCTACTATATTCCTATTAATCCTAGAGTAAATGTAAATGAATTACAACTAGCAAAAAGCCGGGCTTTGAGTAGTCTCGCGCACTTCATTGAATACTATTAGTACTTAAATACATAATTTAATGTATGATGAGGCATTTTAAAGTGACTAATGATGCAACGCTCTAGATTATTAGAAATTACAAATTTTTTGTTTCGGTTTCAGAACTAATGGCGCTTTTCTTGTGGCCTTTCTTAATGCCTTTTCCAAGTTTTTAAAAAACACATTATTCTTAAAAAATTTACAGATTTAAATGTTCAAAACATGATTGCACACAGTTCTATATGGCTTTCTGTGTGAGTAGGCAAAATTTCATGTTTCTAGCTATTGTAGATTTTGAATAAAAACTGTCCACAAAATGTGATCTAGTTGGGAATCTGATCTAGTTGACAGTAGCTTCGCTCGTTTCAATAAATAGTTCAAACCCCTGATGTTCCATAGGTCAGAAAGCACTTTTGAAATTACATAAAAATACTGTTGTAAGATATTTATGCTTTTAAATAGATGGTTAGGAAATTTCTGCACCGGGAGTGGTGCAATAGGAAAACAACCACGCCCTTGTTTCCACTATGAAAGGTACTTCTATAATTCAGAAGCAGTTGTATATATGCCGTCGCCTAGCGGCTGGTCTCGGCAGTAACGGCGTACGGAAGGACGTGCTGTCCTGGCGGGATATATTAATATAAAATACATCACCGTATATCATACCGACGTTCCGTCTTATTAAGCTAACGTCTTTTTGTCTGAAGTTGAATGGGACTTACAAAGGACCGACGAGATAGTGCACAACTGTGCCAAGTATTCCGTAAGGTCAGTGAGAACGGAGCAATTTATTTCTTTCGGCAGGTGAAATCTTCTTAATTCTGAAAAAGAAGACGGATTTAGTTTCTGCACTGGAAATGAGACGATCGCGGCTTTCCCATTGGTAAGATTACGTTGGAAGTATTACAACGTAGTAAAATTAAATAAGAAAATGGAGTAGGCAATATTCATAAATTGTACGAAAAGTCTAGAATTATAGGGAACTCTGTCGCTCCCTCAACGCTGTCAATTTCGAAGACGTTTGCAGAAGGATCGAAGCCTAACTGGGAATAGATGGGAAGAGCGCAGACTACAGATGGTGCACGTTTCGGATTTTCACAGAATAAATTTCTCCCTTCAGACAGCCCCAAAACCAAAATCGGGAGGATTCAAGATGGAGGGTGGGGGGTCCTCAATTATTTTTTTCCTTCAAATATTAATGACAAATTTCGACTTGTCACAAGCACAATTGAAAGGTATTAGTGCGAGATTTTTCGAAATCTTGTAGATCTGCTTCGAAATCCGTCAAAACAACTATTCACATTGTTATAATAAGAACAAAAATAAATAAATAAATAAATAAATAAATAAATATAAAAAAATACTGCTATGTATTATTATCCTCCAAATGAGAGATAGCCGGCGGAAGTTTGAACTGCGCAGCCCTTCCGGTAGCTGATCAATTATGTTTTCAATGGACGACGGGGTCTGTTTTCACTGAGAAAGACATGTTGATAACGCCAAATTAAAACTTCTCTCGACTATTTAGCGTTATTTCAATACCAGTTGCTAACAATAAGTATTTATATAAATAAATAAATATATATTATTTATAAATACAATGCTCTTTTGCAAAGTAACAAGCGATTACCGTAATGGCGGTGTCCTGTCATAAAATCAGACGGAAGTGCCTGACCAGACTAATCGATCATACATCCGCAGATCTCACAAAAACAGGGCGGCCATCTCTCATTTGGAGGACAGTAGATATTGATAGCTATCATTCTTTAGTAATAGCCATCCAAATTTAGCTTAGCGCAAATCCTTGCATGAATTCTACTAAAAATTTCAGCAATTATTGGACAGAAGACTAACATTTCACTGAAAGCAAATAAATAAATAACAGGTTTTATTTAGTTGTTGCATTTTTGAAAATAACGGAAATACAAATATTAAATGTAAAAAGGTTATGCAATTCACACAGAACTCAAATCATAGAAGAAATGATCCTGTGGTGTAATGAATAACAAATTTTAAATATCTTAAAAAAAATAGTAGATCCTATGCCGAGGAACGGAGTGGGATTAACAGTCTCAACTGAATAGGTGAAAACTCCATACCAGCTAATTTGAACCAATAGTACTGTAAATAAACAACATAAAAGATACACAATTTAATCAATCTTATAATAAAACGATGGCAAGCCATCATAAAATATCAAGTTATTGAACGGATTTCCACGCGTTTTATTAAACTGCGATAAATTTTTGAGATGAGTTCAACGAACCTTAATGAATTAAAATTATTAACTGAGATATAGCAGCCTCATTCTTTTATTTCGAAAGCTGGATAGAAATATTCACAATGCATTTGTACATTTTGTAATCAAAGACCAGATTTTGACTAAAAAAAAAAAAATGCCCGTGTTTCGTTGAACTCCTGGTGATCATGTGCTAACTAAAGCATGACTTCCAACAGTGCTTTAATTTTCTTTTTTATTATGTTTTACAAAATTAGTATTTTATATTTTTAAAAATAAACAATAAAAACACACCATTTCATTTTTAAAATTGTAGTCTATTTAGAACATTAAGAAATTGCTGCACTAAAAAAGTCGAAGACAATGTAATGTATTATAGCAATTTTTTAATGTTCTAAATACAATTTTTAATATGAAATGGTGTGTTTTTTATTACTTACTTTTAGAAATATTGAGTACTACATGAATTTGGTTTTATTCTATTTATTTATTTAAGAAAAAACAACAACAATAAACTAGTAAACCCCTTCTATTCAAAATTCCTTGACGAAATGAATTTTATCTTTAAGTGTATATTTATGCTTTTTACAATTTCAAACACATCATCGTTGTCCCGGCGGAAAGTTAAATAATTACAACAGGGCATTTCGTACGATCACAATCTTTGATTTTCGTCGACTTTCCTTCTAATACAGCGAAGCTACTTATAGTAATATAGTTAAGGTGCTATCCAGTGAAGTTCAGGAAATATTTTCAGAAACAAAATAAGTAAAAAAATGCTTTTTCTTCTATTAACAACAAGGTGTATATTAAGAAATCCACTCCTCATCTCGAAAGAATAAATAAATACGAAATCCTTAAAGATGAATTTTCGGAATTTAGTCGCAATTCCTTTGACAAGCCTAACGACTTACTGTGGGTAACAAAGGATAACATGATACACAAAAACAAAGTAAAGGAACAGATATATCGCATAGTAATAACAATGAGCGTAACAATCAATACAAAGCCAATACATCAAAAGAAACACAATTGTTGGAACAATCAAAATTTCACAAATTCTCAATTAACGGATTTCTTAATTATGTATAGGAGGAAGAGGATTAAGGAGGATTATGGAATATATACATATAAGGTGTATATTAGCTCCCAACCAACCCCCCTGGTTAAAACTATGAGTTTTTATCAAACTATTAATCAATCTAATGTTGTGTCAGTTTCATGTTGCGTAGAGGACAGAGAACGAACAGTTCTAAGGCAAAGAATAAAGAAAAAAATTAAATAAAAGTAAACTTTCAATATACGACTGTTTCTCTGCCTATGTCTAACTTTCTATTTATCTACGCAAAGAAACTACAATAAAAACGGTTTTAATTGTACGACAGAGTTTTTTAATACAGTTTCAGAGAAGGACAGTAAATATTACCTGTAATTCACTATTTAATTAATATCTATTTAGATTTAATGATACAACCTGATAAGTTATTCATATAGATAAATTCCAAAAGCTTGTAGTGTACTTCGTGGACGTTCTAAGTAACTGAATTCGCAATTGATGAAAAACAATTATAGAAAATGAACGAAAAGACAAAGACACACACCTACCCTACAGCCATTTGTGGTTTGAACTCGTCTTAAAAGTATCAATGAAAATAATACCAGTTCTCCAAACAACAGGATTAAAAGCCGTTTCCAAACAACTCTTTTAACAAACAGGGATCAATTACAAGTCCTGTGGTTTTGCAGGCGGGACACTTAACAAGCATTATTACTTAAGAGATTCTGCCACGCTCAAGCCCCTGTGCTGAACGTACTACTGCTGCCAGGGGCAAGCACAGTACTGCGACCCAACACGACTCCTAAAATGGACGATTAGCCGTGATTACATTACAGGAACGATTGTTGACTAATTCAGTAATAAACAAAGACTTGCAGGTCTTTCAAGTTATGGACAGCATAAATGCATTAACCCTCATGTAACACTAAGAAGAGATAATTTTGCAAAATATCCAAGCAATTAGACAAATGCAAATTAGGAGTAAGTAAAATAAGGTGAAATGTTTCGGATAACTTAGGTTAATTCAGCAACTAAATAAAGATGTATAGAATTTACATAATTTATATAATTTTATAAACATAGAAAATATGCATAATATCTATTATATATACATGCCGTTCAGGCACAGCCTTGTGGTCAAGGCGATGGCCTGCGAGGAGGCTGGTGGTTCTGAGTCTAAGTTCGAATTCCGACACCGGCATGGATGTTTACTTTTTTCCCTGAGTTTGTCTGCTTCTTATTCACTTTCTCTTCACGCTTGAAACCATTCCATCATCGTCTGCTGAGGAAGGCAACGGAAAACCACCTCAGTATCTATTGCAGAAGATGAGAAGGAAAACTCCCACTTCTACGCTTGGTTCTTGGGTCCCTGGCGTAGTATTTGTCCATGGATCCTCCCTTGAGAGCGTACCTCCGTATCGGAGAACGTTTTTCAACACACTCACATTTTCCATGATAATATAACGGTTTTGATTTTACTTAAATTGGCCTACATTTAAATAATAAAATAATTATTTTTAGAAACATACAAAGGTGTCCCAAAAAGAAAGTTACATCTTCTGAAAGGTCCTAGTATCGGTCGTTCTACGAAAAAAAGTTTATAATCAGCACCGATAGCGCTATTCCAATGTACAGTTGAAAAATATTGATAAGAAAGAAATGTTCAGAAGCACACAGAAAAAAAAAAATAAAATAGAAGTTCTCCTTAGATTTGGGAGATCCCATTCAAATAAAAATAGACCAATCATTGTATTTCAAGGAGAGAGAAGAAAATTTGGCTTCATATAAATAATTCATATAATAACTATTAACTATGGCATGGTCGAGTGATATGGGTGGCCCTCTGACATAAGGGCGATGTGTCGGAATCAGGGTTCGAATCCAAGCGTGAGGTTGGATGTTTTTTTCTTCGTAGGAGGCAGAAGTCTGACTGTCATCTTAGGGTACCTCCTGAATATTTAATATCCAAACGACAGTAAAGCAATAATAATTAAAAAAAAAAAAAAAAACCTCTCTGTTATATAGTGTGACTATGATCAGTGATCCGAACATTGATCGGGGATACAACAACAACAACATTTAATAATTCTAGCTGAAGTCAATACAGATTATAAAAAATAAATAAAGAAAAACTTTTTTACAATTTACCAGGTTTTAATAAAACTTAAGATCAAATTGTAGAGGAGACTTATAACTTGGGAATCACACAAGCTAGAAATAAGTTCTCAACGGCTATGAGCAAGTCTTGGCAAGACCTTTCTAACGAGGCGTAGATCATGTCTCTAGCATATGTCGTTCCTCATACACGAATTTCTCTAGACGATGAACAGACAGAGCTGGGATGTAAAGCTTCTGCTATGAGGTATATTCTATAAAAACCTAAAAGTTTTTTCAATTATCTGTATACTTTTCTATATACCTAATTCTTTAAATTAAAAGTGTGTGTCATAATGTAAAGAAATACTGTAAATTATAAAATTGTTTCACTAATTTGTTTGGCCCATGATCTTACTTCAATTTAAGCTATTAAAATACTACTCGTTTTACGACGATTCGATTTACAACTAAATATTAACCCCGTCGTAAAACAAGACTCTATTTGTCGTCAAGAAATCAATGATAATGTATTTTAGTTTGTTTATTTTTCACTTCATATTTCTTTATCCTTTCCTACAAACACTGAAGGGATAAACTCGTAGTTAATAAGACATTTACTGAAAATAACGATGACCAAGTTCCTAGGCTTTCAAAAAATGACAAGAGAAGAAAACAAACACATCCTAATTTGACATTAAATTCGTTCTCTGATTGATTCCTTATTGTTGGCCTTTTATTAAATATTAACTTTATATTTTATTAAATAAGTTGGTTTTGCTCCAACTTCCGGCATTTACCAGGGATTCTCATAGTGATTCATAAAATTCCCAGTGTTCCAACTCTTTAATACCGCATTCGACGGAAATAAAATTGGCATTTTCAAACCGACTAACTTAATTTCCGAAATCTTCTTTCAAAAATAAATTCGCAAACTTCCATAAAATTAAGTTATTCGCCAACAACTTAACGAAAACACTCGCAATGATTATCTACGTTTCTTGTTTTTTTTTTTTTTTAAATTTACTTCCTACACAAAGACGAGCTCAAGAAAAAAAACAAAAACAAATTGTGTCCTCCTTCCTCCCAATAACATCTGAACCAGTGACTGATTCTTCTTGAAACTTGGCGTAGGTATTTATGGACAAGGGAAAGCCTACATTTGGCTTTAAAAACTTCCAAAGGGATCCAAAGGGAAGAAACTGGATGAATATTAAAAGAAAAAAAATCTTAAAAAGAGAGGATCGTTAAGGGATGTCCTGCGGATCCCGTTCCTCTTTGAAATTTCTTTTTCTGCGGTTATTGGTATTCATATTTTATTGAAATTTGTTGAAACTTCTTTAGCTTTAATTCAACATTTATAAAGTTTTCGTTGGCAAATTCTTGTATCGTCAATTGCAATTCCATAAGCATCTTTAGCTAGGACAAGAATATCATCTGCAAATTGAAGGTGGTTTAAATAGTCACCGTTAATATTGAGCCTCTTTTTTTTTTTTTTTCCCCTGTCTAAATTTTGAACAATTCCTGAAGTACTTCTAAACAGTTTAAGAAAGATAGTATCTCCTGTCTGACACCTTTTCCTATCCTGATTTTTTTTCTGTATCTTTATGCAAACGAACTATTACTGTCGCATCCATATAAAAAGCTTTTGTTAAGCTCTAAATAACTAGTGTCAATATCGTGCTTTAGTAACAGCAGACGTGTTAATTGAGTCAAAAGCCTATTCGTAGTCAATAAATCCAATACAGAATGGCATTTCGTAGTCATTCGTTATCACAATGATTTCTCTTAATACATGATTGTGATCAATCGTGGTGTATCCACTTTAAAATCCAGTTTTCTTTCTTAGTTAGGCAGAATCTGAAATTTTCTGCACGATTGGTAATAACTTTCATAAACCTCAAAGTTTCGTACTATATATAAATAAGTAAATAAGGCATTTTCTTTCATTATCATATCTGTTTTAAATCATGACACTTGTTATCCGGAATAAACTTTTACCTTAGTTACTTACACTTCCTAATGTGAACTCAGCTTTCTTTGATTAGGGATCATTTCCAAAGCATTCATTTCCTAACTCTAAAACAACGGCCCGTACAACAATATGTCATAGAATATTTTCGACTCAAAATGACCTTTGGATCCCGTATCTCTTCGCTTTGTCTACCATTTCCCAAACACCCTGTATATATTAGAATTCAATCTCATTTCTTTCTTTACAGTCCCTTCAGGAAACATTAGAAATTCCCTCTGAACTCCTTATCCTCGAAGGATTATGGACGCAAATCTCTTTGAAGATATCATCTCTCATTAGCTGGTGGTAGATCAGAAGATATGAAATACTCTTCGTCCGACTACATCAGTGATTGTATTATTTTAAGATTCCTCCATCTATGAAGATTTTATCATCAAGGAAAAGCAGCTGCTAAATCAATTACAGAATGAAAGACCAGAAGATCCCGTTAAGCTACGTCAAGTTAACATAGGTCTACAGAAAAAAGACAATACAATTGTGAATAACACAGAAAAATACTGTACAATAAAATATAAACAGACATCATGTGATAGGAAAATATTTACGGAATGAAATGCCATTTTTTTTTTCCTTTTATCAGCAATCTAAAGCGTCTTAGATTAACAATCTTTTAGTGGAATCTTCTAGTGAAATTTTAGCCAAAGCGTGGAGGAGACAGAGGAAAACTGCGTCCGATCGACGAACCTGAGTCCGACGCGAATCACTGTCGGTCTCGCCATGTAATAGACCGTGTAAAAGGGGGCAATCTTTTCCGCCCGTAACTTGAGCTTATCAAGGGCCCCCGAAGATGTAATCGGCTGAGGTCACGTACCGAGATTGGCAGCTGCCTTTGTATCCGATATCCGATGATTCAGAAATCCTCGCTTTAATCGGCAGTTAAAAGCTGCCATCGGTGATGGTAAAGTCAATTCCACCTTAGCGCGCAATCTCGTAAAAACGGACGACAGCGACCTCTGTGAAGCAGTTCCTTCATAAACTGTAAGTAATGAGACGCTGCAACTCGCAGTCAAAGTCACGATTTTATAAATAAACACGCATTTCCCCTTTTTTCTTAATTCGTTTAATTCTTAGTAAAAAAAAAAAAAATCATAAACACTTTCACTTTTTAAAAAATTTATTCTGTGAATACGCAAAAATTCGGACTAAAATAATACATATCTTTATAAAAGTTTTATACTGACATTTTATTATAAACTGAAAAAGACATTTTCACTTAAGCAAAAACTATTAGAAACAATATGTAAAATCTGTTTCTTACCAATAATTTTGCAACTGTATATTCAAATACTTATACATCGGAAACATAAGAATAGGACACATACCCATATAATTCTTTTTCTTTGAATGCTATACTATGATCTCCCAAAGATTTACCTTTCTTTTTGCACATTATACATATGTTGGGTTGGCCAATAAGTTCGTTCGGTTTTTTAAGTAAAAATAATCGACACATTTTTCATTGTCACCAATAATTTTATTGAACAACGGTTTGTTCCAGTACCTTCTGATATCTTTCAGCAACTTCATAATTCCATCTTCTCAAAACTTTTTAAATTTTGAGCAAAAAAAAAATGTTTCAGTTGCCTTTTTAGTCTTCCAGGGAACTGAACATTTTTTTCCATTATGAGAATTTTGTATGGACCGAAATAAATGGAAATCCGAAGGTGCAATGTCTGGTGAATAGGGCGGATGAATCAGAACTTCCCAGCCAAGCTGTAATAGTTTTTTTTTTTTTTTTTTGCCTTTTTTGTTTCATCAAAGAAACATGCGGTCTTGCATGCTTATTGTCCACTACCTTCAATATTAAATTGGCGAAAATTTTGATCAGTTTTTGCTAAATTCAAGCTGATAGGACAGCTGTCAAAATACAATCTAACAAAATGGTATCGTATGACGTTAAAGACACCTATGCTTTACTAAAGCAAAAAAAAAAAACGAACGAACTTTTTGCACAACCCAATACATATTAAAAAAAAACGATCGTTTGAGTCTTAACAAAGATCTTTTGGAAATGAAAATCGGTCTGAATTGGACAAATACGAATATAAATTTGATTTCTTTTTTTTCTTTTTATTACTCTTTTTTACTTCAATTTCGGTTCCTTAGTGGATCTCACTTGTAGCTAAAATACAGCAAGCTAGAAAAAAAAAGAGATACGTTTTTTGGCAAAAATCAAAATTTAATCACTAAAAAATAACTAAATATTGAAACGAAAATGAAAGCAAATCACTTCACTAAACGAATAAAACGAATTCAGAAATGATATTAATCGTAATAAAAATAATTAAATCTTATTATCAATTCGGCAGCAAGTATCTGTCACTCACTGAAGTAGGTTATTAAAGATTCTTGTAGAGCTGAGGACAACTTCGGAAGTGACGTTGGTGTCCAGAGTAGATAATGTATTATGGCACCCACACTTCTCTCTCTTTGATATCTACGTAGACATAATAGGGTGACAGCAAGATAATCCACCCGAAGCGGGCCCTCAGACACCAGTCTCACTCAAAAGTAAGACACCATATTTTTATAATTACAGTTCTGACAGCGTCCAACAGGAGAATGACAATACACTCGACTCTTTTGTGAGGGGAACCGGGATAAACAGTGAAGACAGTAATGGTTAATCGACAGGATATTATCTCATCCAGTAAAAGAAAGGCTTCCTGACTGCTGTACTTAATAATCTGACCCCTGTCCTAACTTATCTGCAACAGTCGCCGATGTAGCTAATGCGAATCGACACCAGAGGAAGCAAAGACAGTGTGGGTGAGTTATCCTAATTATCTGTACTCGAAGAGGAGAAGGGGTCCAAATACGGGCTACCACTTTTATTTTATGAATTTTACCGAGAAAAAAATTAAGATAAATAAATTGTACCAGTTTACTTAATATCGAAAATGAGTCTACTTTATGCTAAAAGGTTGAAATAAACAAAAACAAAAAAAAAGCTTTCTTTAAAAAAAAAAGTTACAGAAGTCTGGTTTTTGAAATTGCGATCCAAATATGGACTACCAACAAAAAATGTGAAGTAATGATACAAGCTCTTTCGTTTATGCGAATATCTCAAAATCGAATTTCGGCGCTTGGTCAAATGATGCATAACATCATCCAATTTATACCGGGTAAATAATTATAAAGCTTAACAATTTAGCTTTTTATGAGTGTGATGGAAAAAGGAGCTAAACCAACATGTCGTATAAGACTCGCGATCCCAGGCTCAGTACAAATTCCTTTAAAAAACTTCAGTAAGATTTGTATTTAATAACAGTCTGTTTTATTAACATTTTTTTAATTAGTTCGCTTTGTTCTCTGTCTGTTTGTTCGGTGCAAATTTTGCAATTGATTTTAAACTAATTTCCCGATGAGCTAGCGACTTGAAACTTTAAATATAGCTCAGAAATGGATGGCAATGCAATATTAACTCGCTTTCTTGTCTGTCTGTTCGTTAGGGAACCCTAATTCTTCAGGTCGATAACAGGTCGGTGCCGCATGGCTCGTCTGCTGTAAGTGTTTCTGCAAATGGCCGAATGGCGCTGAGTTGCCGTGCATTGCAAGGCAGCGGTTTTTTTCTTTTAACATTAACACGTTTTTTTATCGTGTTTAAAATCTAAATTCGTGTTATTATGTTTAAAATCGATTGAAAAATTTCATACACACAAGACTAGAAAGCAGCAAATAATTATTTAAAAAAATATATTTTTTAATATATCACTTTTTTAAGATGGACTAAAAAGTATAACGAAAAATGTGGGGCGCAAGATAATATACACTCCGTCCATATCATCTATTGCATGCGCCCCATTTAAGCCGATTTCAACCTTTATCAACTTTTATTGTAAGAACAAATATTTAAATTTCTGTTTGTCAGGTCATTAGAAGTCAAGAACTTAGTGTAAATTCGAGCATTTGGCTAAATGTGAAGCTAACATGTCTATTATAGCTGTATTCATAGAATCTTGACGTGGTACACCAACAGTATCCTCACGGCACACGGATTAAGAAGCTCTGACCTCAAAAACCCTGCATGCGGCTCACGAGGATACGCCCACCCTTCAAATTAAACAGGAAACACCAAAATGGCCTTTTCATTATTCAAACTTAAGAGCTAGACGAAAGAGATTAAACTTAATGGAAAAGATGTGCTCTTTTGAAACCCCCCTGTAAGGTAAAGAATAATTGGCAAAACAAAGAAATTTAAGAGCTGGGGATATTTCCTAGACATTCAATGAAATCTTTTCCATTAAATTCCGTTTTTTTTTTGTTTGTTTCTAAATTTAACTGTATTCTCACAGATTTTAATTCAAACATTAATGCTTTCATAGAAACAATGGTGTGAACAATGCCTCAGTTTTTAGAAAAAAAAAAGTTCTTTTCGAAATCAAATTTAATTTTAATTTGTTACAATTTGTCTAAAAGAGATTATTCTTGCTGTTTTAGAAAAAAAAAACCGAGCCAGTGTTTGAAACTGGATAGAATCGATGGCACATCTTCAACTTAATTGCTAACAATTTCGTTCTGTGCTGATATTAAAACACTTTTTGGGAAACGCAATTGTACGAAACAAGGGAACTTAAACAAAGGCTTGTCAGCGGTAGATCTACGAAAAGACACGGACGATGGAAGAAAAAAAAAAAGAACATTAAGAATGGGTCTAACAGAAGTAGAAGGGGAGAAGAAAAAAAAAAATAGAATGGCAGTTCCATCGATCCTGAGAGCGTGCA
The DNA here is from genome assembly GCA_023159025.1 of Thereuonema tuberculata. Taxonomy (NCBI): domain Eukaryota; kingdom Metazoa; phylum Arthropoda; class Chilopoda; order Scutigeromorpha; family Scutigeridae; genus Thereuonema; species Thereuonema tuberculata. Next base: position 31,841,484 of record JAFIDM010006943.1, on the reverse strand, counting down.
GGTCCTTGAAATGGGCTGAAATTTTCTTTTGTGGAACCGTCGGTTGATGAGGTCTTGGACACGACTCCTCCACCTCCGTATAAACGGATCTTAGGTGAACGGCAAAGGTGGGCGGGAACCGCGATGTTTGCCAACTTTTTAAGCAAATGCAATTGTTGGAATGTTTACTTAACTTTTTCGGTAACCGAAGACCACTTTTCTGGACGCTGACGGTTGCCCCTTCACAAAGAGAGGAGGAGGAGGAGACGCGCTGTGTAAACGGCGTGATACATCGGTTGCTTCAACAAAATAACAACAACTTTGTACGCCTATCAGAGCACGATTACAAAAAGGGAAAAAAGAAACAATATTAGGAAGAGTAAGACAAAAGGAAAGATACAGCCACAATTTAGCGAATGAAAAGAACGTGGATGAAACAAAGAAAAAGCAAATAAAACAGCAGTCTGTCTTTACAAAGAAAAGAAGAACCAGAAGAACAAAAGGAGAAGTTTTTTTTGGTTAAGAAAAAGATAATTTGAAACTGGCTATTGAACCATTTCATGAGATATTTCCATGGAATTTGTTAATTTTGAGAAATTTAATAATGCAAAATGAAAATGAAAACTTTCCTAAATCTCTTACTTTAAAACTCCCTTAGGGCATTGTACTTCTTTTTTGGTAAGAGATTGGAATAACTACTGCAAAAGACTAGTTTTAACTTTTAGTGTTTTTTGAAAACACGGATGTTTTTGTGATTATCAACTCCTAGCATTTATTTAAATACTGAAGCTCTTTTATTGAAGAAAAAAAAAAGAAACTTGACAATTTAAATCTAAAATATCTGCATATCTAAATACCTTCTTAATTCAACATCTCAGTACTTTTAATTGTTTTTCATAAATATTTTTAATATTTTTTTTAATTTCATATTTTTATTTTACTATTATTATTTTTTTAATATAGCCTTTAAATTTCTTTACAGCTGAGCGCAAAGCTTGCAAAAGATCAGTGTAAATAAGTGTATTATTATTTTTTTTAATGTTATTTAACATTAGCATTTAAGAAAATGTTACAGTAGGCCTACTCCCTTATGTTTCATTAATTTCACAGCAAATTTGACTATTTAATTTGTTAAGAAAAGAAATACATACGGGAATTGAGACATATTGAATACAAATAAAAGAGAAATTTATATTACGATTAATTTCAGAGGAATACTGAAAAATGTATCTTTTTTTTGTTAAGACAGGCCAACACACTGAATGTTTAAATTTTAAAAAATTACGTGCATTTAAAAATGGTTACAACCGGTTTCGCCTTGGTACAAGTGACTTGAAAATGCACATAAACTTTTTTAAATTTAATTTAGTGCGCTGGCCTATCTTTACCTGCAACTGATACGCCACTTTACAATTGATGAACGTATCTTTTTATTTTAAGCAAATTAACAAAATATCATCCAAAATTAAGGTTATAGAACATCAGTTTGAACCAACAACGAAAAACAAAACAAAACCATTTACTTCAGAAGGAAAATATTAAATATCAATTTGTAATATGAGTTTTTAGCTTAATTTAGTTGGTAATGATGAGATTTCAGAATAGACGAGCCTTTAGGTATCAATGCAGTAATCTGTACTCCTTCGAAACTCAACACAACCCTAACTCTTTAAAACTCTCTTTGAGCAAACCATGAAACTTTACCAAACAGTAAATCAATATATCATTATTACCCTTACATACTTTTTTTTCCACCCCTCGAATCAGACGAAAGCAATAAAAATTGCAACAATAAAAACTAAAATATGATCGAAATTAACTCGACTGAGGTTAATCTCACGTTATTACTTCTCTCACAAGATTTTTTTTTTTTCCCCTTCCTTCCATTCTGCCCTTCCGAATTCAATAAATTTGAAGGGTTTCCTTACTTCAAATTTATCTCACGGAAAAAAATGAAGAATGAAAAAAAAAAAATATCGATTTAAGACGCTTATTCCTGTGTTGTTCCAAGTTCCATCGATCGGCCAAGAAAAGAAAAGACAACTTCTTCCAGAGTTTGGGGTGCGTGTGTCTGTGTATAGAGTTAGACAAACGCAACAAATATTTCTTCCCAGATTCGTAATATGGCAGCCTGCGCTCTCACGAAACATACGTATAAAAATAAATATAGGAAATGTAAAATACGAAGCATGAAAAGGAAAGATGAAAGAGGAAAAAAAAAAAAGGAAAAATATGAATAAATGCGATATCAAACTCGAGGGAATGATGAGAAATGGTTTCCGTACGTGCATTGCTATTCACGGAGTTTCGATCGAGAAGCAATATTGAACGAAATGGAAAGAAAAGAAAAGGAGACATCAACATTCTTGGAAAGGTCCAGAAAATTTGATATTGGTTGCCAATGAAAGATGATAGGAAAAGCAAGTTCTAAATATAGTACATCATTAAAAAAAAAGCAAACTGCGGTAAACAACGACACAAGTAATTACAATACGATTAAACTTGATAAATCATTATTATGATCTTTGTTAGGACATCCAATTGTTCGATTGTATTTGTCTTCTCTAGTGTTCTTTATATTAAGATTACGAACATAAATAAACTAAATGTCTGAACTATTTTGATGTGAATATACATAATGTATGTAATTATTATACAAAATTTTAGTTTCGATTTTATTGGTATTCTAGAGATTTGCGAGATTTTTATAAGTGCTAAATAAATATTGTTTGTTGTAAGTTCGATGTGAATAATTACGGTATCCTTGGTAAGTTTGCAAAACAGTTTTATTGTACAAAACAGACCACCATTTTGTAGCTGTATGGAGAACTAAACCTTACAACTGCACTGATTTTAATCAATCGATGTATATTGTCCTCAAAATGAAAGATGACCGGCGGAAGTTTGAACTGCGCAGCCCTTCCGGTAGCTGATCAATTATGTTTTCCTGTCACAATGGACGCCCGTCGTCTGTTTTCACTGAGAAAGACATGTTGATAACGTCAAAATAAAACTTCGCTCGACTATTTACCGTTATTTCAATACCAGTTGCTAATAATAAGTATTTATATAAATAAATAAATATATATTATTTATAAATACAATGCTCTTTTGCAAAGTAACAAGCCTTTATCGTAATGGCGACGTCCAGTGATAAACTCATACGGAAGTGCCTGACCAGAGTAATCGATGATACATGCGCAGATCTCACAAAAACAGGGCGGCCATCATTCACTGGGAGAACAATATCTACTTATCAAATATTTTGTTGTGATTACGGCATCATACATGTTGTGTATATTTACTATACACAAATTTGGGCATTTTGAATTTTATTTTCGATTTGATTGATTTTGGAACTATGCTAGATATCTTTCGATAACACGAACATTTTTAACTTTTAAATCTAAAATCTTTTGCTTCTCGTAACTTATAAGAGTGACTGCGCCAAAATGCAAGTCATTTTCTTTCTAACGACTGGCTGAACAATAATGATATGCGTTTTGGTACAATGCAATACGATCGTGCAATGATTGTATGGTTAAATGATTCGGCAGTCATCCACAAGAGTCTGGGTTTCAATCCCGAATAAGGCAATTCTTGCATTTCCGCTGAGGGTTTAGGAAATAATGACAGGTTTTCTCTAGCCTTTCTTTGAATTCTATCTCTATCCCGCGGAAGGATCCTAATTCGGTGTTCTTCCCAGTTCTCCATGCGTAATGAAGAACGCCAGCGGTCGTTAAAACACGAAGAGGATTATTTCAAACATTTAGTAGACAAACTTAAAATTTCTAATGCATTAAAACCCTAAAAGCCGGAGTTCCCTTGTGTGTGTGTGTGGGGGGGGGGGGAATCAATATAAAACGTGTATTCGTAAGCTCTCAATCACATCGCAATTTTTGATAACAAAAAAAAAAAATTAAGATCAACCCTTCCGGCTGAGTCCTCGGACAGAATTATCTTCTTCTTCGAATTAACACATACATGAATATACTACAGAGTATTGCACCTCAAAGTACATTAGAGAAGACTAAACTATTTTACATTGGTTGATCAACGTAATCTAAGATTTGAAATATCCCTGTAAATGTTAAGGTAGAAGTAGTAGATGTAATTATTAGAAGGTTACAGATTGACGACCACTAGCCTAGTTTTGCAGCAAGTAGGCCTAAATGAAAGTAGGCATAAACGCACTGCCAATACTTATTTTTGAAGTTAAAAAATGTCATTTTTTTCGATGAATAAAATGTGATGTAACTTACCTTTAAGCCAGGACGTTTCGATCTTCGAAAAACTGCTCTTTCGTGTGGCAGTTTTTCAGATCTTGCAGTTTTCCGACAGATCGAAACGTCCTGGATAATATGCTTTTTGTTATTTTTTTTAAATATGTGCGATTTAAAAAAAATATAGCACACATATAATTAAAAAGTTAAAACATTTAAAAATTTACACGACGTTTCAGGTCTCGGACCAAAGAACTTTTTAATTACATACGTGTGCTTAAATGGTTTAACTGCACATAAAACTTTTTATCAAAGTGCGATTTTTTTATTTCTTATTCGATTTTTGAATAATAATAATATTAATAAATGTTCATTAATGCACCATTTTATGAAAATAGACTCGTGTAAGGTCTTGCAGCAACTTAAGCTCTTTTACATCAGTACATTAGATTATTGGTTTCCTAATATATATTTGAGGTTTGATAAAAAAAATGTACTATTTTCGAAAAAAAAAAAAAAAAAAAAAACCTTAAATTTATGAGAAGGCAGGCCCCCCCCTTTTTGAACACCTACTTACGCTACTTTCTGCCCCCCCCCCCCCAAAAGAAAAAATATATGAATGGTTCTTCGCTTCAAAATTACCATATTCGTGAGTTAGGTTCAACCAGAAGCAGGCTATTTTGCCAGCAATCAATCAATCAACAAAAACCAACTCATGAAAGAAAAAGAGACAGAGAGAGAGAGAGAAAGGGAATAAAAAAAAAAATGTTCACTTCCGCCCTGACTTCCGATGAATCATCCTCTTCAAAATTCTACTTCGGCAGCGTCCAGGTTCCCACATTATCATCCGCCCTACACTTAATTCCGCTGCATTAGCGTTTATTCCCCGCGAGAGCAGCACAAGGGACGGCGGCTCTAATTCGTTGCTCGTTGTTCATCTTTCTGGTCCCGCAACGCACGAAGGAGCTCCGAACAAGCAGAGGCCTTTTACGATGCGAATGCAAGATAATAAGCACACATTTCATTAAGCGCTTATTCACAGCCAAACGGTCTATGGTCAGGGTTTATAGATTCGACAAGAAGATGTTATTTCCCATCGGAATGAAAAGAACTTTTCGTAGATTTAAGGAGGAAAAAAAAAAAGCAGACTGGTTGGCATACTAATGAAAAAAAAATATATAAAAGAAATGACATAACAATAATAAAAAAGAAAAATAAACGCACGATTTGTCGTGTCGTCGAAGTTTAAATTGCAGAATTTTAATTTCTCACATTCCTCAAACGAAAGTTTAATATAAGACTGCGATGAATATTGACTGTAAAAACTAAACAATCTTTTTATTCGATTGGTTTTTTTCCGAATGATTAGACCCAGAAGTTCTTTACTAGAAGTATGCATCGGTCAATCTCTGTTGCAATATCCATTTTTTTACCCATTCTGATACGTGAATGTACAATTCTAGCAGCAGAAATAACTGCGACAATGGTATCCATTTAATCTTTTAGATGAAGCCAAAATCTAACCAGTGGAGATTTTGTCATAAGTCTATTTAAGCAGATTTGTAAATTAGACGCAAAACAAAAGAATAATTGGCGAACGGGAAATAATTATTTCGTCTGCAGAACTCAGTGACACAAAAGCGAAACTGCATTACCAAAGTGATTTCATACTTTTAAGTATTTAACTGACTTACGACAAAATCAAATGAAATGAAAGAAATGGTAATTTTTTAATGATTTTTTTTTTCTTTTATACATGAAGTGTCTTGTACCACAGATGCGACAAACAGTAGCGAGGGATGCACAAGATTTACCAAGATGCTTTGAAAAACTGACACACATTTACGTAATGTTTTTTGGTGTGATAACCACCTGTAGTTTTGTTAATATTTCAAAACACCTTCAAGAATACCAAAACGTGTCCTACTTCGATTCCGAAAGACAACAACAACCGAGTTGGATTTATTGTGTTTTCTGCAGGATTGTGGCAATTCGGAAATTCCAATAAGATTCTGAATGGATGCATATTTATATGAACTGCAGCAATTCGATAAAGATAGTTTCATCTGCCCATTTTTTACCACAGTTCCTTAACTTTGGTTTTTATTTAATTCGGTTCAATAAAAAAAAAGACTTTTTTTTTTTAAGATTTTTTTAAAAACGGAAATGGTCTTTTATTGTAATTTTGTAACAAGAATTAAAAAAAAAAAAAAAATCAAAGAAATTTGTTGAACGCGATGAAAGTAAATAGCCCTATTTGGCCATTATTCCAGTTATGTTTCTGCAATCTTTTACGTATTGTCTTACAGAAATCCTTCATTTACGCAGACGAAGGGAAAATGAAATAAACTAAACTGAATCTGTTGAGGGTGCGAATCTGTTGAGGGTTTTACAGGCATAGCCGTCTAAAGCAGAACTTCTCAACTTTTCTTGCTTTAAGAAGCATTAAATAATTTGCTAAAATCCAACGGTACAATTGCTTTGCTACGCACTGTAGAATCCTTTCAAAATTTTCAGCGTGGTTTATTTAAACATTTAAAAATGCCCTGAAATATTTTTTTATGCTGACTTAAATGCTAATTAGTACTTTAATAACATTGTTAGAACGAAACAATATAGATTACATTAATTATTAGTTGCTTAGAAATTTTGATGCTTAGAATTTCCTATACAGCAGAGCATTTGACTAAGTACGAAATATAGTGTTTATTTCGAAAACTCAGAATTGTCTTGCACTGGCAAACCGGTTGAGTAGCACTGGTGTAATAAGGGATTAGAAACCACAAAGTTCATAGCAATTCGACAAACGTCATTGCCTGAACTTAGGAAAACGAGAAATGACAGTCAGTCGAATGGAAATTATGATACCGGACGGCAGGAAGTCCAAATGGTTAAGCCAAAGAACGTTCTTTGGTTAAACTACAAAGAATACACATAAACTTGTCAGTCACTCAACGAGTTTCGTCCAGTCCTGTTTTGTCCTCTTCGCTGCTGGTGCACGGATGATATCGCAACTTCAAATCGCGTAACTGTCTTCAAACGATGACTGTAGGTGACAGACGTCCATCGGAAGTAAGTAAGAAAGGATGGTTCGGTTGGTGGCCACCAGAAGGCGCAGTAGGAGGTCAGATAAAGAGACGGTGATAACAGAAAAAGAGAAAACAAACAGACAAGGAAAGCAAAGGGTGGGACCAAAAAAAAACCCCCAATCGGTTCCATCTGCTTTTCTATCAAACCCACAAACGCGAAGAAAGGAACCACGCCGATTGGAAATCCTCTTGTCCCGCATCGAGAAATCCCGACAACTCACAGCCGGAGTCGATATCCGATGTCTCCAGCCCATTTTCCATAGATGCGAGGCGGGATTCGATCCCGACAGCCATCCATTTTTCTTTTTCTTTCTTTCATATTTTTTTTTTTATCGCGCCGCGCCCAAATCGAGAAGGAAAAAAGGTGAATCGGGACATTGGGATTTGCGACATTAAAGCCCACCTTTCATTTTCGTATCCCGGAACATTATAAATAAAACATACAAGTTCCCATGTATACACACACACACACACCTTTCGCACAGCTGTGCTCAATCTGTAACTTCTTTTATCCAGCTGACGTTTGAAAAAGCCAAACATGTGTTTCGTTCCGCTTCAATAAACAACTTCTCTTTCCATAATTCAACAACAAAAGACTGTGTCAAACTGTTCCATAACCCTCGAACCTTGCCGAAGTTGTAGACGTGGCAAGCCGGCACGTCTGCCTTTTCAAAGTCAACGAACCGAGAGATACAAAATAAAAATAAAATAAACAAAGCTTTTAAAGCTTTTATTACAAAACTAACGACACAAATGGAATCAACTCCTGTCATAGCATTTAATATAAATATATATATAAAAAAAATAAAGTTAAATATATTCATAATTTTATTTAATCATTTTATTCTTCAAGATAGGATTTGTTAATTTATAATCATTTAAGTTATCTTATGACAATTCAAAATTAAATCCTT